>CM053598.1:192047829-192068660 GCA_028646575.1 Pseudocheirus occidentalis
CTTCCAGTGGGGGTGGGTGACAAGGGAGGAATCGAAAGAATCTAGAATTTAAAGTTCTGCAATACCTGCAACTAGGAATTAAGATATGCAGGGACTGGGACAGGGAGAGCCTCCCTGCCCTACCAGAAAGTAAGAGAGCAGAGCAGGGGAGGGGCTTTACAGTGGGATTGCTGCTTTAGGGTTGGGGTAGGGGCAAGAAGGGGAGAAAATTTGCAATTCAAAAATGTAATGAAAATGAATAATGTAAACAAGAAAACAAATTTTTAAAATCTAAAAAAAAAGTATGCTTGAAAAGCCTCTATTTCATTGAATGACCATATTTTCCCCTGAAGTATTATATTCAACTTTGCTGAGTAGGCAGTTCTTGGTTTTAGTCTTAGCTCCTTTAACCTCCGGAATATCATATTCCAAGTTCTCTGATCCCTTAATGTAGAAGCTGCTAGATTTTGTGTTATCCTGATTGTGTTTCCACAATACTCAAATTGTTTCTTCCTGAGTGCTTGCAGTATTTTCTCCTTGACCTGGGAACCCCAGAATTTGGATGTAATATTCCTAGGAGTTTTCTTTTTGGGATCTTTTTCAAGAGATGATTGGTGAATTCTTTCAATTTCTATTTTACACTCTGGTTCTAGAATAACAGGGCAATTTAGCTTGATAATTTTTTGAAATGTGGTGTCTAGGCTATTTTTTTATCACAGCTTTCAGGTAGTCCAGTAATTTTTAAATGATCTCTCCTGGATCTATTTTCCAGGTCAGGAGTTTTTCCAATAAGATATTTCACATTGCCTTCTCTTTTTTTCATTTGTTTGCATCTGTTTTATAGTATCTTGATTTCTCATAAAGTTATTAGCACTCCATTGCTCCAATCTAATTTTGAAGTAGCTATTCTCTTCAGTGAGTTTTTGAAATTCCTTTTCCATCTGGCAAATTTTCCTTTTTAAGGCATTCTCCTCCTTTTTGGGCCTCTTTTGCCATTTGAGTTAGTCTATTTTTAAGGTGTTATTTTCTTCAGTGTATTTTTGGGTGTTCTTTAGAAGGCAGTTGACTCATTTTTCATGATTTTCTTGCATCATTCTCGTTTCTCTTCCCAGTTTTTCCTCTACTTTTCTTACCTGACTTTCAAAATCTTTCTTGAGCTCCTCCATGGCCTGTAAGGAGTTCATATTTTTCTTCCAAGTTTTTGATGCAGGAGTTCTGACCTTGATGTCTTCCTCTAGCTCCATACCTTGATCCTTTTTGTCCCCAAAAAAGGATTCTATTGTCTGTTTGTGCTTCCTCTGCTTGCTCATATTGCCAGCCAATTACTTGATTTTGAGCTCTTTGCCCCAGCTGAACTCTGCTTCCAGAATGGAAAGAGTTTCATCCCAAATTACTGGGTTTTTTCAGCTACCAGAGCTATTAGGAGGGCACCCTCTCTACAGCTCTGGCTCACTGGCCACACACCCCAGGACCACCACCCAAAACCATGATCCAGGTCCACTCAGGTTAAAGCAAGAGTGATTACCCTCTGAATGGTTCCTTGGTCCCTCTATAATCTGCAGGCCAGGAGCTTCTGAGGCAGTCCTAGGGTGGTGGCTGCACAGCCACTGTGCCTCTGCTGCTTCTCACCCCGGGGCAGGTGCCAGACTGTGCTCTTCTGTCCCCCCCGTTCCAAAAGAGTTCCACGCTGACTTTTTACTTTGTATTTGGCATTTATGCATTGAGAAGTCTAAAAATTGCCACCACTGCCAACAATTCACTCTCCTGAAGTCTGTTCTGGCTGCTGCTGGTTGGGGCCTCTCTGGGGCTAGAACCTTGAGGTTCATGCAGGACTGTGCTCAGCTCCCAGCTTGGTGGAATTGACCCTTCCTGTTGGCCTACTGGACTTACTTCAGTGAGAGATTGGTTTCTCTCTGTCACTTTGTGGGTTCTGTAGCTCTAAAATTTGTTTAGTCATTTTTTTTACATGTATTGTAAGTGATTGGAGCTGGAGCTCTGCCATCTTGGCTCCACCTCCCGAACATAAGGTTCTTATTCAAGTTTAAGAAACCAGGGGTTTTTAACCTGGGTTCCATGGGAATTCAAACAGGAAAAAAATTGTATCTTCATGTTTGCTAACCTCTAACTAAACTTCAGCATTCCCTTGAATTATTTTGAAATATGATACTGAGAAGGATTTCATCATAGGTTTCAGCCTTCCAAAGGGGTTTATGACACAAAAAAGGCTAAGAACCCCTCCTCTGTGCAGTAACAACATTATAAAGGAACTCTAATTTGTGCAATTATCAACCACATTTCCAGAGCACTGAGGATGAAACATGCCACCTCTCCCCACCCAGACAGAAAGGCAATAGACCTGAAGTACAGGAGACATACATATTCATTCAGACATGGCCAATGTGTGCATTCTGTTTTACTTGAATCTACTCATTTGTTACAAGGGAGGATTTTTTTAATTTAAGAAAGAAAAATTGGGCTAGTGACAGTCTTACGAAAATATAAAAACAGAAAAGAAGTCCATTGAAACATGTTTAAATGCATGGAAGAGTGTAGAAAAGAAACTTCAGAGGGAGACACAGACAATAGGGCAGTTTTGAAACTAACTTGTTAAATTCATTCCATATTTTCCCTAAAAAGCAAGCTGTACCTAAGTAGACTCATAGTTTCACACTCAATCCTTTTTTTCCTGTTCTTTATAAATACAAATGGTCATGTATGTTTGGTATCTCTAAAGTTCAGAGTGACCAAAAATAAAAATTTCTCTTTAGAAACTGTGGAGGGAAATACCAGTATTGAGGAACAAACATGGGAGTTAACCAGAGCAATAACATACCTCTAAGGGGAAGGTTCCCTAGCTGCCAGATACTATTATGTTTCTATTTGATCTGATCTGAGTTCCACTGCTTATCCCTAACCTCTAAATAAATCTTTTTATGATTTAAAAAAAAAACATTTTTCACTGGGACTCAGAGGTGAAACCCAAGAGTTCAAGAAAAAAAGCTTAATCTCTTCTCCTGAACTTGGGTCCACTTGAAGCCATCATTGGAAAGAACTTTCTTATATAGATGGAAGCTCCCTATGGGTAATATGTTTAGAGTTAATCTCATCTCCCCTGCCACCCTGTAAAAAATCCTTGAAGTTAGAATCCCTTCATTTTTGTAGCCCCAGCATCCAACATACTACCTACACACACACATACACACACACTCAGAAGCACGCATAATATACATATGTACACACACACCTATATACATAAACATACATGTGCACATATAGATGTGCACCTATAAATACACCACAGTTTTAGAGTATTTCTAACCAATAACACATGATTAGAGGCTAGTCAAAAAGTAAGGGAAAGACTGACTTCTTTGAATATAAGGGTATGCAAAGGTTTAAGTATATAATGTTGGAAACAGATATTTTCCATTTTTAGTGATAACAAAAGATGACTACAACCAAGAATTTAAGATATATATATATATATATATATATATATATATATATATATATATTGTGAACAACTACCTGGCACTAAGTATTGTTAAAGATGTTAGCAAGGAAAGTGGCAGAATCTTGTTCTCCAAAGAAATGAAAGTTCTTATAGGCCACATTTTTATGTACATCTATTGGCACCATTTTTCCAATGGTATATTCTCACATTGTGTCTCTATGTCATGTTTTAGTATTTCTCACAAAATTCAGACTTTTTCATTATTATTATGTCTGTTATGGTTATCTGTGATCAGTGATCTTTAATGTCACTAATGTAATTGGGGGAGCCGTGAACCATGCCCATATAAGACTGCAAACTTAATCAATGAAGGTGTATGTTCTGACTGCTACACCAACCAGTCATTCTCTAGTCTCTCTCCCTATTCCTGGGGTCTCCCTATTCCCTGAGACACAACAATATTGAAGAATATTACATAAACTTAGTTGAAAAAAAGCAATAGCTGGATTTGAGAGGCTTAACTCCAATTTTGAAAGTTCTACTGTGGGTAAAATACCATCAAACAGCACTGCATGCTACAGAGAAATTTTTCATGAAAGGAAGAGTCAATTGATGCAACAAATTTCATTGTAGTCTTATTTTAAGACAGCCTTCAGCAACCACCACTCAGCAGTCAGCAGCCATCAACACTGAGGCAAGACCTCCACTAGCAAAAAGATTACAATTCACTGAAGGCTCAGATAATGGTTAGCATATTTTTTAGCAATAAAGTATTTTTAATTAAGGTATGTACATTGTCCTGTTAGACATAGTATTATTGCACACTTGAGAGACTACGGTACACTGTAAACATTACTTCTACATGCACCAGGAAACCAAAAAATTCATGTGACTTGCTTTATTGCTTTATTGTGGTTATCTGGAACCAAACCCACTATATCTCCGAAGTCTGCCTATAGTCCCAAACTGAAGGCAAACAGGTAGGACTTTTTAAGGTCTTTTCTAAGCTTATAATTCTTTATGGCATAATGCAGAGGGCAGGACTTGGAATTGGGAGATGGTGTGGATCCAAATCCTGGCTCTGACACTTGCTAGTTATATTGTCCTACACAAGTCATTTAAACTCTAAAGCTCCTTTTTCTCATCTGCAAAATGAGGCTAATACTACCTACACTCACAGGGCTATTGTGGAGAAAGCACCTTGTGGAGTTAAGTCAGCAAGTATTTATTAAGCTCCTCCTATGTGCCGGGCACTATGCTACACGCTGGAAATACAAAGAAAGGCAAAAAGCAGTCCCTGTCCTCAAGAAGTTTACCTCAAAGCATTATGTACATGTGAATTACTATTTTTTGTTAATTAGCCCAACTACATCTTCACCTTGTTCCAAAAGTGCAGGTCACTGATTCACCTAGGGATTTCAAGAAAGCTTTAAGTAACCATAGGTGAAAGAGCACTAGGGCAGCTGGGTGGCTCAGAGCATAGAGCGCTGGACCTGGAGTCAGGAAGACCCGAGTTCAAATTTGATCTCAGACACTTACTAGCTGTAAGCTTGAGCAAGTCACTTCACCCTGTTTGCCTCAGTTCCCTCATCTATACAATGCGCTGAAGAAAGAAACGGCAAACCACTCCAGTATCTTTGCCAAGAAAAACCCAAATGGGATCATGAAGAGTGGGAAACAACTGAAATGACTGAACAATAACAACAAAAGAAGAGAGAAATCAGCCGTTTCCATCACAACTTTAGCAAGAACAAAGTCCGAGATTCAGCCCCAGCCGGGACAGAGGCACAGCCTGGCCGTGCTCCATCCATGAATTCTAGGTCAGAGTTCTGGCTCCCAAATGCAACGGGAGAGCCCAAAGAAGTTAAGAGCCCACGTACGTGGGAGGGAAGGACGAGAAAAAGTGCTGGGAAAACCGGAGACAAATATAAAGAAAGACCGGGTCTGCTGTCTCTGTTAAAGAGAGGCTCTACCTCACACCTTGCTAATTGTTGGCAAAGATGAGAGATTATGGAAATACGGGTAAGTTAGCCTATGCGCTGTTGTTGGCAAAACTGTGAATTAGTTTAATCATTCTGCAAAACAATTGGAATTATACTGAAATGTTCCTAGCCTTTGATCTGGAGATCCAATTTCTACCCTAAGAAGTTTAAAGAGAAAAAAAAACCCTACATACATCAAAAATATCCCCAGCAACAGTGTCGAAGGTAACAAAGAACTGGGAACAAAGTAGATACTCATCAGTTGAGCCATAGCTGAACAAGCTGTGGTACATGAATGTAATACAATATTACTGTACCATGTGAAATGATGGATGTGAAGAATTCAGGGGAGCACGGGTAGCCAGCCATATGAACTGATACACAGGAGATAAGCAGAACCAGGAAAATAATAGCTACAATGTAGTAAATGAAAATAAGAAATAAGAGAAACAAAACTATGTAGGAACGTAGGATTTCTGTTAGAAGGGAACTTAGGGGTCATCTAATCCAACCTTTTAATTTTACAGGTGAGGAAACTGAGGCACAGAAAGATGAAAGTGAGTTACCCAGAGTCAAACATCTTAGGGAGAATTTGAACTCAGGTCTTCTTGACTCCAGATCTTGTGCTCTATTCTTTACAGGATTTGCTGCTTAAATATACTGGAGTTAGCCCTAGAGGAGAGCTGAGAAAATGTATTTCCCTTTTTTCTTTTCAAAGGGATTTGGGGAGGCTAGGATGTGGAACAGTGTGTATATTGTTGTGCTTGGTTTCCCCCCCCCCTTTCTTTCTTATTCTTTGTCACTGGATTTGGGAGAGAAACGGGGTTTATTGTGAAATTAAGTTAATATAAAAACAAAAGATCCCAATAAACATTTTAAAAACAAAAAAGAGATATCAGGATATATTGTATTTCCTTCCAAGACCAAGAATACATAGAAAAACTGGACTGACATCCACAATATTACATAGACAGCACCACAATGCCTGAAGTATCATCTCCTGTCTCCTGCTTGATCTGCCTGTCTCTAAAACAAATGAGAACATTCATTTTCTCACTCCCACTAATTCCCTCCATATTCTTCACTTCTCCTTTTCCATCTTCCCTTTCCCTCCCTCTCTCCTCTCCCCTTACCCTCATTTCAGAAAGTTGACCTTGGGAGGAAACTGAAAGAAGCAGGCAATGTATTACCCTGAGAAACCGTCCAGATTGCTGAAGGTGCCTCAAGCCCTGAAAGTTATTTGCCCTTGGTTGCTCTCATTTTCCTGACCAAATGCAGGGGCAGCATGGGATAATAGAAAGACCCAGGGGTACAAGGAATCAGCAGTGCCAGTTCTACCATTTAGAATTTGTATGACCTTGGGCCACTGACAACCTCTTTGAGACTCAATGGCCCCATATATGAAATGGAGATACTAGTATTTCCTATTCCACAGATGCTATAATGCATGTGAAAGTGCTGTGTTAGATGTAAGCTTTCGTACAAATGGGAAGGAAGGAAGGAAAGAAGGGAGGGAGGGAGGGAGGGAGGGGGAGGAGAGGAGGAGGGGAGAAGGGAGGGAGAGAGCCAAACATTTATTAAATGCCTACTATGTGCTAGTCATTGTGCTATGTGCTTTACAAATATTATCTCATTTGATCCTCACAACAAGCCTGAGAGATCAGTGCTGTTATTGTTAAAAAGTCAGAATAAGCACAAAGGTACTACAGCTATTGCAATGCTACATGGGACAACTTGCTACATTTACTCCAGAAGTCCCATCACAGCAGCCTGTGAGCAGGTGAAAATAGTCAGGCATAATGACAGAAACAATTCAGAGGAAAAATACAGTGATGAGAAAGAGCTCAGAGAGGGAGAAGAGCCCTTAGCCAAGAAAGAGTTCTATTTCTAGCTCCAATATTTAACAACTTGCGTAATTGTACAAATGTTTCCTCTCCCTGTACCTCATTTCTTTAAAGTGTGGAGTGCAAAGTGTGGATAGGGCACCCAGAGCACATGATAATACTCGGCAAGGAAATTTGGTCAGTGGTGCCGCCACCCTTCCGGGTTTGTGCACTTACTGAACCAATCTTTGACTCTGGCCTCTCCTTCACTACCTCCATCTAATCAGTCTCTAACTCCTATTTTTTCCTTTGAAATGGTTTTTTGATTTATTCCTTTCTCTCTGCTCCCACTGCTGCAATCCTAGACTCATTGGCACATTGATATAACATCTTCCTGGTCAGTCTCCCTGTCACTAGTCTCTCCCCACTCCAATTCATCCCATACATTCCACCAGACTCATCTCCTCTAAATGCCACAGACCTGTGACTTCCTTCCTCAAAATCTAGATTCCCTGTCAAGTTCAGATTCCTACCCTTACTTGCTAAGGCTCTCCATAGTCTCTGCCCATCAGTATTCAATTGTTGAGTCATTTCAGTTGTGTCTGACTTTTTGTGATGCCATTTGGGGTTTTCTTGGCAGAAATACCAGAGTGGTTGGCCATTTCCTTCTCCAGCACATTTTCAGATGATAAAACTGAGGCAAACGGGGTTAGGTGACTTGTCTAAGGTCACACAGCTAATAAATGTCTGAGGCCAGATGTGAACTCAGGAAGATGAGTCTTCCTGACCCCAGGCCCCTCTATTCCCTGCGCCACCTACCATTACACCCCAACACATGCCAACTCCAGTTAAATGGGTTTCCTCATGACCCCCCATACAAACTACAATAACTCCCATCTCCATGTCTTTGCTAGTCTATGCCCCATCTTGTCCTCAGAATACCTTCTTTATTCCTCTTTATCCATCAAAAGTCTTCCCAAACTTTGAGACCTAACTAAACCTATGCAAAACTTTCATTACTGCTCTAACTCACACTTTCTTCTAGCTCTGGATTTCTGTTGCAATAAGAGTCAGACAATGTGCATCCCTACGGTCTGGCAGAGTCCCTGGTGCAAACTCAGCATCTTCTTCATTCATTCATATTTAAGTTTGACCTCCAATTGTTCTCTGTATCAAGTATACTAGTTTCTCCAACTAGGCTATAAACTCCTTGAGAGTATCATGTAGTATCATGTCCAGAATCTCCCCCCCATACCTACTCACCTATAAAATAAAACTGAATGTGAAAATGATGATGTGCAGGCTCTGGGAGTCCCCCTTGAACTCTCCTTGAATCTTTGAGGTACAGACTCTTGGAAACCCCTTGAAGTCTGATTAAATCTTCTCACTTGATGAAGCATTTGCAGAAGCCATAAGTTTTTCACTGTGGCTGGGCCCAAACCTCTGTTACTAGCCTAGCCCTCCATTGTCCATCTACTTCCCACCATGAGCCTATCAAAACATCAATCCACCCTTGCATTGACCTCATTGATTCCTCCTGAAGACCCTCCCCAAACTCCTCCTCTAGACCACCCCTAGATTCCTCTGTACATAAGACCTCATCTTCCCTCCAGGTGGTATGAGAGCACCATAGAATAACCTAGCACACAGACTTACTCTCTGTCAGACTTGCTCTGGCCTGCTTGCCCAGTGCAAGCAACATAGATACTTAGGTTCCTTAAGAGTCTACCCAATATGGCGAACTTTTAACGAACTTTTAGAGAACTTTCACTAAACTTTGTTTTTCTTTGGCTGAGAAGACTTGAGTCTAATTCTTTCAGCAGAACCTGGTGTGTTGGTATTTTGGAGTCTCCACAGCACCCTACCCCTCTTTATGGGGAACCTCTTCAAAAGGTCTCAAAGAAGCACCTTGGTGAAGTTATCTGGGCCACAGTTTGTTTTTCTGAACACTAAAAGATTTCAACTACACTACACTCCCAGCAACAAAGGGACTGTACATCTGTTGTCAGATGACTAGCCTAGCTAAGGTCAAAAAGATTCATCATCAGATGCTTGTCTACTTAGAGATGGTCTTGGGGGGTTTTAGCCACAGTAAATCACAAGATGGAGAAGGAGGAAGATAAGGAAGATGAAGAGAAAGAGGGGGAAGAGGAGGAAGAAGAAGAAAAATGAGAAGTATTTGTATACATTTGTAATAGTAATCAATTTAGCAGATACTTAGCCCTTAGTAACTTAGGGCTAAGTATGGAAGGTGTGAGCTCTGCCTCCTGTTGAGAGGGCATGAACTCCCCTGTTGGTGACATGGCAGAAGAGGGTTGGCTGAGACAGGAGGCCAGTGTATGTATATAAGTAAAGTTCTAGAGACAGAGACAGAATCAGGAATCTCCCTCCTGGTGGAGGAAGCAGGATTGTCCCAGCATCTGGGAGCTGGGCTGCTGGACTGAAGAAGTGAGTTGGAGTGAGAGAGAGAGAGAGAGAGAGAGAGAGAGAGAGAGAGAGAGAGAGAGAGTTTCTCTCCCAGCATCTGGAAGCTGACTGAGAACTGAGTTGGAGTTTTTTTGAGACCAGAATCTGTTGAAGGCTGAAGTGGTTGTTGCTGCTGCCTGGAAGGCTGAGTTTTCTACTGGGTCTGAGGGCCAGCTGAACTGCTAGAGGACTGAAGAAGCATGACCAAGATAAGACATTGTTTGTTCATGGCCTGGCTGATCCTTGAATTCCAGGCAATAGAAGTGGTGAAGGGTTTGAGATGTGCTTGACCCTGTGAACTTCAGAGTGTGCCAGGGACTGCCCTGAGGACCAGACAAGAACCTGGGAGTTGTCTACCTCTGAATCCAGGTGACTGGTAGATTCAGGAGGGAGCTGGGACCATGAAAGGGGATCCAGGGAATCAGAGAGACCACCCCGAGTCAAGATGAAGAAAAGATCTCCCCTTGGATGAAATTAAGGTTTGCTGGACACTGAGGGGTAGAGGGTTTGTGTAATTTTCTAATGACTGTATTTGTGATTAATGATATTTAGTAATTGTGAATGGAGATTAGGAACTGATTAAGTTAATGGTTGCCCGATGAGTGGAAGACTGATTATTGTATTGTGAATTGATTGAATGATTGAATATTGATTATTATATTGTGAATTGATTTAATGATTAAGTGAGGAGGGTTTCCCCCTTAGGGAATCCAGATGATTATTTTTATTCCTTGTTCTAAATATTGTGGCCACTGTAATGAAAATTGTGTGGCCATTCTAATGTTAAGTTGTTGTGAACACTATATTGTGATTTTCTGTGATAAGATGTAATGTTGTGAATATTATATTGTGATTTGTTGTGAATGTTTGCCTTGATTTGTAATGGAATAAACAGAGTGTTCACTATACTGTGTAATCCAAACCTTAAAAGGTGTTCACAGTAGCATTCTTTTGGGAATCTGCTAGTGCATGGTAACATTTTAAGGTTTGCAAAGTACTTTATATATCTTATCTTATTCGATCAACAAAAAAATCTGTGAGACAGGTGCTATTATTATTCCTACTTTTACAGATGAGTAAACTGAGACTAGAAGAGATTAAGTGACTTGCCCAGGGTCATCCCCCTAGCAAACGTCTGAGGCAGAATTTGAACTGGAGCTTTCCAGACTCAAGCTCCAGTGTTCCATTTACTGCACCACCTCACTGCCTACCACATGAAAAAGCATAAATGCTGTCTTCACAAGAGGGAAGAGTTAATTACCTGAGGCAGAAGAAGAGTGCTCCCAGAGGTAATTACTACCCTGCTTCTGCCAAGTGAATTTATGAGTCTCTAAGGGTGAGCTACTGGGAACTCCTTCCGACTTGAATCCTGGGCTCCAAAAACTCAACAGGAACCCTGTGGTGTCAATGTACAGACATTCTTGAGCTTTTTCTGGTACCTGTATTCTTCCCCATATTTCAGGAATACAGTTCCTCAGAAATCCAACACATGCACAAATATATTCTACTCAGTGGGATCAGCAGGACTCATCTCCTACAAATACTTTCTTACAAACTACTGTAGGCTGCTCACTTTTCTACACATGTAAAATTTTTTTCCAGGTCAATGCAGTCCATGATGTTTCCACAAAAACTAGCTTTAACACCAAATAATCCTAATCATAATTTCTTTTCTCATACTATTACTATTCATTTGGACCTGGGCTTGTGAGTGAATGGAGTGACCATAAAATATTATCTTCTCAGATATTATCCTTGAGAGTTGCTATAACCCAAAAAGTTATCATCCTATCCTTGGTGATGAGCCTCTCTGACCTAGACAGAGATTAAGACAATAGGCATATATGTATAATCTATCACCCGACCCATACATAGACTTTCTAGCTGGATAGGACCAGCAAGAGCTGGCAAACACATGTACATACACAGGTACATTCATACATATGTACATGTACACATACACTATAGCCTTAGAAGATAACACATGCTTATAAAAGAATTGATAATCAAGAATTGATTGGGTATTTTTTTTTTACAACATATAAGAAGTCATGGGGCAGCTAGGTGGTGCAGCAAATAGAGCACAGACCCTGGAGGCAGGAGGGCCTGAGTTCAAATGTGACGTCAGACACTTGACATACTTACCAGCAGTGTGACCTTGGGCAAGTCACTTAATTCCGATTGCCTTACTTTCCCCCCTAAAAAAAAGAATTCAGGTATGGGACAGCTCAGTATAAACTAGAGTAGGTCAATAAGTCTCTTTCTGCCTGTTCCCATTGCTACCACCTTAATCCATTTCCTCAGCATACATACTGTGGTCTAGTCATTGTCCTCATCACCCTCATTCCCATCCCACTAGAACCTTGGACTCTGATGCTGAAACCACTTTGGACTCTAATAGATGGGCTTTCACCTTATCTGTTCCAAAACCAATCCTCTACATCACTTTCTGGCATTTCCAAACCATGCCATAGTATTCATCCTCTACCTTTTCCACGTTGTTTTTTCTGTTAAAATGTAAAGTCCCTAAGGGAAAGAACCATCTTTTTTTGTCCAATTATCTCTTCCACATTTTAGGGGGTTAGAGTTATGGCACCCTCACAGTCTGGAAAATCCATATAAAACTTCCCTTCATACCAGAGAAGAAGGCTGATTTGTTTTTCATTTTCTTTTATGGGGTATTTACAGTACCTTGTTATAAAATTTGGGTATGTTTATGATATTAGAGGATAAAATATATTGATATTATATAATACTATACATATATTTCATGCATTTCTGAGTTTCTACACTTTTTCCGTGTCATCCACTGATTTTCAAGTGTCATCTATGGCTTCCACAAAATTCCCAAAAAATTCCCATTTAATTTCTTACACTGACCTGCAATATATAGAAACCATAATAGGGAAAGTCATGATGCGGAAAAGATAATTATATCTGAATTCTTAGAACTTAGCATAGTCCCTGCTATGCAGTTAAGCTTTATGATAAACATATAATATAATATATAATAATATAATAAATGCTTTATTGCACTGGCTGAGGAATAGAGTAGTGGATCAGTGGAATAGATTAAGTACACAAGACACAGCAGTCAATGAACTATAGTAATCTACTGTTTGATAAACCCAAAACCTCCAGCTTCTGGATTAAGAACTCACTATTTGGCAAAAACTGCTGGGAAAACTGGAAAATAGTATGGGGGAAACTGGGTATAGATCAATATCTTACACCATACCAAAAACAAGTTTAAATGGGTACATGATTTAGGTATAAAGGCTGATACTGTAAGAAATCTAGAAAAGCAAGGAATAGTTTACCTGTCAAATATATGGAGAAGGGAAGATTTTTATGATCAAACAAAAGATAAAGAGCATTATTAAATGCAAAATGGATATTTTTTATTACATTAAATTGAAATTTTTTTGTACAAATAAAGTCAATGTAACCAAGATTAGGAGGGAAGTGGAAAATTGGGAAAGAATTTTTACAACCAGTGTTTCTGATAAAAGCCTCATTTCTAAAATATACAGAGAATTGAGTCAAATCTATAAGAATACAAGTCATTCCCCAGTTGATAAATGGTCAAAGGATATAAACAGACAGTTTTCAGAGGAAGAAATTAAAGATATCTATAAGCATATGAAAAATGTTCCAAATCACTATTGATTAGAGAAATGCAAATCAAAACAACTCTGAGGTACCATGTCTCACCAGTCAAATTGGTTAAGATGACAAAATAGGAAAATGATAAATGCTGGAGAGCATGTGGAGAAATTGGAACATTAATGCATTGTTGGTAGAGTTGTGAACTGATCCAACCATTCTGGAGAGCAATCTGTAACTATGCCCAAAGGGCTATAAAAAAGTGTGTACCCTTTAACCCAGCAATACCACTTCTAGAGCTGTATCCCAAAGAAATCATAGAAGTAGGAAAAGGACCTGTATGTATAAAAATATTTATAGCAGCTCTATTTATGGTGGCAAAGAATTGGAAATCAAGGGGTTGCCCATCAATTGGGGAATGGCTAAACAAATTGTGGTATATGAAAATGCTGGAATACTATTGTGCTACAAGAAATGAGGAGCAGACAGACTGCATAATAACTTGGAGAGACTTAAATGAACTGATGCTGAGCGAGGACGGCAAAACTAGGAGAACTTTGAACACAATTACAGACATAACTGTGATGATTAACTTTGATAGATTGGGCCTCTCTCAACAATACAAGGTTAGAAGACAACTACAAAAGACTCATGATGGAAAGGAATATCCACATCCAGAGAAAGAACTACAGAATCTGAATGCAGATTGAAGCAAACTATTTGGTCTCTCTCATTTGTGTTTTGTGATGTTTCTGTCCCTTCTTTCTCATTGTTCACCCCGCTGGTTATAATCCTTCTTTACAACATGACTAATGTTCAACATGAAGGTATTTTTATAACCTATATTTGATTACATGCCACTGTGGGAGGGAGGGTGGAGGATAGAGAGGGGGAGAAAACTTGTCAAGGGACTATGGAACTGAATGTTGTAAACTAAAAGTAAGTAAATCAGTTTAAATTTTTTTTATGCTTTACCACCAGTATCACCTCACTCTTGGTGGACTGCATTAGTATCCTATCTAACTTACTTCTTTTTAAATTCTTTCCCTTCTAAACCATATTGTATACTGCTTTCAGATTAATTTTTCCTATGAAACCACTTTTATTATGTCACTAACAGGATCATAAGAACTGAAAAGAACTTTAGCTTGTCTAACTTTACAAACAAGAAAGTCCTTTTTCAAATGCTTTTAATGACTCCTTATTTCCTACTACTCGGAATCAAAATCTCTTTACCCAGCTCAGAAGGTCTCCCTTAGAGCAAGTAGCCTTTCAAGCCTTTACAACATATGTCCCAACACAAGCCTTGCGTTCTAATCAGGAATTTCTTCAACAAGCATCAAACATTCCTCCTTCTAGTCCTCAACTCATAGCTTCCCCAGATTCTATCCAATAAGAGTGGGAAGTTCCTCTACCATGCCTTTGTCCAGCCTGCCCTCCTCCCAACCCCCCTGCCCCAGAAGACTCTCCTTCCTTATGTCACCTGTTGAAATCTCTGGTTCCTTGTAATGAAATACTACTGGGCTATAAGAAATTATGAACTGACTGATTTTTTAAAAACATGGAAATATTTGCATGAAATAATGAAAAGTAAAGCAAGCAGAACCAAAAGGACATTGTATACAGCAATAGCAATATTGTTTGAAGAATAATTGTGACCAAGTTATTCTGAGTACTGCAAATACTATAACTATAAAAGACCTATGAAGGTCTGGGGTCTTTTCCCCAGAGAAAGAACTAGTAAATAGAAGTACACATAGTAGGGTTTCACATATATTTATAAATCTGTGTCAAATGGTGACTTTTTCTGGTTTGAAGTGGGAGAGATTTAGAACTTAATTTAGAACTTAAAATGTAACAAAAAAAAATTTAAATTAAAAAATTAATTTCCACTGCCATTTAAGGCTTAGTTTTAGCACCACCTCCTATATCTTTTTTAATCTCCACTTATTTCTAATCTCCACTTGTTTCCTTTCCCCTCCCACCCTACTTGCTTGAAATTACTTTGCATATTAAACACCTAATTACCTATGTATATGTTATTTTCCTACAGCAGAATATATACTCCTTGAGGGCAGGGAGTTTCATGTTCTTGATACCTAGCATGGAACCTGGCAAACAGCAGGTACTTAATAACCACAAATTGATTTTTTCAATATTTTCAATGTTTTTAAAAATATTTTACATATCATCAGAAGACAATAAGATAAAGCAGGTCAACCAATTATAGAAAACCAGAGCCAGGAAAGGAGGCTGGACCAGATGCTCTCCCAAAGGTCCCTTCCACCTCAATGAGTCTCTGACTAAGGGCAAGAAAATCAAATAATATTAGCAAAGCTAAAGTGACGTGAGTTACCCGCTTCCCCTTCTAAACCTCTGAGTATCTCCATATCATGAGCAAGCATCCCAGGTAATCACCAGCTAAGAGGCTCATAACCCAAATGATAAACAGGTGGTGTTCCATCTGCATATGCTTCCATATGCCAGGCCTCAGGCAGCACATCTGAAATGTGTATGGTTCTCTGACCTTACTCCTAAGTTCCCTAGTCATAGGACATAATAATAACACCTTGCAGCCGCAGAGCATTTTCAAGTCATTGTGTTCTGTTATCTTCATACCAACCGCAGAATGCAAGGAAAGACTTATCCCCAATTTACAAATTGAGAAACTAAGGCACAGGGAAACTGATTGACTTCTCTGGGGTCTGAAAGGTGCTAAGCAATAGAGAGGAACCAAAATGCAAATATGTTGATTATTAACCCAGTAATAATAACAATGTAGTAATATCTCACATTTAGGTAGTGCTCTAAAATTTACCAAGGCATTCAGGTGGAACAGTGGAGAGAGTATTGGGCCTATAGTGAGGAAGACTCATCTTTCTGAGTTCAAATATGGCCTCAGATACTTACTAGCTGTGTGACCCTGGGAAAGTCACTTAAGCCTGATTGCCTCAGTTTCTTCATCTGTCAAATGGAAATGACAAACTACTTCCAGGACTTTGCCAAGAAATTCCCAAATGGCATCATGATAGTCAGATATGACTGAAAAATAATCTAACAACAAAATTTACCAAACATGTTTTGCAGAAGAAACCTGTGAGGTAGTGCAGATATTACTGAAATATTCAAAGGATCTGTAATTTTATCAGCATAACAAACTGTCCCAACCAATGCTGATCACAATTCATACTGACACAGAATCTCACTCCTAAGGTGTTGCATGGGGCACATATGAGGTAAAATGACTTGCCTAGGAACACAAAGCAAGAAAAAATAGAGGTAGCATTTGAATCCAGATAAGAAATTCAAATTAATTCTATTTTATAACTGATTCTACACTGTATTTATTTTGCATTGTAATTGATTCTGTGTCTGCTTAAATCCCTTTTCTATGTCCTTGAGATGAGCTCAGGAATTTAGCTTTCCCTCTGAGTTAGTTTAAAGTTATAATTAATGGGGGAAACTGTTATCTACTCTAACTTCAGTTCCTGGAAAAATTTCAGGACATAGGTTTGTTATCTTTAAGCCCTATGAGTTACCTTAGTGCCATCCCTGGAAAATATATCATCTGTCCTTGCCTGTATGCAATTAGTGTAATTTTATTACCTCTGAAGAGACAGCAAGTCTGATAATTTTAATCCCATAGAAAAGATTACAAGTTGCAGGTGGGTCACATAAAATAATTAATATTCCTTAATTTTCAGAGAGGGATGGTTACTAGCCCTACATGAGTGCTAGTCCACTTTCCTTGATGTAACCAATCATGTCATCCCCACCCCCATGCCACTGCCTACCATGTAACCAAGTGTATTGTCTTCCCCACCTACCTAACTCTGTTCTTTGTTGTCTTGTACTTTCCAAAACTATATGAAGGCTAGTAAGCCCTACCTTGTGGTCTTTTGGTCATTGAGAGGAACCACTGACCCAATTTATTGGTTATTACTAGTCTAATTAATAAACTGGTCATGTTCAGAAACTTGTCTCTCAGTTTACCTTAATTTTCAAACATAACACAGTTCTTCTTGACTCCTACTCTATTAATTACTCCATGCAACTCTTTGGAAAATATTAATATCTCCTCTTTATAGATAAGGAAACCTTAATTGACTTGCACACGAGGTGGTTATAAGCAGTACAGAGAACACTTGGCCTGGAGTCAGAAAGATTAGAGTTCAAATCTAAACTCCTAACTGTGTGACCTGTCATTTAAGTCATTTACTCTCTGCCTCAGTTTCCTCAACCATAAAATATGAATAATGATGGCGCCTGCCTCCCAGGGTTATTAGGAAGATGAAGTGAGATGATGTCTGTAAAACACTTAGCACAGCACCTGGTACATAACAGGTACCTGACAAATGCTTATTCTCTTCCCTCCCTTCCTTCCTCCTTCCTTCCCTTTTTCCTGCTGTTCTTTCTTCCTCACTCCTTCCTTCCTTTCTCACTCCTTTCTTCCTCTCTTCCTTCTTTATTTACTTCCTTCCCACAGTCACACAATTGGCAAACTGGTGCCTGTATTCAAACCCAGGTCTCCAATATCCAAGGCAAATATCCTTTCCATTACTGATTTCCATTTACTGACTCTCAGTAAAACAACATCTAAAGCACTAGGGATTTCACACCTTCACAAATGAGCTGACAAATAGGCCCTAGGCATACCTGATGACCCAGGGCCAAAATAATGTTCATTTGTTGTCTTTCTGTGGAATGTTGCTCCAATTATGGGCAAAATACAAGAATGGAGAACAGAAAATCTCCTCTCCCTGTCCCCACCCACTCATTTGACTGACATTCAGAGTTTATTATCCTCTTTATAGTACCCCTTGTTGAATGTTTTTCAAGTTATCCTCTCGGACTGCCTGTGGGAAAAGTTGAGGTTTTCCTCCCTGGAAGGAGGAACGATGTCCTTCCTGAGGTAGTAGGAAAAGCACTGGCTCTGGATTCAGAGGAGCTGGGTTCTAATCCTGCCTCTGATGCTTATACTACCTATGTGACCTGGAGCAAGTTACTTAACCTCCTCTTAGATTCTATTTCCTCAGATACAAAATGAAGAGAGTGGACGAGGTAGCCCCTGAGGTCCCTTCAAGCTCATGTCCATCATCTTATGGAGTATTTTCTGTAATTTTCTTTCCTCCAATGTAGAGTCTCTAACTTACCCGTCCTCTGGTCCTGTTCTTTCGTTTGGGAGTATCTTCTTCTAGATCCTCCTCTTCATTCACTTCTTCTACATTTTCATCATTTTCCAGAACCCTCTGAAATTATAGAAAGAGAGCAAGAAGGTTTAAAGAGGGAATATCCAAGAAAAGAGGGGGGAAAGGGAAGAAGAATTCAACCAATCAGATTTTTTTAAATAATGATTAATATAGCATAGAGACTTTAAATGAAAACAATGTCAGGGATGTCTGGTAGACAGAAGTGCTACCTGTGGATCTGACAACTTGGCTATATGGATCTTTTCCCCACACCACTTATATCCTTTCGAAAACCATCAAACTTCAGCTTTTTCCCAAGAAGATTCCTTTATTTTAAAACTACCATTAAAGAAATCCAAGTAATCAATAGCCATATTTTTTAAAGATTGAAATCACAAATAATTAGGAAAATTCACTTTAAAACAGCTCTGAGATTCTACTTTATACCTGTCAGACTGGTAAAGATGATAAAAAAAAGAAAAATAACTACTGTTGGAGTGGCTGAAGGAAGATAGGCAATGGAGCACCATTGGTGGAATTATTAATTGGTTCATCTATCCTAGAAAACAATTTGGAACTCAACTGTGCACACACTTTGAACCAACTATTTCCACTTCTAGATACCAAAGAGGTAAAAGAAAGATGGGCAAGACCCATATGTACAGAAGAAATGCAGCTAGATCTTAATTAGTATATATAAAGAATGCCCCTGAAGTAATCATGCTATGAGAATTCACACTACATATTTCTATTGGGCTGGAAGCAACTGCCATGTTTTACATAATCATAACTTTGAATACTGCAAATATGAATACATATGACTACTTTATGCAATTTATTATTTGTACAAATCAGAATCTAGCTGTTACTACATAAAAGCACTTTTTATTTAGCAAAGAACTAAAAACAAAGGGGACGTCCATCAGTCGAGAAATGGATAAACTAATAACGGTATATAGATATAATAGAATAATATGCTATGAGAAACAATGAAGGGGACAGTTTTGGAGAAATTTGGCAAGATTTGTATGGATGACACAGATTGAAATAAGCCAAATTAGGAGAACAGTTTATTCATTAATAATAATAATAATACTATGAAGAAAAACAAGATGCAAAGACCAAATTTAATCAATGCAATGTTACAACTCCAATGAACCAATGAGAAAGCATGCTACTCACCTCCTAACAGAAGGGTGATAGACTTGGGGTGTATAATTAGACATACTTTTTTTATATATTGCAACTCAGTTCAAACCTAAGCATTTGCAAAAGACTCTCTTGATTGATGACTCAATGCTCCATGCTAGCATCTAGGCAGAGTTGGTGAGAGCTTGGGAAAGGAAAGATTCTTTTTTCTGGCTTCTGGCTTTAAGAGAAAACACACACAATTCTAGGCTGTCTTGAAGGGGAAGCCTCAGAAAGGAAAGAAGGACTCTGGGAAGAAGATGACATGTAGAGGAGTCAACATGTCCCTAGTTCCAGTGTACTCCACACTGGAGACTTCTGGGTCTTTCCTCTTAGGTGGGGTCAGGCATTCTCTTGGCTGACCTGTGATATCATAGGATGAATAAGATGACCCATTCACTCCATGCATTGTCTGTTATGTTCTAATCTATATAATTTTCTGATTTCTGTTTGAAACTGGCTCAGATAAATGGGTTTCTTAGTGATTCACTATTTATTATAGTCTTCGTGTAACTATTAAGCATCTGTTAAGAAAGGAGTCAAGTCTTCAGATGGAGATTGGCACAGTCCTTTCCCATTAAGAAAGAGCAATTTGTCAAGTACTTTGAACCTAAAAAATTATTTCCCTTAGCCTATGAATATTTAGCAGGAGCGGGGTGGTGAGGGGAAGGTTGGGATGGGGAGGACAGGCATGGTGGCAGTGCAGATAGATAAAATTCTAATCTGTAATCCTCTCTCTGAGAAGAACAAAGTGGACAAGTCTCATGACTTGATACCCCTCTTAGGAGAATTAAAGTTTCCCTTGGAAAGGGGTGGGTAAGGTTTCAGAGATATCTATTCATAGCTCCCTGCAAGCAATATTTAGACAGATCCACATAGACATTCATAAATCTACACGGGCAACAAGTACTCACTTACAATGGTAAATGCAAAGGTTTTTTTTGCTTAACTAAGCTTATTTTCACTAGTTTTTTCAATTAATTATCATTTGTTTTCTTTCTTTATTTATTTTTTATTTGCTTTCTTGTTTACATTATTCATTTTCATTACATTTTTGAATTACAAATTTTCTTCCTGTCTTGCCCCTGCCCCAAACCTAAAATAGCAATCCCACTGTAAAGCCCCTCCCCTGCTCTGCTCTCTT
>CM053598.1:192069160-192113696 GCA_028646575.1 Pseudocheirus occidentalis
CTCCCTTTGGATCTCAGTTTCTTCAGAGTTTGAACTAAATGACCTAAGTCTAAAATTCTATTAAACTATATAATGTGTCATGTTCAGAAAAAACCACAGAGCCAGAAGAAACCGTGAAGTCCCTTGGAAAGTTCCATAAAGATGGCTCCTGTGAAGTGAACCCTGAGTTTTTATTTCTGATAGGACTTTGCTAGTGTCTGGTTTATAACTAGAAGTCTGTTTTTTGCCCCTTTGGGATGACCCTGAAAGTTTTGCTAACTGAAAGGGTGGGAGTGGTGATGATGAGTGACTCCTGGGAACTCTGACCTTGGTACAACAAAGCAAACAGCCCAGAGAGTCCTTGGTGCCCACCCTCCTCCACAGCCTTCACCCTGATGTTATTACTTTAACTTCTGGATGGCCTGGCTCCGGTTCCTTTCTTTTTATGTTTACTTTGTTCAAGGATACCACCTCCTCTTCCTCTGTTCCCTCTCTGTTCCCTCCCTAACCCCAGGTTACATAGAATGAAGCCAGCAATAGTTTAAAGATTGTTAGAGGAATCTGCTGTGCCTGGTCATAAAAAAAGATCTATAATCTCAAAGCTGGGGAACTCAAGGCCTCAACTTTGGATTAGAATATGTGAGAGCCTACAGGATTTATTTTCAGAGTTTCCAGTATACAGGATAGATACCAGTTTACAGGATAGAATCATTTGATCCCTTGGCTCTTTTATTTTTTTATTTTTTTATTTTTATTTTTTGCTTTTTTTTTTTTTTTTTTTGGAGGGCAGGTTGGGGTTAAGCGACTTGCCCAAGGTCACACGGCTAGTTTTTTGTGTTAAGTGTCTGAGGCCAGATTTGAACTCAGGTACTCCTGACTCCAGGGCCGGTGCTCTATTCACTGCGCCACCTAGCCGCCCCACCCTTGGCTCTTTTAATTTCCATTATGTACTTGGCCTATTTTGATTTGCCTTATTTATATGTGTGCTTGTTTTTTCACTCCTACCATATTGTATCCTCCTTGAGGATATGGTCCTTGAGGGCACTTTTGTACTAGTAGGGCCTCTTTTATTTTTGTCTCCCCATACTGGTCTTGCTTATAGGAGGTACTTCATAAATATTTGCTGAATGGAATATTATCTTAGGTTCTTCATTCTGTGTTGGCTATTTCCTTCTTCATAAAATGGGACTAAAAATATCTGTTCCTTTTTGTCTTTTTGTCTCAGTTCGACAAACATTTTCATATAACTTTTATTTAATATTACTTTTAAAAAATATTAACTAGCACTTTTTTCTCTCCTCACCTCTCCCCTTCTACCACAGAAAATAAAACAAAGCTCTTTTAGTAGATATGGATAGTCAAGCAAAACAAATCCTCTAACTGACCGTGTCAAAAAATGTATGTGTTACTCTTCGTCTTGAGTTCATCATCTCTTTGGGGAACAATGCTTCCTCTTTGGTCCTCTGGAATCACAGTTGGTTATTTCTGATTAATACTGATCAGAATTGTTTAGTCCTTCAAAGTTGTTTGTCTTTACAATGTTGTTCAATAAACATTTTAAAAGCACCCACTATGTATAGAGAGCATTGTGCTGGGTTCTGGGGAGGTATAAAGCTTAGGTAAGACATGGTTCCTAGTCTCATGAAACTTATAGTCTATTTAGAGGTAATGCATCACATAACAAGAGAATGATAAAACCAAGCTCAGTAAAAGGTCTGAGGGAAGGTCATTACTTACTGGAGAAGATTAAGGAAGAATTCATTAATGGAGGGTTAGGAATTAGGAAGGCAAAGGGGAATGAAAAAAAGAGGGGGATGCAGAGTGTCCTCAAGACAGACACTGGTGAGCAAAGACAGAAGCCTGAGTGTGGCCTGTGTTTTGGGGAGAGTTTGAGACCGGGCTGATTTGGCCAGAGCATAGAGTGTGTGGCAAATGACACGAAATTAAACTGGAAAGATTATAAAGGAGGACAAATGCCAGACAGTCTCACAGAACTAGATGTCCACGAGGATGAAAGGAGATAACAAGCCACACTAACACTTCTCAGGTTTGACCAGCTTCTTGATATCAATAGGAAGTCATTTGGACTTAATTTTACTAGATTCTGGGTCTTCACTGAGAGCCTGTCAGCAGTCTTTTCTTATTTCAGATCTTGAGGATCTTAAACCTTTTCTCAAAGACCAGTTTCTGTTTTTTTCAGATCTTTATAAACTACAATTCCCCTTCCTAGGCTGAGCAGGTGACAGCTTGTTGCTTTGATGAAAATTGTAGAGTTAAGGAATATTTTTCTATTGTTTTGACTTCTTGGGTTATTTTTGGTTTTATTATTTCTGTCCTGATTCAACTTTCTCTCTAAATGTCCTTGATCTTAGAGGACTGTCAAATTGAGTTTAAGAGAGGTACAGATTATAATCGCAGAATCCTAGGGCGGGAAGGCACTTTTAGATTATTTTTGCATTGATCCCTCCCTCCACCATTTTGTCTTTTCCCCCTCCATTGGGTGGTTTTCCTCATCTGCATTGTCAGAAAATTTGTAATCAACAACCTAGTCACTACTCTCACTTGTTTTTTTTTTTCTTTTTTTGGAGGGGGGAAGGCAGGACAATTGGGGTTAAATTACTTGCCTAAGGTCACACAGCTAGTAAATGTTAAGTGTTTGAGGTTGGATTTGAATTCAGGCCCTCCTAACTCCAGGGGTGGTGCTCTATTCACTGTGCCACCTACCTGCCCCCTACTCACTTATTTTTCAATTGTGCCAGGCTCTTCATGACCCCATTTGGGATTTCCTTGGCAAAGATAATAGTGTGGTTTGACATTTCCTTCTCTAACTCATTTTACAGATGAGGGAACTGAGGCAAACAGGGTTAAGTGACTTGCCCAAGGTGACATCAAGGTCCAGTGCTCTATTCACTGGGCCACCTAGCTTCCCCATCTATGTGACTTTCAGCAAGTCATACAACC
Source organism: Pseudocheirus occidentalis (assembly GCA_028646575.1). NCBI lineage: Eukaryota > Metazoa > Chordata > Mammalia > Diprotodontia > Pseudocheiridae > Pseudocheirus > Pseudocheirus occidentalis. The sequence continues at coordinate 192,072,101 of CM053598.1, forward strand.
TCCTTGGGCCTGTTTCCACATCTGGAAAATGAGGGTATTGGAATAGATGGTTTCTGAATTTCCTTCCAGCTCCAAATCTCTGATCCTATGTCTTTAATTGCTTATGATCTGGAGCCATGCAGCAGTGGGCACTAATCCAGGTTTGATGTTTTGGGGTCCTGCAGAGTGTGCTGCACCATTGCTTTGGCCACTTTACCACAGACGCTCAAGGGCATGCTGACTTTGGAGAGTACTCCTGGCTGACATCCCAGGCTGGTCCTACTAGCCAGGACCCTTATTGGGGATGTAGAGCCTAATCAGGGTCGGTACAGAGGATTCATCTGGGTCTGTATCTCCTCTAGCTCAGTTCTTTGATAAGAAGAATTTCTGGGAAAAGGTCTAGTTCCATGCTCTTTTAAGTTAAGATTTCTCTATTCCATGAATACCTTTTGGTTGATTCGGTTAAAGGATTTTTTTCTTTTCCAGTCATGTTTGAGTTCCATGTAGACCCTGACCTGACCAGCTAAGGGACAGTTTAAAAAAAAAAAGAAAAAAAATAACTATGTTGTACATTTCTAAAAGACCTCCCCTTTGCCACCAAAGAGAAAAAAAAATCTCATATACTATAACATTGTAATAAAAATGAGCCAGAACCAATCCACCTTCCCAAGGGAACATTAGATCCTTCTTCCTGGCATCGATGACTGATGTGCGTATTAAACAACAAACACAGCAATGACAATAACTGACATTCATAGAAGGCTTTAAATTTTATCAAGAATTTGACTCGTGTCTCATTTGATTCGCGAAACAACCCTATAAGCTAGAGGATGCAGGTATTATTACCCCCATTTTACAGGTGAAGAAACTGAGTTTGAGAAATGTTAAATGACTTAGGAAATCACACCTAATTGGTCTAGGACAGGGGTGGTGAACCTGAGGCCTGGAGGCCACATTTGGCCTTCTAGGTCCTTGGGTTTGACCTTCTGACTGAGTCCAAGTTTCACAGAACAAATCCTTTTATTAAGGGGGTTTATTCTGTGAAGTCTGGATTCAGTCAAAGGGCCACACTTGAGGACCTAGAGGGCCACATGTGGCCTGAGGCTGCAGGTTCTCCACCCCTGTTTCTAGGAAGCAGCATTTGAACATAGGTCTTTATGACTATCTAGCATTCTATCGACCGTGTTGTCTCTCAACCTGTCCCAGGCTGGACCTCTGCCCCTCTGTTTTGATTTGGCAAGAGAGAGCTTGGACGCTGCCAATTTATTTTTCCTGGTATGCCCTCCTGCTAATTCCCCTCCCCCAGCCTACAGTGCAGCTTTTCCTTTCCTGCAGATTTCACTTCTCACTGGACTTACAACTGTAGTCTAGCTTCCCTTCTCTGGGACTGCTTATCTCTCTCTCACATACAGACACACAAACACAAAGTCTTTTTGGATTGTGGCCAGACCAGTTGGGAATGCATAATAGCTCAGATATGGGCTGGGGGGTGGGGGGGGTGTCCTAGATGTCCTTGCATGCCTCAGTGAAGGTCTTTGTCTCCTCCCCACCTCTTTTACTAGCATTGAAAAGTTAGTCTCTCCAGACTCCCCTCACTCATTTTTTTTAAGAGAGGGAGACCTAAATTCTTTTCTTCTCCTTTTTTTCTTTTGTTGACTGGGGGTTCTGCTGCTTTCTTTGTAGAGACTGGTAATTGCTGATATACCTCTGAGTAAGGGTGTATCTTTGATAAGAAGAAACCCTAGGGAAAAGGTTAGTCCTCTGGCCTAAGTTAAGACATAACTATTCCATGAATGCTTTTTGGTTGATTTGGTTAAAGGGTTGTTTTCTTTTCCAGCTGTGTTTGAGCTCCCTATAGACTCTGACCTATCCACCTAGTGAAAGTAAAAAAAACCATAAAAACAAAAATAACCCATTTTGTACAGTGCTAAAAACAACCCTTCCCACCCCCACCCTATCTCTACAGAAAAAAAAGCCTTTATATAAGTGGGTGGTTTATGAGTGATGCTATCTGAGTAGATCCCAGTTTTAAACCTTAACCCAGATGTCCTGCGAATTTCAAAAACAAACAGATAGTAAAAACTGTGTCCAACTCCCTTCCCATTATTGATCTTATGGTTTTGGTTGGGGCCAATTTTTATGCCCTTGGGGGCCTGGACCAGGGTTAGGTCATGGTAAAAGTAGCTCTTTTTCTGATGTCTCCAGTCTGACAGGGACTGACTGCGGGGGAAATCCTTTGAGATGTTTATAAACTCTTGGGAGATTTCCAGCCCAGAGGTAGTAGGACTTGACTGAATGCTTCTGTTATTATCCTTCTGTAAATATCATAGCTCTTTGGGGGAATACAGCGATACAGCAAGACAGAATTTCCAAGCCTCACTAGATTTCCTCATTGTTTACTATAACACAAGTCATGAGGTGTAGGTTCTTTCTCTTCTTTTCCTTTCTCTTTTTCTTCATCTGCAAAGCAAGCTTAGCAAATTTCCACGAAACCAGGCCACTAGGCAGTGTTTCTACGAGTGGCAGGCCAATTGTGCTTAATTCTGTCTTCATTTTCCACTGTCTCCTTCTATGCTCCAGGACAAAGCAGTTAACTCACCTTTCCTGGAATAAACTTAGCTCTTTCCCTCCTCTCTGCCTTTGGTCATAGAATTTCCTACATCTAGACTACCTTCCTCCCACTAAATCTCTACCTATCAAAATCCTGCCTATCCTTGAAATCCTGGCTCAAATATCTATTGTATGAAGCCTTTGATGATGTGTAAAGCTCCCTCTTTTGAATCGTCATGGCATTTCACTTACTTACTTTGTGACATATCCCGTATTTTGCTTTGTTTCATAGTTATTTGGTCGTATGACTCTCCTTGCCTGCCATATTTCAAGTACGAGAGCCATGCCTTAGATGTCTTTTTTATGTTACCTAGAATATCTTACACACACACATGCACGCACACACACGTATATGTATGTATATGTACATATTACATGTTTATTACTTAAACAGGTTCCTAGGGGAATAAGATGCAGTCTCATATTAAACACCTTTGCACATATGTACCCTGAGTTGTATCTGAATTATTGTGTCAACACAGACTTACCTGCTTCCCCCTGACTCCAGGTTCTAAACACAGTTGTGGTAAGTGTGACATCTGGGAAGGGACACACAGACACACTGCAATTATCCATTGGAGGTCTTCAAGCAGACTGGCTTACCCTTTTTAGAGGTATTTATAGTGTTTTTCTGTGGGTCAGCACACTAACAATGCACTCCAAACACTCCAAACTGGGAAAAATCCCCAGGTTACCCTCAAAGCAATGGGAACTGTCCTCTTTTCTCTTTGGCCCTCTTTTGTCCCTTGTCTCCTTTTCTTTCACCTCTGAATGCTGGACTGGTGGTGTCATACCTTTCAATACATTTACTTTTGCAGCCGGAAAGAGCAATGGCTTCAGAATCAGTGGATTCAAATCCTATCTCTGAGGCTTGCTATCTGTGCCACCTTGGGCAAAGCATCCCTTCCACATGGGAACCTTCAGGTTCCAGCAACATTGGCCTTCTTGTTGCACTGATGCTCCATGACTTTTCACTGGCTGTCTCCTATGTCTGGAAGATTCTTTCTCCTCATCCCTGCCTCTTGGCTTTCCTGGTTTCCTTTAAGACTCAGCTCAAACGCCACTTCCTGCAAAGAGGCCCTTCCTGGCATCACTCTTTGTCTCCCCTGCTCCCCCACACCTTCCACTCCATGCATTCCCTCTGAGGTTACTTCAGTTTACCCTGTATATTTCTTGTGTGTATATAGTTGTTTGAAAATCATCTTTCCCCTGTGAGCTCCTTGAGCTCAAGGACTGTGTTTTTGCCATTCTTTATACCCCCAGTATTTTGTACAATGCCTGACACACAGCAAGCACTTACTATAAATGCTAATTGGTTTGACAACCTCCCTGGACTTCATTTTCTTCATTTGCAAATTGATTAGATAGATTCTGATATCCCTTCCAGGTCTGGATCTATGATCCTAAGATCCAATGAGTCTTCTAGTCACCAAATTAATAATTAAATAGGTAATCAATAAATATTTGCTGCATGTGTGAATTTAAAAAGCAGGAGGAATAGGGGATAAGGGTATCATAAAATCATACAGAAAATGTTTATGCTTGGCAATTCAGTCCTTTTAAAAGCAGTGCTTACTTCTAGATAAAGATCTAGTTTCCCCATGGGTAGCCTAGCTCTGGTTTGATTCAATTAAACAGATATTTATTAAGTTCATATTGTGCATAAGGCATTGTACTAGGTACTGGGGCTACAAAGACAGAAATGAAATGGTCTCTGCTTAAGGAATTTAGCCTCCCATAGGAGGCTCCTGAATTGAGTCTTGGAGGGAGTGAGTGATCAGAGGAGGTAGAGGTGCAGAGGGATTCCATTCCAGGAATGGCAGGCAGCCTCTATAAAGATATGGAAAGAGGAGATGGTACATTGAAAACCTGAATTCTAATGATCTTAGTCTTCCATTTACTGTATTATTGACTAGTATTTGCAGTGGATATAATGTCAGTCTTAAAGTCAGGAAGACTTCCATTCAAACCCCTCTTGGGGTTATTTGTGTCCATGACTTATCTCTCCTGACTGTAGAATTCTTGAAATACAGTGTTTTATATCCTAGTGCCTTACACATAACCTATGACCAAGAACCTCATCTCTGGGATTACACCAGCTGAGTTCAATCTTGGAGACTCTATCACATAAATCAATCTCTGGTTAATGTTCCCATGCAGGGTTTTCTCAGACATTTTCTCTGGTTGTCTCTCAAGCTGGAATGCTCTCTTTCTTTATCTCCACCTACTGGATTCTCTGGCTTCTTTTAAGCCCCAAGAAAAATCTCTTTGGAATTCTTTGCCTTATGGTCTTGTCCCTAATCCCTACCAGTTATACTAGGGCACTTCAATTCACGTGTTGACATCTCTTCAAATACCATTGCTTGCTAGCATATCAGCTTCCTGAGTATCTGTGATCTTCATCTTAATTCCTTTATAGCAATATATAGCAATGGCCATATCCTTCATCACATCCTTACCTATAGTTTTTAGCCCCCAGGATCCATAATTCTGATATTCCTGTATCTGTCTAAAACCTTCTATACTTCTATATCTCTCTGTATCTCACATTTATTCAACATGTTTTCTATCCTTAGCACAACCTCAAGTCACTCTACTCCAGTTTGCTTTCCTAGGCTATCATCTTGCCTCTGTCCTGACTTTCTTCCTTTCTTATGTATTTCACTAGCTCTTATAGTTAACTAGTTCAACTTTACATGCCCTAGACCCTCAAGTTTCTTCTCTCCTTGTCCTAATACCCATCTCTTTCCAAACCCTAGCACTGGATTATTTCCACAGTCTACCTTCCCTTCCCCTACATGGAATGCTACTGAATGCTGGTGGAAGAAGTAACACAACTCTGTGGACATGGTCTTTTATAAGTTTGTTATGTAGACTCAACTGGGTCTGCATTGCTGCTCTCTTAACTCTTCCCTGATTATAGGATCAAAGATTTAGAGTTTGAAGGAAACTTAAAGGCTACTATATCTCTTCCTTTTCTCAATCTTTGATCCCTTTCTGTCTACTAACTTCTTCCTTGCTGTCTGCAAACACACCTAAATCTCTTTCATTCTTAAAAAAGATCCTCTCTAGATCTTAGCATCTCTACTGTCTTTCATCCTATATCTTGTCTCCCTTTCTCACCCAGCCCCTTTGGACAAAGCTTCTTTTATTTGTTCTCTCAATCTCTTCTAACCCCTCTGCAGTCTGGCTTCAGACCTCATTACTTGACTGAAATTGCTTTCTCCAAAGTTTCAGTGATCTCTTCATTGCAAAATCTAATAGCCTTTTCTAGTGCTTATCCTTTATGTCTCTGCAGCATTTGACACTGTCGACCACCTTCTTCTTCTTGGGTACTCTCTTCTCTCTGAGTTTTTATGACATTGTTCACCCCTGGCTCTTGTTCTACCTGTCTGACTACTCCTTTGTATTCTTGTTGGCCACATCAGAATCTATGTCATATCCACTAGCTGTGGGGTGTATGTGAAGACTTTGTCTGAGTCTTCTTTTCATTTCTCTGTTCTCTAACTTGACGACTTCATCAACTAACATAACTCTGAGACTTGTATACTTCTAACCATGGTCTCCTTTCTGAGTTCTGGTCCTGCATCACCAACTGTCCATTGTACATCTTGAGCTGGATTTTTTTGTAGGCGTCTAAAACTCAACATGAGAATCAGCATGGTTAGTGGTTAAAGTTCTGGACTTGGAGTCTAGAAGAGCTGCGGTTCAAATTCTGAATTTGGCACTTAATGGCTACATAACTATGGGTAAGAAAATTAACTTAAGATTTCTTATCTAAGAAATGTAGTTGGAGTAGACAGTCTCGAAGGCTTCTTCCAGCTCTAAATTTATGACCTTATACACAAAATGGAATTTATTATCTTCCCTTTCTTCTTTTTCCAAATCCATCACTGTTCTGAACTTCCTTTTTTTTTCTTTTTAGAGATGGGGAAGGCAGGGCAATTGGGGTTAAGTTACTTGCCCAAGGTCACATGGCTAGTAAGTGTTAAGTGTCTGAGGCTGGATTTGACCTTAGGTCTTCCTGACTTCAGGGCTGGTGCTCTATTCACTGTGCCACCTAGCTGCCCCTCCTTATTATTTTCAAAGGCACCACCATCCTTTAGTCATCCAGGACAACAAACCTCAGTGTTATCCTCAACTCTTAAATGTCACTCACAACACATGACCAATTAGTTGCCAAATCTTGTAATGTCTATCTCCACAACTTCAATTATATTTGTCCTTATTTCTCCACTTACACAGCCACCATTCTAATTCAAGTCCTTATCCTAATTTGATCTTTCTGCCAAATTCTCTTCCTATTCCAATCTATCTTCCACACAGCAGCCAATGTGATTTTCCTAAAAGCACACGTCTGACCATGTCACTACTTAATAAACTCTAGTTTATCTGGCATTTAATAAAGTTTATCATTTAAAATTCTTTATAGTCTGGTTCTTCCTACCTTTCCAATCTTCTTACATGTTATTTCACGCATATTATTCCACACATTCCACAGTCCATCCATACTGGCCTATTTTCTGTTTCTTATGCTCTATCTTCTGTCTCTTTGCCTTTGTATTGTCTATCCCCCTTGCGTGGAATATTTTACCTCCTCACTCTCAGAATCCTTGGTGAAAGCCTTCATTCTCCTCCTTTGTTCCAGTCTCCCAGGAAAAGATAGTCCTTGTAAACACCAACCTCTCTACTTGATCTTCAACCCCCCTACATTGATTCTATCTCTTCTCATCTCCTTGGAGAACTTGCCTCTTCAGTAATCTTCTCTTTTTAATTTTTTGATCTATCTTCAATATGTGACTCCTTCCTTCCTACTTACAAACATGCTCACATCCCCTTAACTTGAGCCTACCATCCCCCAAGCAACCATTCTATATCTCTCTTCTCTTTCACAACTTAGTTTTTTTAAAGGTTGCCTACATTCATCACCTTCTCTTCTTACTCTATAATTACTGTATTGCTATCTATGTCAGTAATTCAGTTAAAATTTCCTTTATAAATTTCAATATTATGTCATTTAAGGTTTATTTATTTATTATTGATGTTGTTTCATTGTATATGATACCTTTAGGCAAAGTGTAGTTTCCCTGTTACTCATTTCTGATATTCCAAATTTCTATTTTTGTTTTTCTAACTCCTGCTTTTTGGACTCACTTGATGCACAATAAATTTTGTTGCAGCTTTAATTTTCATCTTGCAAATGCCCTTTATTTAAATATGTGTTTCTTTTGTATATGAAATTTCTTATTTTAAAAAAAATCCATTCTGTCACTATTTTATTGAATTATTTAGTCCATTTACATTTAAGGGTATGACTGTTAGGCTTGTATTTCCTCTATTTATTTCTTTTGTATTGATTTTTATCTCTTCTGTGATTTTTTTGCACTGTTTTTCTATTGGTCTATTCTTATAGGCTTTCCCCTTACCCCGATCCTATTTAAATGCTCTATCCCAAGTTCCTTGACTTCATAATTTTCTTTTTCTATTTCTCTCCCTTATTTGACCCCTCTTTTCCCCACTGTAGCTAAACTTGTGGCTCAAAATCTTCAAAATACCACTACTTAAAAACATTTAAGTTTAAGTAACATTCTTTTGCTATATTGCTATACCTTTTCCCAAGATGTTTTCTTTTCTTTGTCCTTTCCCTTATTTCTCTTCCCTTTAAGTCTATTCTGAATTCTGTTCTCCACTTCCTGGGCATCCTTTCATTTTCCTTCTTTATTTTCTTTGTGTTCCCCATGAAGGCAGAGTTTCTGGAGTGCCAAATAGGAATTTTATTTTCTATCACATTTCTGTGTAATTATACTTATAGATCTTGCTCTGTCTTCTCTTTCTTTCTTTCTACTTTGCCTCACTTTTGGAAGGTGGTATTGAATGGAAGCAGTATTGGGTAGTGGGAGTCACTATATGTCCTGAATCTTGAGTCTAGGTCCTGCTCCCAGCATTATAGTGATTGCTACTTCTGAAGTCAAATGATCTCTGGTTCTATGTTACCCCTTATACACTGGGTACTAGCTGCCCTTAGGGATTCAAATGCTTTTTCATGTAGTGGAATGGAGTCCTGGGAGGTACAAGCCTTTCTTGGTGAAACTAGCCTACTCAGATGAAACCCATTATAAAGATCCTGTCTCTTGTCACAAAGATATACTCTAGTCTAGACAAAAACTTACTTTCCCCCAGTTGTTTTGTAATTGAAAGAACACTATTAGAAGCCAGAGAATATTGGTTTAAGGTAGGAATTTCTACTTAAAATCATATCCCAGATTCTCTGGGTTCTCAGCTTACTTACTTGTAAAGGGAAAGAGTTGGGCTATCATCTCTATAAAGTTCCTTTCAGGTCAGGCATTCTATGATTCTCTAAACCTTTACCTAATTAGGTGATATTTGGTGGTGTTTTACTGCTCTGAAAAATGCCATCAACTTCTGGGCTCCTTTCCTGGATAATTTGTTTACTCAATGCTACAACTGGGGAAATGTATATTTTGCCATCTTTTATTTTTAATCTATCATACTATCATAATGAAGTAAAAAATAAAAGGAGTAGCAAGCTATATGTGTGTGTGTATACACACAAATACATATATAGGCATATGTACCTATATGTATCATATACTCTACAAAGCCACTAACAGATAGGAAAATTATATATAATTTTAATAAATAATATATATATATGATTTTCCTATCTGTTAGTGGCTTTGTAGAGTATATGGCAATTACTGCTGAGGTTATGTGGTCTCTGGGGAGTATATGTATATATGTATGTGTGCGTGTGCGTGCGTGTGTGTGTGTGTGTGTGTGTGTATTTTCTCACTTAATCCTTACAATAACTCTTTGAGGCAGCAACAATAACTCTGTTATTAGTTACATTTTACGTTTGAAAAAACTGAGGTGGCCAGAGGTTATGTAACTTGCCCAGGATCGTAGAGCTACTGAGACTGCATTTGAACTCTGGTCTTCCTGATTCAATGCCAAACTCTCTATCTACTGTACCACCTCAGTGCCAAATAAATAATAGTAGATAAAACTGTTATTTCTCTTTTTTTGCCTTCATTAAAAAGCATTAAAATAGAGGAAGGAGGCAGAATCTTCTTCTAGTAGACTCATGAATTTACTTTCTTTGGAAGGCCTTTCCTTTCCTTTAGCTGAGCCATCATCACCTTGGAATTTCATCCCTTTTAATCCAATTCAACAAGCATTTATTATGCACTTACCATACGCAATATACTATGCTAGCCTCTGGAGATATAAAGACAAAATAAAATATAGGTCCTGCCCTCAAGGACCTTATATTCTAGTTGAGGGAGGAAGAGAAGAGAAAGGAGGAAGTAGAGATTTATAGGATATTTGTGCAATAATCAAGAACTCAAAAAAGTCAAAAGAAGATTAATAAAAATGAAAAATCTTATAAAAAGAACAAATTCCTCGTTAGGAGACAGGGTACTAATAAATTAATGTTCTATTATCTATCAGTTCATAACTTTCAGTTTGTCACCTTAGAATTTTGGACCTATGTTCCTGAGGCATAAAGCTTGCTTTAAAATAATCTGTTTTTAGTGATCTAGGTTAATTTTTATATTGCATGTGTGATCACATCATTTCTCCATTCAGAAACCTTCAATAGCTCCCCATTGTTTATTTAAAAATGTGTAATCTCCCGAAAAGTGCAAATAAAGTGTATGTTCAATAACTTGAGTAGAATGAGAACATTAAAAACTAAGAGTATCAAGAAAGTCTTCCTGTAGTCATAAAAGCCCTAAAATACTCTGAGCTAGAGATTCAAAGAGGTAGAAGAGGGATTGAGCTGTAGGAACTTTACCAGCCCTTGTTTTACATCTTTCTATTAGGATTATTGATTTGTTCCCATCACCCATCCTTCTCTTCTCCTCACCTGTCCTGTATTTCAGTCACTCATGTTTCACAGGCATGGCAGGTAACAGGAATCTGTAACTATGCCACCTAGTGTTGTCAGAATAGTCACCAGGCAGGTGCTCCATTTTACATTTGAGAAAACTGAGGTGGCCAGAGATTATGTAACTTGCTCAGGATCATAGAGCTAATCAGACTGGATTTGAACTCAGGAAGGAAAGAATTCTGGAATGAAACTGTTTCCCTTCCCATTCAAGGGGAATAGCACTTGCAAAAGCATGGAGGTGGGAGATGGAATGCCAAGTTCAGGGGAACAGCACATAGGCCAGTTTGGCTGGAAAAGTAGAGTGCATGAAGGGGGAATAATATGAAATAAGCTTGAAAAGGTAGTCTGGAGGCAGATTATGAACACCAACCCTTTTTGATCCAAGAATCCTGAAACTCAACTCTAGTGGCAATAATTTTATGGGAAGGTTTTTTTAGTGGTTCTTCTTGCCTCCACTCTCCCTCCTTGGCTTGCCAAGAGTATGACTCCAAACCTTTCCCCACTCTCAAAATACCAGCAACTCTGCTTGTTGGTTCTGCCAGAATATGCTTAGCACATTATCGGGTTTAGCTTCCATAGTTGCAATCACTTAGGAGGCCCAAGAACCACATAGATTTCATTCCAGGATCCCTTCCAGCTGGTGGCTATCCTGACAATGCTGAATGGCACAGTTACACATTTGTGGGGCCTGCCATGCTTATGAAACATGATTGGTTGAAGTATGGGATGGACGAGGAGAAGAGAAGAATGGGTGATGGGATCAAATCAATAATCCTAGTGGAAGGACATGAGACACGGGCTGGTGATGTTCCCACAGCTTATCGCTTGGCTCTGTCATAGCAGCAAATCATTATAGTAGTGTAGTAGTCCTTCTGGCCTACTTCCCCAGTTCCTACTTACATTTGTGGGTTGGGTCTCCAGAAGGGTTTTATTATTTTTAGAATTCAACACATAGTTCACAAGCCCTCACCATTATTGGTCACTTGATAGACTTAGTTACTTTTAGCAAAGGCTAAATAGCAAGGCTGGTAGTTAAAAAAAACATTCTCTTCATAGACCTGGGGCATATTCTTCTACAAATACTCTTTCTATGCAGTGGAAATAGTAGAGCATATATGTAGGAAATACATATGACCATAGTAATTCACAATTGCAGGGCTTCAACGTCCTCTTGTTCATTATAGATTCCTTGGAGCAACGTCACTGCTGAGCGAGTTGCTCCGCCTTCTAGATTGGACTTGTTCCTCACAGATCATAGCATCTTTTTAGGATGGGTCATTCCACTGGACTTGATGAACTTGTTCTTCAAAATGTATGTGTATTCTCCATCACCTTCAGCTTTAGACTGAGTTGCAATCTTTAGCTGGATTATGGCTATGCTCTTTCAGAAAGAACAGAGAGTCTCAAATTAGGACTAGTAGAAGGCTTTCCTGTTCTGCTGTCTCTGGTCACCTCCAAGGCAGGGGTGGAAGAGTATAGTCATCCCAGTACTAGCCTTTCCTTTCAATGTCTCATCCCTGTTTAGGGTTCAGTTACCTTGCGTAGAGACCTTTCTCTCATTTATAGTGACCATTTGGTATATTTCCCAAATCTTCAACTCTGCAGGCTAGGCCATAAATAGACACATCACCATTTGTCCAGTAATCACCAAACGATTCTACTGTTTGGGGTTCCTCAGTTTTTGTTTTATGTTATTTCACTCTAAGGTTCTATTAGAGAATGAGTGTGAATGACTGACTGGGGGAAAAGGCAATTTATGCCATGGGGCAGATTAATTGTATCAGTTGATCTTTTCATATGCAAATGAAGTAATCAAGCCTGTGAAATTTGGAGAGGCTGAAGCAATATAGGATGGATGAGAAGATGGTGAGAGGAATCCTTTACATGGCGTAGAATGATCCACTCATATCTGAAAAGGCCTTATCCTTTACTGGGTGCAAATATATTCTGAGTGGAATGCACCCTTACATCTTATTGTCTGTCATTTGTCCCTTATGATCTGCAAATATGCTATAGTAAGAAAGGGGTAGACCCTTGGAGCAGAAAGAACAATGATTTTGGAATTGGGAATCTTTTGAATTCAAATCCCAGCTGCTCCCTTTATTGGCTTTGTTATCTTAGGAATCTTTCTGATTCATTTTTCTGTATTCCATAGAATGAGAAAGAAGAATGCTTGCCCTGCCTGCCTCCCATGGTAGCTGTGATGATTGAATGAGATTGTGTATATGAAGTGTTTGTAACCATAAAGCAGTATGTAAATATTGGCAGGGGCAGATAGGTGGCTCAGGAGGTAGAGCACCAGGCTTGGAGTCAGGAAGATCTAGCCTTAGTCACTGTGCAACCCTGGGCAAGTCACTTAAGCCCTTTTTGCCTCAGTTCCTCATCTGCAAAATGGGGATACACTGGAGCAGGAAATGGCAAACCACTCCAATATCGTGGCCAAGAAAACGCCATAAACAAAAGTCCATGGGGTTGCATAGAGTTGGACATGACTGAATGACAACAAAATCATAGAATGATTTTTTTTCTCCATGAATTTCATTGAACGAAGATTTCTTAAGTGCCTGCTATGTGTCAGGAACTATGTATATACTTTATAGCTAAGGTAAGACTGAGCTGGTCTTAGGCAGACTGGACTCACCTGGCTTGTCTCTGTAGTTGACCTACCTCTGCCATTTGTTCCTGGACGATCATTTCCCTTGTTGCCTGTTGGAGTGCTAGCTGCTTGCTGGAGAAGAGAAGCATTGAACTTAATTTGTCAAATTTTTGTTGATTCTGGCTACTCGTTGATGTTGTGAATATCTCTAAATTTCTTTTCTTCCTCGAGCTTCTTCCTTGTATGGAAGGAAGTAAGGAGAAAGTGAGGGTTTTGTGGAACACAGTACATGCCAGACTGAATCTTCTAATCAGTGGAGCCAAGTTAAGAATTAATATGATAGGTCAAGGAAAAAATACAAGGATTAAAATGTTAAAATGGAGATCCAACTCAATAGAACAGTGTTTTCTCTTTTCTTGAATGTGGGGTATATGCACTCTGATTTTGGGTGCCTTCATAATGTCATGTATAATTTTTTTCTTTTTAAATATTTATTCAAACAAGGACAATACTGGATATTAAAAACTATTTAATCAAATTATTTAATTTAGCTTTTTAATGTTTTACATTTTTTCATAATTAATTTCTTCTCTTGGTTAACTTTTTGAGTGATTTCCACCAACTTTTTAAGAGATCATATATTGTGTTTTGCTTACATAAGAGGGTATTTATGCTATTACTACAAAACAAAGACTATTTTGGGTTTGTGTAGCTGGACATCATCTCACTGGATATCATTATCATCAACAAGATCTTTAAAATCCTTAAAGAAATCTATATGAAGTGCTTTTTTTATTGGCTCCCAAGTTCATTAAAAGTCCCATGCTGCCTTCTATCTCCTTTAGATCCATGTAGGGTCTACCAGGGCTGGGGAACCTGTGGCTTTGAGGCCACATGTGGCCTTTTAGGTCCTTGGGTGTGGTCTTTTGATTGAGTCCAAGTTTCACAGAACAAGTCCTTTTATTAAGGAAATTTGTTCTGTGAAGTTTAGATTTAGTCAAAGGGTCACACCTGAGGACCTGGAGGACCACAATTGGCCTTGAGACCACAGGTTCCCCATCCCTGAACCCTCCAGAGTGTTTTGTCTACAACTTGCTTCACTCCTTATCTCCCATTTCATCCCAGGCTATAGGACTTGCCTTTCTCAGAATATCCTTTCCCCTGTTTGATTGAATGTGTTATTATAATTCTTAGACACTTCAACTTTTTCTTAATTTCAAAAGGGATGAGTGGTTCATATAAAGGAGTCCTCATTTTAAAATTCCCACCCTGGTAATTTTTAAGTTTTTTTTCCTTGAGAAAGGTTGGCATCTTAAAACGTGCTCTGCAGATATACCTATCCACTCAAAGGATTTCCAATCCAAATGTAAGCCTCCCTTCTTCTGCTTCCCTATATTTTCTAACCCTACCTATTACACCATCTGTTCACATTCATTTGGAAAACAAATGCTTATTAAGTACCATTTACTTTGTATAAGACACTGTGCTAGGCACTGAGCTTAAAAAAGATGAAATAAAGATGGAACCTCCTGTTTCCAAGGAGTTTATGGTTAAATACTCCAAATTTGAGAGTCTGAACTCCTAAAAAGAATTTCCTCACTGGGGCATGACTTGACAGAGAAATGGTCTCTCTCTCTCTCTCCTTTTTCTGCTAGCTAAGCATATAAATACTCATCTAGGCTACCCCTGAAAAGTCACCTCAGATTCTTACTCATTTTAGCTTTTTACTTCACCATTCTGTAAGCTTCTCCTAACGTGAGGACCACCATTCTCTGTTCCTATTTCCCTTCTACTTTTCATTCCCATCCTCATCTCTTTGCCCCAAACTCTGCCTTAATACTAGTAGATACGAGTAGACAGAAATCTGAAGTAGCATTGGACTACAGTAGAGAGAGCAAGTTTCCTGGATCTGAATCCTTTTTCTAGAATTTACTCGTGATTATGGGCAAATCACTTAATCTCTCTGAGCCTTATTTTCCTCATCTGGGCAGTGGGAATATAATTGTCACTGATCTCCCAACCTTAAATGAAATGATCTCTGTGTGGTGCCCCGGTGATGTGTTTTTGGCAGTCACCTGAAAGTGTGATCCTATGACGCTGTATACTATGTACATGTAGGGAGCTATGTCTCCTGACTGGCTGAGAGACTGCTAATGGAGAAGTGGAAAAGACAAGAGAGATGGGAAACAGAGAAGGAAAAGCACAGATTTTGAATGGTAAATGGGAGATCCCTCCCCTCTGAGCCATAGGCATATGGGGGGGAAGTGATACCCCACTTTATCCCTTGATTTCTAGCATCTGCAGATCCTGGGAGACTGCTAAGAACAGACTTCTTGGGTGACACAGTACTCTCCTCAGTTCATTTTAGATTTCATCTCCCAACTGAATTGCAGATCCTCTCCCCCAGCCTCTGACTCTTGTGTATTTTGTCACCTAAATTAATTTATGTGGCTCCCTTGATTACTGTTTTACTTCTATCTTTGATAAATATATTTGCTTGCTACCTCTGATTTTCTTTTGTATAATAAGCATTTGGTGGAAGGAAAACCATACTGATAGAAATTAAGTTACCTGCAGTATGAATACTCCATCCTTCTTTCCTGGAATGACTAGGAAAAATGGATCTTATCTGGAACCCCCAAAAGATAATCATACCCCTTTACTGCAAAAATCTGATGTGTATTTTCATTCTAGCCCAATATTTCTCTTAAAGATAGGAAAGTGAAGGAGTGATTGCCCAGCCATGGCTGCTCTTTTATTCTCTACAAAAATGGAACTTCAGTCTCTTTGAAATATGGCATGGGACATTTCAGATCTTTCTGAAAATCTCTGTTGCATTCAAGCTGGCTCAGGTCACTTTTACACATATAAAGTATTTTGCTTCCTGTGGGTGGCAGGAAGACCTACCACCACTAAGAAGGCCCTTCCCAAGTTTCTTTCCTTGGCCCTCTTCCCTGGATATGTTGTTGTTCAGTCATTTCAGTCACGTCCAACTCTTTGACACCATTTGGAGGCTTTTTGGCAAAGACACTGGAGTGATTTGCCATTTTCTTCTCCAGCTCATTTTATAGGTGAAGAACTGAGGCAAACAGGGTTAAATGACTTGCCCAGGGTCACACAGTTAGTGAGTATCTGAGAGTGGATTTGAACTCAGGAAGACGAGTCTTCCTTATTCCAAACCCAGAGCTCTATCCACTCCACCACCTAGCTTCCTTGGCTGTGGGCCACCCCAACCAATTCAGATAACTTAACTGTTTGGCATCACTTGAATAAACTGGGAGTAACCATCTCCTTAAATTTTTCTATGAGAGGAAAAAAGTTCCTTTATTTTCAATAGCCTGTCTTTTTTTTTATTCTCCTACTCATGGTTTCTTGCTTCTCCTCCTTCTCACCCTCTAACTCTGTTTCTTCATGTTCTCAAAATAAAAAAATGAGATATTGTCTATTTGATATCTTGTCTATTTTCAGTTGCTCCTCTGAGCACAGCTCTAATAACACCAAACTGGCTTGGGCCTCATAAGAATCATAGCATTAGAGTTGTTGGGAACTACATAAAGGTCAACGACTTGCCCAAGGTTTCACAGTATTTTATGGCAGACTCTGGTAGTTTATGCTTGATTCTAGAACCAAGAAAACCAATAAAAAATAATTTTCTCCTTCCCTTGAACCCTCAAAAAACTTGAAAATTAGGAATTGTGAAATTGAATATCTCACTAGTTCTGCATAAGGTTTCTTAACTCAGACAATTTCTTTATCTGTCATTATTCTGAGTCTATTCTCTTTTTTATGACCCTTGGTCATTGTAGGCCCAAATAGGTCTAATTTTTTGAATGGTCAGTTGAACTTCCAACATCCAAAAGGGGATTGTTGGCAAGGTATTTAGGGTGATGTTCTAGGGATTTGCCTTTTTTGAAAAGTAAATAAATGGCAAATAAGCTCTTTTCATAAGCTTTCATTTGTGTGCTGTGTAAAATTAATTTGGAAAACTCCTAGTATTGAAATGTAGAATCCACTTTGAATACTCATGTCACTCCTTCTTCTTTCTCTTCCACTCCCTGCTTGAAAACAATCTCTTGTGGAATTGTAGTAGCGAGATATGATATGATAAGCTAGAGTTAGTTAGTAAGGCAATTACTGTCATCTCTTCTGGTACAGGGTGGTAAAAAACAATGTAAATGGAGGTAGTGTGATTTAATGAAAAGAACACTGGATTTAGAGTCAGAGGACCTGGATTTGAACCCTGGTTATGCTTATTGCCTGTGTGTCAATGAGCAAATCACTTTACTTCCTTCCAACTTGGTGTTCTCAACTGAAAAATGGAGGGAAACTTGGACTATGAAGGATAGTGCTATACAACATTAGTCTGAGAAAATATAGATGAAAAGACATAGAACTTAGGAGCCACACCCATAGGACAGTGATGATATACTTCATTTAAGGTAACTCCAGACATTCAAGTTCCATGATTTCATTTATGGATTTATGGAAAGATTACAACCCATTTCCACCTTAGTAAATGGTCTATATGAGATGTAGTAGTAAAAAATTCATGACCAGAGATGAGCTTCTCTGTAGGTCATAGGTTCATATGTTTAGAGTTGGAAGGGACCTTAGAAGCTATTGAGTCTGATTATTTCTTTTTACAGTTGAGAAAACTGCTATACAGAGTAGTGATTTGTTCAGGTTCACACTGCCAATGAAGAGTCTGAGGTAGAATTCAAAGTTAGGTCTTCCTGACTCCAGGTTTTGCTCTGTATCCATTATGTCTCCTAGGCAGGATGGTCCTTAGAAGACAGATGACCAGATCATCATTGAGATAGTACAGGAAGTCCTCCTAGCTTAATTGTATTTATTAGAACCTGAACTATGGTGACATAGTCTTGGAGAGACCATTGCCACCATCATATCAGTATGAATCATGTGCTTGTTGACATACAAGTTTGCTTCAATATTTCAAGAAGCCCTGACTTTATCTTTTTGGGTCCTATCTCCATTGATGCAGATCACTATACAACCGTGCCCCTTCCTTCCTGATTCAAGTTGAACCGTCCTTAGTGACAAAGAAACACAAATGAAAATATTTGATATAGATCCTGTGTCTGGCAGACATTTCAGATTCCAGTGCTGAGGAATGGTATGACCACACTGACTTGGGAAGACTAGCTTGATAGAGGTATATAAGACGGATGAGAGAAGGTAACCACTGGAATCCAGGACATCAGTCAAAGAAACTTTTGTGCTATTTTAGAGGTGAAGTGCTGATAATCTAGGTTGTGATAATAGGAGTGGAAATGGAGAGTAAGGAGTAAATTTGAGAGAGATTTATAATTAAAAATAATAAACTTAATAAAAATAAAACTAAATATTTAAAGAGATTATACATGAAAGTAGAAATTCTAAGTTATTTGTATTTTCCTAAAAGTGTATAGATGAGTAAAATAACAAAAGGTTCTACTTGTTATTATGTCCCTTTCTGATCCTTATTTTTTCTTCCATACATTTTTCCTGCTGTATTTTGTTATTATTAGTTGTCATAATCCCCTTTTCTCATTTTTAAAATTTATAATGAGCCAGGGAGTCTGGATATAAGTCATTATGCTACTATTGCCTTTTACATTTAATGTCTGAAGTCTATTGTACAGGTGGATTAAATAAGTGTTTCTAAATGAATTAAAATATTGGGATGTAACCTCATCTTCTGTTGGTTCACTCAAAGTAATTTAAGCATAATTCCAGTGGCAAACAGGAGGAGAGGTGTGGTATGGCCCTCATCCTGTGCACATGTAGCTTTGATTTCTTCATAGAAGTATTTGTATTTTGAAAGCTTTTCGTTCCACATGGCTTGGAGATTATGTGTATTTGGTATGGTGACACCAATTTAAAATTTTTTTCTTAAAATTTTTTTAATGAATTAATGTTGGGTAAGGATGAGATGGTGTATATCATACTCTCCTTCAATGGAAAAGGAGAAGGGACAGAAATAAGCATTTATATGGTACCCACTATGTGCCAGGCACTGTACTAAGCACTTAAAACCCCCCCAACCAAATATAATTTAATTTGATTCCCACAACAAACCTGACAGGTAGGTGCTATCATTATCCCCATTTCATAGTTGAGGGAACTGATACAGAGAGTGATTGAGTAACTGGCCCAGAGTTACCCAGTATGTATCAGAGGTAGGTTTTGAACTCAGGACTTCCTGAGGTGGGGCAGTAGAGCACTGGGCCTGAAGTCAGAGAGACTCATGAGTTCAAATCCAACTTCAGACATGTACAAACTGTGTGACCCTGGGCAAGTGACTTAACTCTTGTTTACCTCAGTTCCTCATCGTAAAAGGAGCTGGAGAAGGAAATGGAAAACCACTCCAGCGCTTTGCCAAGAAAACCCCAAATGGGGTCATACAGAGGAGTTGGGCAGTACTGAGCAACAACAACAACAACATCTTGACTATAGGCTCAGTGTTCTAACCAGCTTGTCACTAGCAGACTCTGGGTGGCTCAGTGAATAGAGTACCGGCCCTGGAGTCAGGAGGACCTGAGTTCAAATTTAACTTCAGACACTTAACATTTACTAGCCATGTGACCTTGGGCAAGTCACTTAATCCTAATTACCCTGCCTTCCCCCCCTCCAAAAAAGAAAAAAAAGAGATAAAAATGGTCTTGGGAGAAGTCATTTTTCTGTTATCATTCTTTTGTATTTAATGTTCTATAGATTAATGCACAGGTAGGTGGTATAGTGGATAGAGTGCTGGGTCTGGAATCAGAAAGACCTGAGTTCGAATCCAACCTTACACATTCACAAGCTGTGTGATCCTAGGTAAGTCACTTAACATTAACCTTAATCCACCAGAGAAAGAAATGGCAAATTGCTCTATTGTCTTTGACAAGAGAACCCCATATGGGATCATAAAGAATGGGACATGACTGAAAAAGAACAAGAGCGACATCATAGAAATCACAGAATTAGATACAGCAAAAGAAGTGAATATTAAAAGATCAGAAAAGGGAGACAAAACCTTCATAGTGATAGTCATTGGTGGGAGGTCAGAGGAGGAAGAGAAACCCACAAAGGACATGGAAAAGGCACAGGCGTTGAGATATAAATAAAAATTAATCAAGTGTGGCAGTGTTGTGAGGGACAGGCAGTGTGTCCTGGGAAAAACTGAATTAAAAAAAACTGAATTAAAATTCCAGCTCTAACATTTACTAGCTGTGTGACCATGAGCAAATTACTTAACCTTTCTTCCTCATCTGTAAAATGGGTATAATAATATTTGTACTACCAACCTCATAAGAATATTGTTAGGGAAGCAAAAAGTAAACTTTAAAGATACATCTGCATCTTTTTTTATTGTATTTCCTAAATATCCTAAATAAATTGTATATCCTAAATAAGGATAAATAAGGATCAGAAAGGGACATAATAACAAGTAGAACCTTTTTAAAATTTTACTCATCTATGCACTTTTAGGAAATACATGCTTAACAAATACTGTTGCGTGGAAGAATGAATGAAATACAATAAAAAGAAATAACTTTTTATTGTGTCACTGAAATAAAAGGATTTTAATAGGTGTAGCGGGTTTCAAAGAGGAGGTCAGATACTGGTCACAGTCCTCTGGTCTCAGATACTTGTTAGCTGTGCCACTCAGGGGAAGCCATTTAACCTCCGACTGCCTCAGTTTCTTCAGCTATAAAAATGGGGGTAATGATAGCACCTATCTCAGCGTTTTTGGGAGAATAAAATGAGATAATGTTTTCAAAGCATTTAGTATAGTAGGTACTTAATAAGTGCTTGTTTCTTCCTTTCTTCACGACAGAATTTAGAAAATGCAATTATTGATAGAGCTCTGGATTTAGAGTCAGGAAGACCTGAATTTAAAGGCTGCCTTAGATATTATATGTATGACCCTGGGCAAGTCACTTCACTTCTCTTGGTTTCAATCTGTAAAATAAGGGAGTTAGACTCAGTGGTCTTTAAAGTCCTTCCCTTCTCTGCTTTATATCAATGATCCTATGGTACTGTAGGACTTGGCAAGAAGGAAGCCAATAACCTCAGAGAATAATAAGGACAGAAGAGAATGGGTAGTTAAAGAGCAGAGGCAATGGGTGTACATGAGTGAATGAAGGGTGAGAAGGTTTGGCGGGTACCTAAAAGGGGTAGCAGGTTCAATCTCTTTAAGTTAGGGATGACTTGAGCATATTGGAGGTAGATAGGACAGAGCTTCTGAAGAGGCAGAGATTGAAGATGCTAGAAAGAGGAGCTAATTTTAGAAGTAAAATCCTAAAGAAAGTGGGCATCAGATAGGATCTGGAGCACAAGTAGAGAGGATAGTTGTAGAAGGCAGGTGAACGTCATCCTTGCTTCTGAGACTGGATGATTTCTTTGTAAAATGAATCATATTTACATGTACTTGCTACTTAGAAAAATCTGACAATGAATCTTTTTTTGATACAAAGAGGATCCCTTTACCCTATTTATGAATAATTGTTCCTGCTTGATTTGTTTTGTGAATCTGGAGTTTTGAATATTGGGGATTTATTTGGAGCATCTTGTTTCTTGTACTTTTGTCATATGAGTTCAGGGGACATCTGCTTCTCAAGGTCTTCAAGTCTTTCCCAAGGACTTGGTTCCTTAATGGTTAATGAGTGTGTCGAGGGAAGGCCTTCATTTGGATGGATGATAGGTGGGACTTGGAATTTACTTTGATTCATGATTTTGCTTGTGTGGTTATCCCTTCTGCTGACACAAATTGCAAACCCATCTATGACATAGTAGGCTGTCCTTGAGAGTTGTTGAGGCTGAAAAATTCAACCTACCCTAGCTTAATGATGAGCTCTCCAGACTTGGCTGGGCTGTCCTCAGATAACATAGTCTGTCACTACACACATACCTGAACATTTTACAGATGGTTACACAGGGATCGCCAGTGGTTGTGTTCTGTTGGTTCATCCTTCAAAGATCCAACATGTCTTGATAAGTTATAAGAAGAAGGCTTTAGTAAAGCCCTCTTATAAGTTATACTTACAAAGTTCTTGTAAGTTAGAACCTGACATAAAAAAGTAAAAGTTAGAAATGACCTTATGGATCTTATCTTAGGCCAGATCTCTCATTTTGCAGATATGACTGAAACAGTCTAAGTGACTGATAAAGACTGAGACTATGTCTTGTGTAATTTTGTTTGATGAATGAATGAGGTCATAGCTCAGTACCTTTAGTATAGTACTTATAGTATCATGCTTAACAAATACTGTTGCATGAAAAAATGAATGAAATACAGCTAGTGAATGGAAAAGGGACTAGAATATAGGTCTTGTGATTTCCAGGGCATTGCTTTTTTTTTTTTTGAAAGTTTTGTCAGTGTGTTTTATTTTTACATTGCATTTTTTTTTACATTACATTTACAGGTTACTCCCACTTGGTAAGCAAATGGTAGTTAAGTAAAACTAACAACATAGTGATTTCCTCTAAAAGTACATAGAATACTCCACATCTCTAATGCCCCAAACCTCTCTAATTAAAAGTTTTTTTTATATCAGAAATTTGTTTTCTTTCCTTCCCACCCCCAATTCATTGAAAAAAAAAGAGAAAATAAAAAAATATTTGCAACAAATTAGCCTAGTTAAGCAAAATGAATTCCCTCATTCCTGTAAACAAAAATAAATATCTTGTCCTGTACCCTAAATCTATCACTGTCTGTGAGGCAGTAAATAATACGTTTTGTCCTTGGTCTTCTGGAATCATGGAAGGTTATTGTACCAGTCATAGTTCTTACAGTTTTCAAAGTTGTTTATTTTTGTAGTGTTTTTACTGAATAAATTGTTATTCTGGTTCCACTAATTTCATTTTTCATGAGTTTATAAAAGTTTATGAAAAAGTGCATGATATTGACATTATAGTATAAATTGTTCATTCTAAATCAGTTCATATGTCTTTCCATGTCTTAAAAAAATCAACTATTTATTCCTTTCTTAAAGCATAATAGTATTTTATTAGATTTATATACCATAACTTATTTAGCCATTCTTCAATTGATGGGCATCCCTTTAATTCCTTTTTTTTTTGCCACCACAGAAAGAGCTGGTCATGAACTTTTCTTCTATTTATAGATCTAGAGGTGATTTTTTTCCTCCACATTTCTATAATTTGCTCACAATGTGACTTTTTGTATTTAAATTGTGAATTAATTTGGAGTTTATCTTGGCATAAAGTGTGAGGTATTGATCTATAGCTAATTTCTTACATATTTTCATCCACTTTTCCCAGTAGTTTTTGTTAAGTAGTGAGTTACTCTTGAGCCCAGTAGCTAAGATGTTTGCATTTATTGAATATTAGGGTAGTAGATACATTTACTTCTATTATGTTGCATAGCTAATTAGTTCCAATAATTGATTCATCTTCTTAACCTATACCAAATTGTTCTGAGAATTATTGCTTTGTAGTTTAGTTAGAGAACTGATGCTCCCTTCATTCTCACTTCTTTTTTGTCAATTCATCCAGTGCCTGGCACATAGAAGTCACTTAATAAATATTGATTGATTGATAGAAATTTCATTATTTTTTCCTACTTTTTGGTAGTTTTATTGTTATGATATTTAATAAACTAATTTAGGCAATATTGCCATCTTTATTATATTGACTCATCTTAGCCATGTGTAATTAATATTTTCCCAGATATTTAGGTCTATATTTCTGTAAACAATGGTTTATAATTATATTTGTATGGTCATTATGTATATCTTGGTAGGTAGACTACCAGTGTGGATTTATTCTGCAAGTTTGCTGAGTTTATTGTTTCAATGAATGTTTTATTTGATTGTTTAGGGTTCTTCAAATACACTATCGTATCACCTGCAAAAAGGAATAATTTTGCATATCTTTTACCTATCTTTATTGCCTCAATTTCTTTTGCTTGTCTTTTTAGCTAAAGCTAGTATTTCTAGTACCATGAAAAATAGAAATAGTCACAATGGACATCCTTGTTTCATACATGGTTTTATTGGAAAAGATTCTAATTTACCTCTGTTACATATAATAGTAGCAGTTGGTTTTAGATATATATGACTTAGCATTTAAAGAAAGGTCCATTCCTATGTTTTCTAGTGTTTTTAATCAGAAATAGATGTTGAATTTTGTTAAAGCTTTTTTCTTCTTCATCTATTGATATAACCATATCTTTTTAGATAATTTTGTTATTAATATGATTAATATATTTTATAATTTGCCCAACATTAAACCAACCTAATATAAATACAACCTACTCATAGGCTGGATTTGTGGGTTATATAAGTTGGTCATACAATCTTTCTGCTATGTTGTTTTAGGCTCATGGCTAATTTATTGAAAAATTTTATATCAATGATCATTGGAGATATTGGTCTATCACTTTTTTCTGCTTTAATTTTTCTGGTTTATGTATCAAGATCATATCTGTAACATAGAAGGAATTTAATAGGATCTCTTTTATTTTTGCAAAAACTTTATGTAATATTGGAATGAATTATTCTTTGAATGTTCAATAAAATTCAGTTGTGTCCATCTTGTTCTAGAGTTTTTTCCTTTGGCAGTCTATTTATGAACTGTTCAGTTTCTTCATTTGAAATTGTTTAAATCCTTTCTCTTCCTTTTTCTATTAATTTAGATATTTTATATGTTTTTAAATGTTTCATTTGAGTTGTCAGTTTTATTGACATTTATGGGCAAAATAGTATAAAATAATCTTTTATTTATTTTTCATTTTTTGGTAAATTCTCCCTCATGTTTTTGAAACTGGTAATTATTTCTTCTCCTTTGTAATCAAATTAGTTAATGGTTTATGTACTTCCCCTCTCCCCCTGTGGAAAAAGCCAAACTAGCTAACTGGTTTTATTTATGAATGTTTTTTTGTTTTTAATTTTTAAAATCTCTTCTTTGATTTTCGGGATTTCTATTTAGTGTTTAATAGGGATTTTAAAATGTACTTTTTTCCCCTAGTATTTTTAGTTGCATTTTCAATTCATTTGTTCTCTTTTTTTGTTAATAAAAATGTTTAGAGAGAAATTTTCCTCTTAGGAGTTCTTTGGCTGCATCCCCAAAATTTGGGCATGCTGTCTCATGGCTGTCATTATCATTAATGAAATTACCTATTATTTCTATGACCAAACCTTTAGGATTAAGTAATTTAGTCCCCAGTTGATTTTTAAAGCATTTTCAATGACCCTTTATTTAATACAATTTTTGTTGCATTATGCTCAGTTGTGCATAGTACTTTCACAAAAATTATGTCTTAGGTAATTAAAATGTCACAAATGAAAAAAATGAAAAAGAAACACTGTACATATCTGTTGCTAGTTTTTTATGTACTGTAGTATCTCAAACTTTATATGAGGTGTCCCCAAAGTCTTAGAGCAGATTTTAACTATTAAAGCATATTTTAAAGCTTAAATCTGCTCTTTGGGGACACCTTGTATAAAGACCACTGGGAATTAATTCCACTTGAGTGGGAAGAAGGAATCAGAATAGTAGAATGTCAGATTTCAGAAGAGAGCTTGGAACATTAGCCATAGAATGTTAAAGATGGAAAGGGCCTTTGAGATTCTCTATTCTCTTCATTTTACAGAATCTTTTTATTTCTGGAACTCCTTAATAGATTAGCAGAATAAGTAGACTTCTATCACTATTTCCTTACTTTCTCTTCCAAAAGAAAAAGCAATAATCATTAAAAAAATTCCACTACTTACCAACTTCAATAGAATAGGGGACTTATCTTTAAATCATTGCATTTAAAAGAAATATACAAGTGAAAAGAGTTTGACTCTGGGCAGCTTTCTTTCTCTGATTAATTTAAAGAGTTGTGTGGATTTTGCTGTCCTTTGCATCTTGCAGGATAGCATCCAATATTCCAATGTTCACGTAATGCCTTGACTTAGCTATCCTTCATGGGATAATTATAGATTAACATAATATACCTATTGTTCTGTTCCACAAAGCAGCACTGTCATAGAATGATGAGATGGGGTTGTTGGGTGGGAGGGAGTAGGGAAGGGAGAATCTTTGTCTATGTATAAGTGTCCCCTCTGCAACTCTAATTCTTTTTTATCTCATATATTCCCTCACTCTCACTACCCTCTACTGTCTCCAATGTTCGTACCTTAATACCAAATGTTTCCTTTGGTTCCAGGCCTCTAGATCCTTGGTGGATCTGCTGCTCAGCAAGTGTCCCTTCCTATACTTATTGCCAAGTGATGGGGGGCTGGTGGTTATGGTATAGGAACTCTCTTTGAAGTTATATGTATCGGGCTAAATAAGTATCAACAGAGAAATGCTATGGGGAAACACTTCTCTTACAGCTGTCAGTGAAGTTGCCCATCAAAATGTGACTTCTTAAGTAGAAGGGGAAGGAAAGGGTCAAGTTGCTCAGTCTTGTTTCAGTGAATGTCAGCAGGATATAGTAGAAGGCATCCTGACTCTGGATTCCGAGGATTCAGGTATAATTCCAGCTTTCCTTCTTACAATCTATGTGACCTTGGGCAAATCACCTTACCTTCTCTCTGAGTTTTCATGTTCTCAAATGTCAGTGAGGGAATTGAATATAAATGGTCCCTAAGGTCCCTTCTAAGCCTATGTTAAATCCTGTTGATCTCTATTTTTTTAATTTGAGTAGCTCAGAGAACTTTGCATTTACAGAACCCCAAATCTTTTAAATAACAAACATCTTGGATAAGGTAAATGGACGACCTATGGATACTGTCACCTCCACTTGGCAGTTACCAAATTCAAGATTAGGTAAAAGGCCTGAGAAGTCAGAAGTACAGCTGGAAATTAGAACCAGGCATTAATGTCAAGGGTAGAGTGCTAGCCACTGGGGCATGATCTTTTTGCAGACAGATATTCTTTGCTTACTTTAATGGCCTTTCAGCAGCTCACATGTACAAAGTATTTTAAGTCTGTTAAATGTTTCTTCATAACAACTCTGTAAGCTAGGCAGAGCTATTGTTAGGCCTATTGTACGTATGAGTAAATGGAACCTCATTGGGTGAAAACTTTTGCCAATCATAGAGATAAATGCAAAAGTTTCAACAAGTTCACTTAAGTACAAGATTGGGAAGACAGCCATTTTTGTGTGTCCTTGGATAAGGTTACTCAACCTTTCTAGCCCCCAATTTTCTCTTCTGTAAAATAGGATCAGATAATAATGCTAATGAAAACTTGTATTTAGATTTTGTTTGTTTCCCAAAGCTCTTTCTTCACTGCAGCCCCATTTTGGTAGATGGAGCACATCATGTTAACTCTCTTTTAAGGTGAGGATAATGAAGCTGGTTGAGGTTGAAATGACTTGCCCATGAGTCACCTGGATGCTAAGTGTTGGAGCTGGGATTCAAACCTACGTCTGTTGGCTTGAAATCTGGTGCTTACTGAATTTTTCTGTTCTTCCCTTTGAGGTCCCTTTTCCAGCTCTAAAATTCTGTGGCTTGTGCTTGCATTTCTACACTGTGCTCATATTCAGATTGTGGTGAAGGCAACTGGACCTTGCTGACTTTTAGATTTCTTGCCCTACATAAATGTGTATTCTTGACATACCTTGAGCCAGCACTGTGGGCAAGTTATATGAGTGGGAGAAGAGGTCATAGATTTAGTCCAGGGGTTCTTAACTAGGGGTCTGTGAAGTTAAATTTTTTTTTCATAACTGGGGAAGGAGCAGTCTGGAGGAATCAGCACCTTGGATCCATTAATTCTGACATTGAAAGGTTTTAACCAAATGGGACTTTACAAAAGTCGTAGTAAAGTCCTAAGTTATCTCCATCCTTGTCCTACTTAGATTCTGTTTTCCAAAGAACACTGAACTAGATTTGAGACTTTGGGAAAGGGATGTCTGTATTTAGTATTAGCAAAGATAGAGGGAGGCAGTGGGTGTATGATATGGGAGGCAGTGGGTGTATGATATGGGAGGCAGTGGGTGTATGATATGAGAGGAATTTGATGTCTTGCTAGGGACATTCCCAGAGCTAAAGGAGTCACACCAGGTACATTTGCAGACTGGCTGATGTTGCCTACACCCAATGAGCCAGAAAAGCAGAGAGACCTTCTAGCTTATTATAGTTAAAGGTTTTGGATTGGGCCCTTTCTTAGCTCCTTTCTCCCTGGCTCATTGTACTCCACAGTGACTCACTGGGCCCTCCAGTAGTAAGACATGGTTTAATCTTATACCAACCTTGCAAACTGGGTTGATTTTTCTGGCCTAGATTCTCAATAATGGTCTCCCACCCCCTACCTTCCTAAGGTATATTTACATACTATTATTATTGTTTGGCATTTAGCTTAGAATTCATACCCTTGTGCCATAATCTTAGACACTTCTGTGTGTACCTGCCCATGTATGTCAGATTCTCTCCCTTGATTTCTTTCTTTAGTATTATAAGAAACTTACTCTTCTATACATCTTTTGGTACTCATTTAGTCATTCCTCTTGATTCCAAGTGACACCTAAGTGAGGATGTACCGCTTGAATGTACTGCTTCTAAGTCACTAGTTAGAAGTGGAACCACTGGGACAAGAAGTGGAGGTAGTTGTTCCTGATTTTGTCACATTGTGGCTCTTCCCTCCAAGCCTTCCCTTATAATAAATCTTCATAATGAGGCAAAACAAAGCAGTTATATTGGACATGTCTGCAAATGTGTGAAACTTGAGGTCTGTCATGGAAGGTGTATGACCTTCATACCTTGTTGGGTATGCTGTAGAAGGGATTCTCGTTTATATATGAGTTAGACTAGATGGCCTCTAAGGTTCATCCTAATTCTAAGATTCTGTGGTTTTGTGACTCCTAGAGGGATGTCCCTTCAGGATTCTTAACTCAGACTGAGGAGAGATAAGGGAAAAGGTCTATAGATGCTCCTGGTACAAGGATGTCTTCCTATGCTCCCACCCTCTTCCATCATCAGTTTCATTTTATTATCTGAGAGTCCTACAGTGCTTGAAAACAGATAGCTGGTCTTGGACACTCTAACAGTGATGACTTGAGGGAAAATTTCAAAGGATGCAATGTCTATGAAAATATCAGACATTTAGTAGGTTTGTAAGGCATATATTTTTAGCCAACGAGGCTTCTCAGAATCCTTTACATCTCACCCTGTAGATGACCACCTACAAATTTGGATTGTAGATTGTATTCTTGACCTTCCTATAAAGAGAATTAGATATGCTGGCAGAAAATAGGTATGACTTATGGGGGCTCAGAAGAGATGGCACATTTTTACAGATGTAGTAGTAATAGTATGCAGTTATTGCCATTTTGAAGGACTGGTAATAGGGTTTTTCCTTGTGACTTTGCCCTTCATCTCCATTCCATATCTGTCATTGGTTATCTAGCATCTTGCAGCTGCTCCAATATGCTGACCCTTATATGATAGTCTACTTTTTGGAGGCATCAAATAGAAAGATGTTTGAAAGATTAAGGAGATGAGGGAGTAGACACTAGGTACTTTTTGGTCCTTTCAGAAATGATCATGAGCCCAAAGGGCTATAAAATATATGTACCCTTTGACCCAGCCATATCTCTTCTTGGGTTATATCTCAAAGAGATCATTAAAATGGAAAAAGGATGCACATGTACAAAAATATTTATAGCATCTCTTTTTGTGGTGGTCAAGAACTGGAAATTGAGGGGATGCACATCAATTGGGAAATGGCTAAACAAGTTGTGATGATATATGAATGTAATGGAATACTAATTGTGCTGTAAGAAATGATGAGCAGGCTGACTTCAGAAAAACCTGGAAAGACTTATATAAACTGATACTGAGTGAAGTGAGTAGACCAGGAGAATATTATACATGGTAACAACCACAGTGTGTGATGACTGATTTTGATAGACTTAGCTCTTCTCAGCAATGCAAGGACCTAAAACACGTAGAGAAAGAACTATGAAGCTGGAATGCAGAGTGAAGCAGACTATTGTCTTCTTTGTTTTGTTCTTTCTTTCTTGTGGTTTCTCGCATATGTTATAATTCTCTGCAACATGACTAACGTGAAAATGTTTTTAATAGGAATGTATATGTAGAGCCCATATCAGATTGCATGCCATCTTAGGGAGGTAGGTAGGAGGGAGAGAGAGAAAATTTAAAACTTATGGAAGTGAATGTTGAAAATTAAAAAATTGAAAAAGAGAAATGATCATGAAGAACAGCAAAGAGTTCTGATTTCTATAAACTGTCAGAGTAGAATAGTTTTTAATTTTTGTCTCCTGTTCAGTTGCATTCTCACACACACAGACATATGTAATATTATATTTATATAAAACAAACAGGTACATTCCTTGGGTATAGAGTCCAAATTCCTTCTGTCTGGCTGAGTTAAAACTAATACTCAGGATGAAAATTAATAGACGCAGTGATAATAATAAAATGTAGCTCAGGTGTGGGACTTGGTTGAGGTAGCTTTGGCTTGTTGGATATTGAAATGGGAAAATTGAGTGTCCAGATTCTCATCTTCTGTCTTGTCTCTGAATATTAATTACTAACTTACCACAGGAAAGTCACTTACCATCTCAAGCCTCAATTTCCCCTTCGGCAAAATGGGAGCAATAACATTTGTCATATCTACCCTTAAGGCCATTGTAAGGCAAGTGCTATATAAAGTTTGAAACACTCTAAGAATGTGAATTGTTATTGTATTGCCTTCAGGAACAGATTTTAAATGTCTAAATGGTACATTTTGGAGTTAGCAAGGACTTTAGAGATCAGTCAATTCAGTTCCCATCTTGTTTTTAAATGAATAAGCCAACTAAGACTAGAGAATTTAAATGATTTACTTAAGAGTACACAGCTATGTAGTGATAGAATCAGGTTTAGAGCTGTGGCATTCTGTGTCCTTATATATGATCTTAAGATTTTGAACACTCAGATCTGTCTTGTCTGCTGCCTCAAATGAAAGAATTTTGACAGCTGTGTAACTTTTCCGGAGGATTTCACTACACATTCTTGCTGTTCTCAGAGAACAGCAATTGAGGTAGCATATCATTCCTTTATACTTGGATCATGCCATTAAAAAATTCTAAATGATATCTCTTGTTTTTACATCCTCTAATTTGTTAAAAGCATCCCTCTCCTTCAAGAGAACTATCCCTCATAACAAAAAATAAAAAATAAAGGTATGGGGAAAAATTGCATCAGAACTAATTAAGATATAGGAAAAGTCTGATGTTATATTCAATGTACCACACCCATAAACCCCCACTTTTGCAAATAATTGGGGGAGGAATAGAATTCACTTTTAAAGTGCTTCTTCCTTTATGATCTCCTCCTCCCTCCCTCCTCCCTCCCTCTCTCTTTCTTTCTCTCTCTTGTTTTTACTCACAAGTATTTGCAGATTATTCTCACTTTGTAAGAGGTCTTTTAAAACAAAGTAAAACAGTTCAGTAGAACTAATAAAGCAGCGGGGTCTAAAATGGGGTCATGCCATTTGAAGGTGTCTAACATCTTTACACCCAGGCTTTTACATCGGTATCGCATGGCTTGTTTTTCAGTGTGCATATTTCTGTGTGTCCTTAGCTCTGATATTCACTGACATACTGATGGAAAAGGAGGAGCAGGAGTACAGTCCAATACCTAGTAAAAATGAGGTATATGAGGTGTTCAGGGAGGACTAGCAACTCTGATATAAGGGCTTCCTGACCCCTTTTTAGGGCTGCTCATCCACCTTTGGTCTCCGCCTGTCATCCAATTCTCATCTGTGGCTCCAAGAAGCTATAGCATGCATAGGGGCCATGTCCTCATAAAACCATCTTGGCAGAGAGGATATACTAGGATGAGGGTAACTGACAGTCCTCAAACCCATTGATGAGTTAGAAGGATGTCTATCCCAAGCATGTGAAGACTACCCTTGGTTGAATGGGAGGATGATAACAATTTGTTCCAATGGCCATGAAGGTGGCTGAAGCAGGTGCTGTAGGAAGCTTAGAACTTGGTGAGACTTTGAAGACACCAAGTTCAGCCACTGCATCTGGGCCATTGCTGGTTGTCTTGACTTTTGTCTTGCCAATGGACTTTGATGACTGGAAGAGAAAGTGAGGTGATGACTTTGTGCAACTCTGCTTCACTTCAATCCAATCCATGCCTAAGTTAAGACACCTGTGATGTCATTGGTCCTCTTGGAAGGCAAAGGATGATAAAGGAAGGGAGAGTAGGAAGAAGTGTTTGGGAAGTCTGCTGCTGGTACTGTAAACTGAGAAGTGGGAATCTATACATTAGGAATATAAAAATGCATATGTGACCTTTTTCCCCCCTGGATTCTAACCCAGTCATGACACTTAGTAGCTGTGTAACTTTGAACAGGTCACTTAATTTTTCTAGACTCAGAATCCTAATATGAAAACTGGGAATAATAATCATTGCTACATATCTTCCAGAAAGATGTTTGCAAGGTTAAGGATATGGGAGAACAGATACCAACCCTTTAGAAACAATCATAGTGATCAGTAGAGGTCTTAGACTTTCCTATGCTTTCATGAAGATCAAATTAAATAATGTAAATTGCTTTCTAACTATGAGCCTCATTGCAAACTACTTTTGTTATTAGGGTATTTCTTCTTCCCTCCCTCCTTCCTTCCTTCTTTTTTTCTCTTTTAATGTTTTAATATGGACTCAGATATTAAAGAGAAAATAAGAAATGGAAATTTTTTGATATATAAGAGGTCTGGCTTAGTTCTGTATTAAATGCATCATTTTTATTTCTTACATGTTGATTAGTTTTTTATTTATTAAACAATTTATTAACAACTTATTGTGGGACAGCAATATAGTTAAATTTTCTCAGTAACTATTTACATTAATTTCATTGTAAAAGCTGTGTCATTTTAAAGGCCATTTTAAATCCTCATTTTAAATTCCTCTAAATTCCCATTAGGGTTATTTGTCCATTTATTTTCATTCATTTTTTCTTTTTACATGTTTCTAATGAATACATACTTTTTTCTTCTGATTCTGCCCCCTTTCATTTCATAAAAATCTTTTCATATTTTTAATAGTCTTCTTACTTGTTTCCTTTAATGATATGATTGTGATTTTCTGTTACATTGATCATTGCTATTCATTTTACCTTTCCCCTTGATGTTGGATATTTAGGTTGTTTCTGGTTTCTTGCTATCCTGGATAATGTTGCTGTAAAAAGACTCACTGGATAGCTCTTTGTTTTTGGTAACACTTTCAGGGTATTTTCCCAACATTGGAATTACTGGGCCAAATGGTTTGATTGTTTTTGCAGTTATTACTGTGTGTTGCCAGTTTGTGTTCCAAAGAATTTGCACATTTGCAATTTTACCAGCGATGAATAAGTACGCCTTTTTCTCCATGACCTCTTTATCATTGGAGTTTCCTTGCATTTCTCTACTTTCTACAGTTCGACAAGGGGTGTGAGGTGATATCTCAAAGTGACTTTAATTTGTATCTTTTTGATTATTAGTGACATTGGATACCTCCCTCCCAATACTTAGCACTTAGACATTAAAGAGAGAAAGATATGAGATATCTGTGTTTTGGATCCTGTGCTCAGAACTGCTTGATCATGTATTCCTTTAACAAATATTTATTGAGCACTTAACTGTTTGCAAGTATAGTAGTGCTCTATGAAGTGAATTGGAAACCCAGATCTGTAATACTCAGTATCTGCTCTCGAGGAAATTTGGTAGTGAGGAGATAAGACATGTGTAAGAATGACTATAATATGAAACTGTGCAGTAAGTACCTTAAATATGGTATGACCAAAATGTTATTATAGATGATGAATAGTTCATGGTGGGCAAAATGTAAGGAGAACTGAATTAGTTTTTTACTACTTACATACCTCCCAAGGAGAGTCTGCTAAACCTTTTAAATGGTTTTAATGGCTAATATCTATCTCTCTATCTGTATATATATATGTATTGACTTGTTGGGTAGTATTTTGCACATGCTTAAAGTTAGCCTTTAATTTTCTGTGCTAATTAAGGGGAACATTGCTGTAGTTGATACTAAATAATAGATAATAAAATAATTTATTATTGACTTTTGAATACACTAAGCATATTTACATCAGTCTTGACTAGCTATAAAAGTGCTTTACTTAGATTAATCATAAAATTAATGCACATTTCCTGACCATACATGAACTAATAGTGAGGAGAAATGGTGCAGAAATGTCCTGGGGTCCAGAAGAAATCTAGCCTGGGATTAGAATAATCTCCACATAAATGAGTATATCTCAATATCGGCAGATATTGCTCATGTTTTCCTTTTTTTTTTAAGTTTTGTAAAGGTTGTAGTTCATAGAGTCTAGGATTGCCTGAAATCTTTTAAATTCTTTGACTTCTCGAGTGCTTTCTATAACATGTTGTTATTCAGTCATTTCGGTTGTGATCAGCTCTTTGTGACCCCATTTTTGGGTGGTTTGCCACGTCCTTTTCTAGCTCATTTTATGGATGAGGAAACTGAGGCAAATAGGGTTAAGTGACTTGCTCAGGGTCATGTGTCTGAGGCCAGATTTGATGTAAGATTTTCCCAACTCCAGGTCCACTACTCTACCCACCTAGTTGCTCCCTATAACATACAATTCAATGTAGTTCTTAAAACCATATTCTGACTGTGTGTGTACTCATTCCCTTGAGGCAGATAATAGCCTCTCTGTGTCTGAGTAGATGGTTTAATCAGTTTCTGTGAACAAAAAGAAAAAATCACTCACTTTTGGGCAAACCCTCTAGTGATGAAGCTCTCTATATTTAACTGGTCTGGTCCTCAGATAGCTATCCTAGTCTGCTACCAGGCCTTGATTTGAAGCTTTCCATCTTGGTAAGACTGCTTGATCCCACAGTTTTCTGGTAGAGCTTCTAAGAACCCAGAGTTACTTAAATTCTTGAATCATTGAATTGAATTTTAGTGAAGAGCTTTGCACATTAGTAAGTGCTTAATAAATGTTTATTGAATTGGACTTTGTTTCAGAATGCAAGATAGAAACTTCATTACTTGGTGTGATTTTTTTTATGAATACATTTTGTTTTTACTTCACATTCATTTCTGAATATAGCCCTCCTGCTTCCTCTATTCAGTGGGCCTTCCCCAGGAATTAAAATTTGAAAAAGAACAAGAAAGAACATTCAGCAAAATCAACTGATACATTGATCTTGTAGCATATGCCACATTCCATACTCATAATCTTCTATTTCTTCAATGAAAGGAGGAAGGCACATTTTCTCAATTCTTCTTTGGACATAGATTAATCATTATAACTGAACAGCATTCACTTTTATTTTACTATTATTTCCATTTCCATTGCTGTTATTATTGTATGAATAGTTCTCCTGGTTCTACTTATATAATTTTGTATTAGTTCATATAAATCTTCTCTTTCTTTGAATTCGTCACATTCATCATTTCTTGTAACAGTAATATTTTATTACAATCATCTGCCACAATTTATTTAACCATTACCCAATAAATTTTTTAAAGGATTTTTTTGCTTATATGAGACTTTTTCTCTTTTCTTCTTTTCTTTCCTCTTCTTTTCCCTCCTTTCCTCTCCTTTTTCTTTCTTTCTCCTCCTTTCCTCTTCTGTCCTTTCCTCTCTTATCTCATTTCCTTTCCTTTTCTCTTTTCTTCTACATACACCTTCTACAGAACGCTTTTTCTAATCCCTCTTAATGCTAGTGCCTTCCCTCAGTCTACTGTCTCCAATTTTTCCTGTGCATATAGTATCCTGTACACAGTTGTTTCCATGTTATCTTCTCCATTAAATTGTGAATTCCTTGAGGGTAGGTCTTTTCCCTTTTTTAAATGTGTATCCCCAGTACTTAGCACTTGCCTGGCACATAAGAGGTACTTTAATAAACTCTTATTGACTGATCTTCAGTAGAAGTGTATTATAAGAAGGGTGAGTCAGGAGATTTGGAGAGTTGTGTTCAGGAGCCAGGAGAGTTGGGTTCAAGTCCTGGTTCTGATACTTGCTATCTATACGATCATGGAAAATCACTTGCTTTTCTGTGTCTCGGTTTTTTTAAATCTCTTTTTTGGGGGGGGTGGGTGGATGGGGAGAAAGGTGAAGGTTGGGACTAGGATTTAATCAGTATAGGGGAACTCTGGGTATGGAAACTCCTTCCACCAATCCATACTGACAATTCATCTGTACCTTCGTTTTAAAAGAGTTGTCTGGGGGGTACTGAGGGGCTAAGGGATTTATCCATTGTCATGCAGCTAGTAATTTCAGAGGTGAGGTTTTTCCTTGCTCCCTCTTTGGCTCTTTATTCTGTTTCTATCTATGGCTGTTTCTATCTGTAAAAATTCTATGATAATGGTTACACTGCCTACCTCATAGGACTATTGTGAGGAAAAGTACTTTGTACTATACAGAAGTACTATAACTTGGAGTTGGTTTTTTAAAAAAATGTTGATCTTTTAGTCTATTTTTTCAATGTTTAGGGAGATGTGGTCCTTAAGGGGAAGTTTGCAGACCTTTTCTGTAATATAGCCTTTAAAAATTAGTTTAGCTTTCCCTTAACTGTAGGGACATAATTTGGTTGGAGCTGTCCATGGCCTTATCTTCAGTGTGGTTTTCTAATGCAGGAAATCGATTGGACTCATCTTTTAGGCATCTCTAGATTAGTGTCAACAAGTCAACAAGCATTGGTAATTACTTACTATGTGCCAGTGCTTCTGTGCTAAGTGCTGAGAATATAAACACAAGCAGAAAGCCACCTCCAGCCCTCAAAGAGCTCACATTCTAGTGGGGGAAGAGTTGTGTGAGGGGAATAGATATTCTCTAGAAAGACCCGTGGACATGAGCTTTAACCTCCTTAGTAGACATGTTGAGCTCCAGCTTATTTCTTTATAGATGCTCTTCACTAGCTCAATGGGAAGAGTGCTGGACTTGGAGTCAGGGAGATCTGAGATTCAGTCCTTACTCTGCCATATATTAGTGGTGTTATCCTTGTCTCAGTTAGCGATGACCTGACTCAGTCACCTACAAGTTCAGTTTTGATGTTGTAATGAAATGATGCACTTTGAATAGTTAACAAAAAGAGGTTTACTTAGTCCTAACTAGAAAAGATATTCAACAAAATAGCACTTTAGCTTGGGTAGAGGTAAAGGCTCTTCTCATCTGCATGTAAAAATGTAGGTCTCTAGGGCAGGGTATAGTAACTTGCTTGTCTTGGGACATCCACCAAGTCTGAAGGACCAAGATCTCACATGGGCAGCCT
This sequence comes from Pseudocheirus occidentalis, assembly GCA_028646575.1. Classification (NCBI taxonomy): domain Eukaryota; kingdom Metazoa; phylum Chordata; class Mammalia; order Diprotodontia; family Pseudocheiridae; genus Pseudocheirus; species Pseudocheirus occidentalis. Next base: position 192,109,400 of record CM053598.1, read on the forward strand.
TTTAAAAATATATTTAGGTGATCAAAAAACCATCTTGTGCCTTTTAGGGAAAACTAGTCTAACTAATCTTTATTGGGGCAAAAAGATAGATATTGATCCTATTACAATAAGTCAGTTATCTTCCCTCAGCTTCATTTTACTAATTTGCAAAATGGGGATAAAAACACCACCTATTTCACATGGTTATTGTGAGATTTAAATAAGATAGCTTATATAAAGCACACATGTGCAAACTTTAAAGTGATATAAGACAAATTGCTTAACCTATCTAGGATGCTGTCTTCTTGTCTTTAAGAGAAATGTGTTAGACTGAATGATTTCTAAGGTTCCTTTGAGCTCTCACTCCTGTGATATATGGGATAATACTGACATACTCTAATGTGCCTGGGTTCTAGTCCTGGGTCTGCCACCCACTGTTTGGCCACTGGTCAATGTATGGCTTTGGGCAAATCACTTTATTTCTCTTGGTCTTAATTATTTTCTCTAAGCTTTATAAAAATAAGGTGGCTGTGGAGCTAGGTGATTTCTAAAGTTGTTCTCAGCTTTGAGTTTCCATGGGTTTACAGAATGTAGAAGTATCAATAGTGGGACAACCCATGGTAACAAAAATTTTGACTGCTAACTGGTGTGTAGGGAGAGATAGTGGGTGAATATAGCACATGATAGCTCTTTGAAATCTAAATGTGGGAGGATTTCCTATCATAACAAACATCCCACGAGGGAGTTTCCTCTTAGTATGGGAACTGGACTAGGAAACTTAGCTATAGTAATCAAAAGACTTGGTCCAAGGTCTGTGGCAAAGACTAAATTAGGATTTGGAGTCCCTGATTCTTAGACTAGGGTGAAAGCTACTCGTCAATGTTACTACTCCATCCCCATGTAGCTCACAGCTTCTACTAGGACATAGTTGGGGGCTCAGGGTTTTCCAGTAGGACTTTGTCCTGGGGGAATAAATCACATTGATAGTGGGTCTGACCTTGGCCATGTGTAATCCTCAATGCCGTAAATGTCAACTCTCTGTGAGGAACAATCTACTTTGCTTTTTTTTTTTTAAGAGAAACACACTAATCACTTCCAACTTTGTTTTATGAAAATTTGTCCAGATACCAGTGTTAAAAGAAGAATAGCAAAAGGGGAAATAAGAAATGACAAATTTACAAAAAAAGATCTAAGATCTATATACAAAGTTCTATTTTATTCTTTATTCTCTTTTATTCTTCAAGAGGACTCTTTGTTTAGTAGTAGGCACACAGGTCGATGAGTTGGGGACCTTGGAATGATGTGTTGATATAAGAAAAACCCAAGCATCCCATTAAATAATGTTTTTGGATACATTAATGTATACATTAATTAATCCATTAATTTGGATACATTAATTAATAAATGTTCTCTCTCCCACACAAATATTAAATGTATTTAAAACAGAAAACTGATATTTACATAGAATTTTAGCATTTTAAATGTGCTTTATGTATGTAATCTGGGTCCATACCAGGCAATCTTATTTGAATAACTATTATTCCTCACCTGGACTTGGGGTGATGACAATGGTGATTCAAACACAGGAAATGGTAGTAGTATTTCTAATGATTTCCATTTCTCCCTCCTGGACGTCTGGAAGAGTGCCCACTTGCAGCAGGCATGAAGTTGATGAGAGGGCAAGCAAGTGACAAGAGTTCATTTTCCTTCTGCTGTTGGGCAGAAGCCTTTGAGATCTGGGACTTCCTCATTCCCATACAGGAAACAGATAGGACTGAGGTTTCCCCTTCAACATGTGGGTCAGCAGCAGCTGACTTTGGGATTAAGGACTGCTGGGTGGTGGCAGCCAGAGGCTACTATTTCTCAAGACTCTATCTGCTGTGAATGGGGTTTTGAGGAGAGATAGCTAAAATACTTCTTTCAGAGGCAACCTAGCGAAACAGAGAGATTGGATGATGAGGAAGAGAAAAGGTCCTAATTGCCTCCAAGTTGTTGGCAATTATGAATATCAATAAATTGGTTATCCCAGGGTGGGAAGAAGGATTTCCCTCCCCACAGTTACTGTATCATCTTTTCTTTATACTCCATGGTCCAGAGCTTGGGTACTGGGAACACATTTGCTTTTTCCTTATTCCACTTTCATCATCTGTGGGTGAGTTCCATTTGGGAATTCCATGGTTATATCCAAAGAATTGGGAGGATAAGCAAGAGGAGTTTTAGGAGATGGAAGACTAGATGTAGGGACATTTAACATTTTTCATGCACATTTCTCTATATTCAATAAATAGGGTAGGGATGTGATGGGTGCTGAGAGGGTTTTAATGACTCATTTCAACTGAGAGAAATTTCTGATATAGATTTTCTGAGCTATCATTCCCTAGCTAAATTCAAATCCATCCATTTTGGATTTAATCCGCTCAATGCTGCTGCTTGTAGACTTGGTCAACTGCAGTGGGGGAACAACTTAGGGTCTTGGGTGGTTGTAGTCTAAGGGCCCTCTGGTGGTCAGCAGGGGTTCTGTGAATTTTTAGGAGGCTCTGTGTATGTCTGACTCTTTATGACCCCTGTGCATGATGCTGCTACTATACATGGGGTTTTCTTGGCAAGGATATTGGGGTGGTCATGAAGAGTTAGACATGACTGAATAGGACTTAGCAACAACTTATACTTAAGCTAGAGAAATTTTTGTGAGGCCACTTGGTTGATGATTTCAGTACAGAACGATCTGATGGACAAATCACATATTGCACTCCCTCACTGACTGATTGAATGATGACACATTGCCTTTGTATAGAGCTAAGGGAGAAAGCACCTGAGCCAGTCTGCTCTACTTGCACTGTTGGAAAATAATGAACAGGAAACTGAGGTTCAGAGACATTGTGACCTGCACACGGTCTCTAAACTACTAAATATCAAAGATAGAATTTGAACTCTGGACCTCCTATGTTGAAATCCAGTACTCTATTGTTCCACACTGCCTTCCAAAGACTAGACTGAGGATGTGACGGAAACTGAAAGTATGTATTTTACAAGATATATTTTTCCAAGTACATGGTAAAAGAAAAACTAGAAGAATTTGCAGGTCTTTGTTCTAATTGATTTTTATTTTCTAGCACAGACAGATCTGAACTCAGTTCAATTCAATAGGCATTTATTAAGAACCTAATACATGCCTAACATTATACTAGAGACTTGGGATACAAAGAAAAAAGACCCCTCTAATTTAGGAGTTTATATTTTATTCCTTATTCTCTTACATTTTCCTTGTTTAGTAGAAAGCACATGGGCCAAGGAATTAGGAACCATGGAGTGTCCCATGCAATAATATTTTTGGTTGCTTTTGGATGTACATTAAAACCGACTCCTCCAACTCTGTTTCTTTTCAAGAACCTCTGAGCCATCTTCCCTTTAGTTGCAACTTCCTCTCATTATTCTTATTGTGAAAATGCTGAGATTTCTATGATTCAGTTTCTAACTTTGTTAGTCATTGAACCAACATTAACATTTAGAATCCTGATAGTCAGGTTAATGTTAAAGATGGTTCCAAATGGTGCTTTTTAATTCTCTCTCTGTCCCCTTTCCATCACTCTACCATTATCTAAGGCAGCATGAACAAGTGGCTATGTAGAAAGAACTGAGGCTCATTTTGCATTTTTCTTTGTTCCATGTTTTGCCATGACCAAAGAATTCATCACTTGATGGCCATTCTACTTGTGATGAGTTTCTTCATATTTAGATAGGCTGCTCCTTGGCTAACAACTCAGTGCGTTGCTGGATATTGTTTGATTTCTTTTTAATATGGAAAAACCTGACAGACTCAGTGTTCTAATGGCATAGACCTTGAGAACTCAGTATCATCTTTAGTCTACAATGAGGTATGAAGGATAGAATGTTTTTCCCTATTATATTTAATCTTATTTGATTCAGCTGGAAATTCTATCCTGATGAGATTATTTTGCAACGAGAAAACTGAGGTTGAGAAAAGTCAAGTAATTTGACCTCTTGGTCTTGTTCATGGTTCCATAGGGAGTTAGTGACCAGATTAAGGACCAGACTGAAATCCCTAGCTCAGTGTTCTTTTCACTAAAGAGGTTGCCTCCTAGGACTTTTAGGACAATTGCAAGCTGTTGGGGGTAAACCGAGGACAGGGTTTCCTTTATTTCTCTTTTTACTAGTGGAACTTCTCATTTCTGGATGTTCTTAGTTTTCCAGCTGGTTATTTGCCCAGGAATTCTTTGTGTAGGTCTGCCTAATGCTTTCTCCTAGTTCTCTTTATGTGAGGACTGGGAGGAGCGAAAAGATAAAGTGATGGTAGAGA
>CM053598.1:192113796-192125769 GCA_028646575.1 Pseudocheirus occidentalis
CCTTCCTTCCTTCCTTCCTTCCTTCCTTCCTTCCTTCCTTCCTTCCTTCCTTCCTTCCTTCCTTCCTTCCTTCCTTCCTTCCTTCCTTCCTCTCACCTCCTTCCCCTTTTCTCCTTCCCTTCCCTCTCCCCCATCTCTCTGTCTGCCTGTCACTGTCTGTCTCTGTCTCTGTCTCTCCCTTTCCTCCTTTGTTTGTATTGTAACCAGAGCTCTTTAAGCAGGAGGATCATAGGATTGGAGATTACAAGATGAAAGAGATCTTAGGGATCACTGAGACTGGATCTGAACCCAGGTGTTCCCGACTACAGGCCCCGGGCTCTCTATCCACCTAGCTACCCAGCCAGCTGCCTTTAGTGTTCTTTCTCCTAATTTTTAGAACTTTCCTTTAGGGCACTGCCTTATTACCTTGGATCCATAGATTTAGAACTGGAAGGAAGCTTTAACGGTCATGTAGCTCAACCTCTTAATTTTGTAGTTGAGGAAACTGACGGCCTGGAGATATTAATTGACTTGAACAAAGTCCTACAGCAATAAAGTGGGATTAAAATTCAGGTTCTCTGACTGCAAATCCAGTATTCTTTCCCTGGCACCACAGGTGAGCAGGGAAATTCTACTGATTTCTCATATATAAGCCTCAGTTATCCTATTTATTATTGGGAACCTCATTTTAAAAAAAAATTCATCTTTATTAATTTGTTTGTTTACTTTTAGTTTATAAGATTAAGTTCTACAGTCCCTTAAATTTCAAATTTTCTCTTCCTCCCTCTCCCCCCCCTCCATGGCAGCATGCAATCAAGTATAGGATCTGCAAATACTTTCACATTAGACATTAGTCAGGTTATCAAGAAGGATTGTAATGGATGGAATGAACAATGGGAAAGAGGAAATAAAACCAAACAAGAGAAAAGATGAAAGCAGGTAGTTTGCTTCAATCTGCATTCAAATTCTGTTCTTTCTAGTTTTTTCTCTGAATGTAGATATCTCTCTTCATCATGAGTCTTTTGGAGTTGTCTTATAACCCCGCATTGCTGAGAAGAGTGCAGTTTGTCAAAGCTGGTCATCACACATACGTTGTGTCTGTAATTGTGTACAAATTTCTCCTGGATCTGCTCTTCTCACTCAGCATCAGTTTGTATAAATCTCTCTGGGTAGATATGAAGTCCATCTGCTACTCATTTCTTATAGCACAATAGTATTCCATTAGATTCATGTACCACAACTTGTTCAGCCATTCCCCAACTGATGGGCATCACCTTAATTTCCAATTCTTTGTCACCACAAAAAGAGCTGCTATAAATATTTTTATACATATGGGTCTTTTTTTTAAAACCAGCTTTCATGGAGAGATTGAATTTACTGTGTGCTAGACCCTATGCATATAAGCACTGGGGATACAAATACAAGTAAAAAGATATTCCCTGCCCTCAAGGAGTTTACATTTTAATGGGGGGGGGGGAAGACAACACATAAAAGAAAGCTGAAAAACAGACTCTGGGATAAAGATGTGGGGAAAAAGGTAACTGACTGTAGGGGTATGATAGAGAAGTCTAGAGTGCAGCCTAGTGAGAAATAAAGAGAAGGCTGGCCTGAGAAGTTCTGAGAGGAGAGGTCCCATCAAGGGGAGGACCCCAGAGGCAGAGGATATCTCTGAGGCACAAGTTCCAGGGTAGAGGTGATTTTCCAGGATCATAGCATGGAGATGTTTAGAGTACAGCCTGGTGAGAAATAAAGAGATGGCTAACCCAAGTGCCCTCCTTAAATGAAGAAGGAACCAATTAGGATAACATTTTCAAACTCTGTTATTGCAGCAATGTGAACATGAAACCCAAGCTTACATTTTGGATGTTTTAAGAACTCTTTTGTGTCTGAGTGCTACCCAAGCAATTGCCTAAATACCTTGGGAAATTCTCAGGTAAAAGATACCAAGTACTATATTAATCAAATAAAGGCGTCAAGAAAAATGGAGGTGGAACCTGATAACTCTCTAGATTAGAGCTTGAAATTTTTCCACTTGCAACTCCTTCAGTGCTTTAAAAATTGTGGGTCATGACCCCATATGAGGTCCTGAGAGGAATGAATTCCCATTTAAAACAGTATAGCTTTAATTGATACCTTTCCTAATGGGTGCTTTGTGGAAGGACAAATTGGATAGGGATAGCTTCTGACCTCTCTGTTTTCTACAGTACTGTTGGTATTCAATTACTATTAGAAATAGCAGTAGTATTCTGAATCTAGTAACATTTTTTTGAGGGAAAGGGGTTCTAGGGCATAGCGTAGGACAGTTGTTATCCAGGGTCATGAGGGCACAGCTCTGAACTGTTATCTCCAGTGGTAGATCAGGGCCAAGGCTGATGGGTGGACTGTTTTTAAGATGTGCAGTGACAGCGCTAGGTGTGGGTATAATTTGGTGCTTATGTTTTTTCCTCAAGGATATCTGGGGACTTGTTTCCCCATCTCAGGAATGCCTTTTTGATTATCTCTTTTTCCTCTTCCCATTCTCCCCCCTCTTCAAAAATAACAAAGCTTTATTATCCCATCCCAGAAAAACAAAGGAAGAAAAAGAATAAAGGGAAAACCCCCAACTTTGGTCTTTGAATTGTGTTAATGGAGAACATAAATTTTGACTGTGTGGGATGAACATTGGGAAGTGCAGTCCAGCTCCTGGACTGTTGACCAAAAAACTTGATTCCTTTCTGGATCCTTCCTTTTCCTTTAAGATATTCCTTGTGATATGGTCTTGTGCTCACAAAAGTGCATGAATATATGTGTGTGTGTGTGTGTGTGTGTTATAACTGTTATCTTGTGTATTTTTAGTTGATATGTCACTATATGCCAGGGAACAGAGTAAGGCTGCATTCAAATTGACATCCACATAGATAGTTGCACAGATAGTAACAATTTAGGCACTCCTACTCCCAAATACACACATGAACACACACAAACACACACAGACACACAGAATGCAGTTTTCACTTTGTTTACTTACAGGAAGAGAGTTTTTTTTAAAGGGCAGTGCATTACAGCAACCCGTAGAAAGAGTTCTGGACCCAGAAAAAGAGGAACTAGGTTCAAATCCTGACTTTGTTATCTATTTACCTGTATGACTTCTGGCTAGTTACCTAGCTTCACCTGGTCTCAGTTTTCTTTTGTTTAAAAATTAAGGGCAGTAAGGTAGTATAATGGATAGGACGCTAGCCCTGGAGTCTGCAAGACCTGATTTCAAATACAGCCACAGAGACTTACTGGCTATGTGACCCTGGAGCAAGTCATCCAATCATTGTCTGCCTCAGTTTCCTCAACTGTAAAATGGAGGTAATAATAGCACCTATATCCCTGGGCTGTTGGGTGTGGATCAAATGAGATATTTGTTAAGCACTTATTATGTTATATGACACATAGTAGTAGAAACTATATAAATGCTAGCTATTATTATTATTAGTCTAAATAATAATTAGCATTTTTATAGCATTTTGAAGGTTACAAAGTACTTTTCAAACATTATCTCATTTGATCTTTGTAACAACCTTGGGAGGTAGGTGATATTTTTATTCTCATTTCACAGATGAAGAAACTAAGGCTGACAGAGGTTAGGTGATTTGCCCAGGGATACACGGATAGTAAGAAGCTAAGTCTGGGTTTGAACTCAAGTCTTCCAAACTCTAGGTCCAGAGCTCTATCCACTGTACTGCCTAAGTGAGCTCTGAGGCCTGTACTTCTAGTTCTAAATCTATGATCTTGGAGAGATAGAATGAGAACTTCCACTCAAAAGAACTACAGTGTAAAATAGTTGGGAGTCTACCTGCTAAGATACACACAGGAACTATATGAACACAATTACAAACCACTCTCCACACAAAGATAGACCTAAATAACTGGATAAAGATTAATTTCTCGTGGGTAGGCTGAGCCAATATAATTAAAATAATAATATTACCTAAATTAATTTACTTATTCAGTGCCATATGACTCAAACTTTCAAAGAATTACTTCATAGAGCTAGAAAAGAAACTAATAAAATTCATCTGTCAGAACAAAAAGGTCAAGAATGGAAAGGGAGACTAGCAGTATGAGATATTAAACTATACTAAAAACTGTAATCATCAAAATAGTTTGGTACTGGGTGAGAAATAAATGTTTGCCTAATAGAATAGATTAGGTACACAATATAAAGAAACAAATGAGCATAGTAATCTAGTGTTTGATAAGCCCAAACTAGCTACTGGGGCAAGAACTCACTATTTGACAAAAATCCATTGGGAAAACTAGAAAGTACTCTGGCAGAAGCTAGGAATGCACCAATATCTCACACCATATACCAACATAATGTAGGCATAAAATATCATAAGCAAGAACATGGAAAAAATTACCTGTCAGATCTATGGATAGGGAAAGGGTTCATAACCAAATCAGAGATAGAGAAGTTTATGTGAGGTAAAATGGATCATTTTAATGATATAAACTTAAAAAGTTTTTTTTGCATAAACAAAATCAATGCAGCTAAAATTAAGAGCAGGAAGCTGGAAAAAATCTTTGTAGGAAGTTTCTCTGTTAAAGTCTTATTTATCAAATATGTAGGGAGCTAAGCCAAATATATAAGAATAAGAACCATTACCCAATTGACAAATGATCAAGGGATATGAATAGGAAATTTTCAGAGAAAGAAATCAAAGCTATCAAGTCTTGTGAAAGAAAAAAAGACCTAAATCATTCATAGACAAATGCAAATTAAAACAACTTTGAGGTACTACTGCACACCCCTCAAATTGGTTAAAATGACAAAAAAAACTATAAATGCTAGAGGAGCTGTGGGAAAATAAGTACATTATTGCACTGTATTGGTGGAGCTGTGAACTCTTCTGGAGAGCAATTTGGAACTATGCCTAAGAATCTATTAAACTGTGCATACTCCTACTAAGCAGTTCTTTTTGTGGTGGCAGAAAATAGAAACTGAAAGGATGCCCATCAGATGAGGAATGTCTGAACAAATTATGGTACATGAATATGATGAAAAACTATTGTGCTGAAAGAAATGATAAAAGGGATAATTTCAGAAAAACCTGGGAAGACTTCTATAAAGACTTGTATAAACTGATGCAAAGCAAAGTGAGCAGGATGAGAGCAATTTACACAGCAAAAGCAATATTCTAAAGATAATCAGCTGTAGAAGAATTACTAACTCTGATCAAGACAATGACCCATCACAATTCCAAAAGACTTTTGATGAAAAATATTGTACATCTCCAGAAAGAGAACTGATGCAGAGTGTAGACTGAACCATTCTTTCTTTCTTTTCTTCTTTCTAACAATATGGAAATTTGTTTTGCATGACTTCAAATTTATAATGGGTTTTGTATTTCTTGTCTTCTCAATAGGTGGGGGAGGGAGAAAATTAGGAACTGAAAATAAAATAAAATTGAACAAAAATAAACACAGTTTGAAATAGAAAAAATAAATCTGGAGTAGCGTATGTGGAGGGAGCTGGGATGGGGTGGGGCTCCAGGGAGGACTGGAAGGGAACGGGCAGGGAGGGGGAATATGGGGGTGGGGGGGAGGGGGGGAACATGGGGGCAGGGCGGGGGTCCTCAGCTGAGCTGCCCCCCACCCCCCATGTCCGGCCTCCCGCAGATGCCAGGAGTCACAGTGAAGGAAAGCAGCAGGAGTTCGTGCAGGCTGTGGCCACCTTCCTGAAAAAGTCAGGGAAGCTGAAAGTCCCCTAATGAGTGGACACAGTCAAGCTGGCCAAGCATAAGGAACTGGCGCCCTACGACGAGAACTGGTTTTACACGTGTGTGGCCACCTGTACCTCCCCGGTGGCGCCGGCATTGGACTCCATGACCAAGATCTACAGGGGGCACCAGCACAATGGGGTCATGCCCAGCCACTTCAGCTGGGGCTCCAAGATTGTGGCCCAGAGGATCCTGCAGGCCCTGGAGGGGCTCAAGATGGTGGAGAAAGATCAGGACGGGGGCCGGAAGCTGACACCTCAGTGACAGACACCTGGACAGAATTGCCAGACAGGTGGCAGCTGCCAACAAGAAACATTAGGACAAACCACACCAGATTCATTAATAAATTGCCTTATCCTTAAAAGAAAAAAAGAAAAAAGAAATCTATGACTTTCATTTTTTCTCTCTCACTACTCTTCCCCCTTCTCACAGCCCTATGATAGTATATATATATATATATATATATATATATATATATATAAAGAAGCATTACTGACTCTTGCACTTTTTAACTTATTCATCAAACATTTACATACACAGGGCCATGCATCCTGCTATTTGCTAGGGGAAGCTGCAACAATGAATAAATGGATGGGGTCTGATGAAGTACAGATTACAAGCAGACAAATTCCAACTCAGTGGCAAAAAACTTCCTGACAATTAGAACTATACAACATAATGGGCTCTCTGGATAGGTAATGAGTTCCTAGTTACTTGAAGTATTTAAATACTATGGCTGAAGGAGAGAGAGAGAACTTGGAACTGAAAATAAAAATATATACAGCCTAGTAGGAGAGAAATAGAATGATGTTTATAAACTATTATTGCTGGGCCCTTAAGAGCTAGGGCACTGGGCCTATTACCTTCTCCACTAAGAGGTTCTAGACTACCATGTAGGTATTCTTGATCAGATTCAGTCCTGGGAACGTTTAGTCTCTGATGAGAGTAGAATTAAGCTTCCTTCTCTGTAGTGCTCTCTATCTCATTAAACCCTTACTCCCGGGTCCCGGGGCAAATTACTTAAAGCTTAGGTTTTGATTTATGTCTTCTTCTTGTTCAGTCATTTTCAGTCATGTCTGATTCTTTGTAACTCTATTTGAGATTTTCCTGGCAGATACTGTGGTGGTTTTGCCATTTCCTTTTCCAGTTCATTTTACAGATGAGGAGACTGAGGCAAACAGGGTTAAGGGACTTGGCCAAGGTCACACAGCTAGGAACTATCTGAGGCCAGATCTGAACTTAGGAAGATGAGTGTTTCTGACTCTTGGCCTGGTGCTCTGTCCACTGTGCCACCTAGCTACCCTGACTCATGTTTAGGACCTCATTAAGGAGGAAAATAGAAAGGTACTCAAATGTACAATGTGGATAGGTATGGGATATTTATTTCCTATACATGAAAAAATGCTTGAACACTTTCATAAGTATATGTTGATAGTCACATTAGAACAGTATTCAGAAATATAATTTATAAGTACAGTTATACTCTCTTAGAAGGCTTAAACCTCATCAGAACATAAAAGCAATTTGCAGGATTAATGATTAGGCATTTTACATTTTACCTCTTCTCTGCTCTGTACACAGAACTCCTGATACTTGTCCTTTGGTAAAATGGTCAAGTTTGGGCCAATCCTCTTGTGGATGGCCATGCTCTCCAATGTAGAGGCTTCCTCTGCTTCTGGCCATCACTACTTAGTGGAGTTAGGACTTACAGTCTCACGTGTGTGTGTGAATGTATATATATATATGTATTTGTATGTGTGTGTATGTGTACACACAAAAATAAATAAATAGGTGGGGAACTTGAGGCTTAGAAAAAGTAAATGACTTACCCCAAAATACACAAAATCCAAAATATCTAGTTGTAATTTTAAGTTTTATGAGGCTGTACATCTACATACTTTTGTCTGATGTTGAAACACAAGTAACATGTCACCTGTGATCTGTGGCATGTATTTTCAAAGAAGCCTATTAAAGTTAGAGATATATAGTCTGGCCATGAAACAAAGTGAAGCTACGGTCAGTACAGAGATTGAACCCAAAAGTTTGGTTCTGTTAGTACCACCAGTCTACCCCCTTAAGATCACCAGTCATAGGAGAAGCCATTGACCCTGTAGGAATAAATTCTTCATGGCAAAAGTGGAATTCCTCTTCTTATTGTGAAATTGGTCTAGATAAATGTGAAGATGCCCTTTGATTCTAAGATCCTGTGATTTTATTGTAGATGTAAGTGAAGAAATTGTTGGCTTTGCACCTTGCCTCAATTTCTAGGTATGTCAAAAATTTCTTGGACTCATTGCTGTTCCAGTGAATAGGAAAGAAATTGGAACGGAAAGGAAAAGGGAAAGAGATGAGAGGGAGAACAGGTCAATAAGGATTTGTTAAGCATAAGGAAGAGTGTTGCCAAAAGGAAGTAAAAGATGGGAAAAGAGAATGGGTTCAGAGTGGAAGTAGAGAATCATTTACTTAATAGGAAAAGAGACAGATGCTTCTGGTCCCCTGTTGTCTGAATAGTGCTAAAGTGCATTTTACATTACATCCTCCATTGTAAACAACTCTTCTGCATTGGATAGGGTCTCCTTTTAACCATTATTCAAAGGGTAACCTATTAGAAGAAAGTGGAATAGTAGCAACGAATTGGAGAGGCAAGGGAATAACGACAGCTTCACTTTCAACAGCTTTTAAAGGTTCTCGAAAGATTTTCCACATACAATACTATATAACACTACATTTTACGGATGTGGAAACTGAAGCTCAGAAGGATAATCACACAGGCCAGTTACTATTGAATCAGGGGTTTGATTCTAGGTCTTGCTGACTTTCACAAAGATTACGTATTATGATGTTATGGAGAGAAAGAAGATTTTGTGACTTAAAATATTCAAGAGATATAATTTCTGGATAATTCAATCATTTTATTAACCAAGCATGCACATTTATTAATAAAAAGAGGTTAGTGGCACTCTCAAATGCCAAAGATCCCTTATGGTGGTAGGCTATATGTCCCTGGAAGAGCAGGTTTTCCTGACAATGGCAATCAACTCTGATTGGTTAACAATTAATGAGAGAATGAATATTATATAGGCAGGTGGGTTATATTGCAATGAGGGTCTTGGGGTACACAACTTGGATCATCCAAGTCTTGATCAAAAAGACTAATTAGTTTTATCTGTCTGACAAAAGGGAGAATGCACATTTTCTCAATGAGCAGAAATTAGCCCCAAATTAGAATTTCTTTTACTGTTTTTGAATAGATCTTTAGATTTATCTTTAAATTTTAAATTTAAATTAATCTTTAAATTCTATTTAGATTTAGATTTGACAGATATTACCCACACTGGTTGATTTCTGGATGAGGAAGCAGGAAAGGGGAAAAACCTTGGTCCTGATTTGATAATTAGTTATTAATACAACAGAGAAATAATACTTTCTCTCAACTTGAAGTCAGAAGACCTGAGTTTGAATCCTAGTTTTACCACTTAAAACTTTATAACTTTGGCCAATTCACTTAGGATCATTGACTTAAGGGCTAAAAGAGATGGTGGAGATCATCTAGCTTTAAAGAGATGGAAACTCTTTGGATGTGAGTTTCTTTACATGTAAAATGAAAGGGCTGTGTCAGATGGTCTCTCAGGTCCCTTTCATCTCTAACATTCTTAACCTTTTATGTTATGAGCCTCTTTGATAATCTTCCAAAACCTATTAACTTTTTCCTCAGAATCATATTTTTAAATTAATAAAATAAAATGCATAGGCTTACAAAAGAAGCCAAAGGTTAGTGGACATAAAGGTATCACTTTTTCCCATTTGGGTTCATAGAAAATCTGAAATATTTTCATGAACCCTTTAGGGATCTGTAAACCCCAGTTTAAGAATGCCTGTTTTAAAGGAAAGAGAGGTTATTGCTGGCCAGGGTGGTCAGGGAAGGCTTCCCAGAACACATAATAAAGTTCACTGAATCTGATGACAATAATTAAGAAACAAAATAAAATTTTGAAATGAATGTATTTAAACCTTATGTGAAGATAAATGTTTCTTCCATTTTTCCCCTACCCAGTCTTCAACTGTTAGCAATGCCTTACCTGACTCTTCATGCTTAAACTTTATAAACTGTTATAATGTGATTGACCTTGAGAGCAATCTACCTATATCAGCTCCCACTGAGACTTTTGAAAAATTCTTTGGAAGGTGGTTCGATTTCCCCCTCCCCCCCGTATATACTTCCCCACTCACCCTTAACTGGAAAACCAAGATGAAAGTTTATCAGTCACTAGGGGGTAGGAGAGTTGGAAAGGCAGCATGGTGCTGAAGGAATTAACCAGAGCCCTGCAGGTCTGATTACTGGCAGATTCCCAATGTAAGATAAGTGGAACCCTCTGAAAGGTAATTATTAGAGAGCATAAATTCCCCAGATAACCTGTCCTAGGAAGAGATATTGATGAGTGTGGGGCCATGTGCTGGAGGCCAGCTATCACTGCAAAGATATTGACTTCTGTACCTTGGTCCCCTCCCCATCATTCCATTCCTTTTCCCATTGTTTCCTCTCCTTGTAAGAGGTCTTACAATGCCTCAATTTCCCCTCTTTGCCTTCTTCCAATTCTGATCTTCTCTTGTGGCTTCTTTCTTTCCTTGGGTTCCTCAGCAACCAGGGTCACAGAACACTGTATTGTCAGTATCTACCCCTCCAAGGTTCAGTAGTATTGATGATGTGTGATAGACTCAGAGGAGGGAAGTTTCTAGGTCCTGCCCACATGAGGCAGGGCTCAGAAACACAGTCTGACCCAGACAGAGTCAGCCAGTATTCATGGAGCATATTTTGTAAGGAAATGAAACTTTCTAAGGTGCTTTCATCTCCACCTCCCTTCATTTTATTCTCATGATAACCTTATGAGGTAGGTAGGTATCCCCATTTGATGAGGACAGTGGGGCACAGAGAGGTCATGTGACTTCCCCAAACTCATACAATAAGCTGCTGCTAGCTCTTCAATTAGGAACTAACTCCCCTAATTACTACCCTAATCCTTTTCTCCCTATGCTAAATACAAATGCATAGATTACACTCCACGTTGTACGATAGTAAGTACATATGAACCAGTTGAAAACCTAGATGTTCTTAAGTACTTTCATCTTACTGTGAAAATCTTTAGAAAACCTCTGTGTGCCAAACCTTACCTGAAGCATTGACCCTTTTACACCATCCTCAATGAGCGGTCACCCAGCTATCATGGTTATTTTTGATTATTTAAAATTTAATTTTTATTTTCAGTTCCAAATTATCTCTCGCCATCAATCATAGAATTTAAATATTTCAGGTAACTAGGACCTCATTACCTATCCAGAGAGCCCTTTGTACTAGTTCTAATTGTTAGGAAGTTCTTTGTTGCTGAGCTGAAATTTGTCTGCCTGTAATCAGTACATATGAGACCCATCCTCTGGGGCCAAGCAGAATAATTTTAAGCCTTCTTCCATGACACAGCTCTTCAAATAGGTGAAGACAATGAAAACACTTTTCTGTCTTTTATTTTTTAATTCAACAATTCAAACAAATAAATTTCCAATTTAGTATCTCCTTTGCCCAAGGAATTGTACTGAACACTGGAGATACAAAGATAGGCACAATACTAACCTTGTTTTTCAAGGAGATTACAGACTAATAGGGGGAGTATGTACATGATTAATGTATAAAGGAGAGTGAGATAAGTTCCAAGAAGTACAGACAAAATGCTAATGAAAACTTTGAGAGGGAAGAGATCACTTTGACCTGAAGGATGTCTAGAGAAGGGACGTTTAGTGAAGGTTTCATGAAGGTGGCACCTGAGATGAGCCTTGAATGAAGAGAGTTTCCAAGAGTGGATAAGAAATCCATTTCTGATACAGGCAACAGCATGAGCAAAAATATTTTTTAAAATTTTTAAAATTTGTTTTCTTGTTTACATCATTCATTTTCATGACATTTTTGAATTACAAATTTTCTCCCCATCTTTCCCCTGCCCCAACCCTAAAACAGCAATCCCATTGTAAAGCCTCTCCCCTGCTCTGCTCTCTTACTTTCTGGTAGGGCATGGAGGGTCTCCCTATCCCGGGCCCTGTATATCTTAATTCCTAGTTGCAGGTCTTGCAGAACTTTAAATTCTAGATTCTTTCAATTTCTCCCTTGTCACCCACTCCCACTGGAAGGACAGTCAATTCAGTACAGCTGTGGATGTGTGATTATACAGGACATCTTCATAGTGGACATATTGTGACAGTG
>CM053598.1:192126269-192150485 GCA_028646575.1 Pseudocheirus occidentalis
GAAACTCTGCTTCTAGGGGGGAAAGCTCTGTTCCAAATTGCTGGGGTTTTCCCAGCTGCTGGAGCTATTAGGGGGGTGTTGTAAGTCCCCCCAGCTTTGGCTTGCTGAAAGCGCATCCCAGGACCACCACCCAAGACCACAATCCAGATCCAGGCCACTCAATGCAAGAGCACTTGACCCTGTTCAATCTATTCACCCCCCTTGTGGAGTCTGCAGGCCAGGGCCTCTGAAGCAGCCCAGTGGGGGCTGCTGCTGGTTCCAGCAGTTCCCTTCCCCCACTGCTTCCTTGCCCCGGGGGCAGATTGGCTGAACTGCTTTTCCTCCCCCAAATTAATTTTCAGAGTTTCACTTTCACTTTCACTGACCATCTAATCCTGGTTGGCTGGTTGTGAAGATTCCCTCAGGTGCAATAGATCTTCTCTGAAGTAGACTCAAGTTAAGGCTTTGGAGGCTTGGCTCCTCCTGACTGCCCTGGGGCCTGGCCTGGCCGCAGCTGCGGTTTTGGGACTGCAGGCCTACTGGATGAGCCCCTCCTGCCGATCTGCTCCTCTCCTGTCCCCGTTCCTCACACCTTGGCAGATGTGGAGGTGCTGGAGGCTGTAGATCCTCTCCTCTGAAGACTGCCTGTGGTGCATCTTGGCTCAGCTCAGCCCGGCTCCTTCCCACCACCCTGGGCCTGGCCATGGTCTCAGCTTAAGGCTGGGCCAGCCTCTGCTCCTGGACGCTGCGATGAGCCCCTGTTGCCGAGCTGCCTTCAGCGAGAGATGTGTTTTCTGTATTTTTGTGAGTCTGAGACTCCTACATTTTGTCTGGGCTCATATTTTATGGGTGTTTAGGGTGGCGGTGTGGGAGCTGCGGGACCTTGCTGCTTCTACACCACCATCTTGGCTCCACCCCCCTGTCCATGAGCAAAAATATTGAGATGGGAAAGGACAAGACAAGAATAAGGGACAAAGAGTCATTTGGTTTGTATAAAATATAGAATGTGTGAAGGGAAATAGTCATAGTCATATATTTAGAGCAGAATGGGATTTTAGATGTCATCTAGTTCAATCCCTTTGTTTTCCATATGAAGAAATGGAGGTCTATCGAGGGTGAAGGTAGGAGTGTGCTGGTTTAAAAACCAACTCTGTGTGTTTATGTGTGTGTGTGTGTTTGTGTGTGTGTGTGTGTATGTGTGTGTGTAAAACTGTATGTACATACACTTTTAAGTTTAATCTGCATTATCAACACTTTCTTAAGTCTGGACAATCAGAAATAATAAATGAAGTCCTTGTCTATTGTGTTTGCTGATTTCCAAGGCAAAAATGTTCATATGAAAAGTTTATAAAAAAATTTAACAATCAACTCCCATGAACCAGTGTGAGCTGACTCCAGCACACATCTGGGTTAAAGTCACATAGATTGTAAGTGGCAAGTTGGTGTTTGAATATTCTGTTGTGATAGGAAGCTAGAATGGAGGCAGATTGTAGAGGGCTTTGAATGCCAAGATCAGAAGTTCATACTTTTTTGCCTGGTAATTGGGTACCAGTAAAGGTTTTTGAGAAGAGTGGTCCATTAGGGAGATTACTTAGGGCAGCAGTGTGAAGGGTAGATTGGAGAGGAGACCAACTGATGAAGAAAGACCAATTAAAACCCTAGTTGTCTAGACCAATTGTGTCAAACTCAAATAGAAACAGATTTTATGGATCACATATTGACTTAGAAAACCATGAATTAACATTATCTACATTGTATTTTACTTTTATTTATTTTGTTAAATATTTTTCAATTGTATTTTAATTGAGTTCTGCCCTACTTGGAACAGCTTGTTGCTAGCAGCCTGACACTTCTGCTCTGGACAAGAATGAGATGAAAATCTGAAACTTGGATTAGAGTAGAAAAAAAGGAGTAGATTTGTGAGTTTTTGGGAAAATAAAACAAGAGGACTGCTAAATGATTGATTGTGTGGGCTAAGGTAGAGGGAAAACTCAAATGTGACCCTCATGTAATAAGCCTGGGTACCTAGGTGAGTGGTGGTGACCTCAATAGACATAGGAAATGTGGGTTGAGAGAGGATTTCAGATATGAGGAATTTATTTATCTAGACTTAACATGACTGCTTTTTGTCAATTGATACTTCTATTGTATACTTTTGAGTTTCCCCCAAATGATCTTGGTTACTCTCCCTTTGATGCATTCTAGACCATAAATGTGGGACCCAGATCTGAGTGTATTACTCCTTCCATACCATCCATAAATATTTATGTATTGAACACTTGTTATGTGCCAGGCACTGTGCATAGACAAGGTTGAAAGAGAGGAAGCAGAGAAGAAGGAAAAAATAACGCTAAAGGTATCTATGGCTGTCCTGAAGTCTGTTTTGAATGGTTTTCTTATTTCATTGTTAGTGTGAGTTACAGTGAGGTCAGAATTTTGCATCATTCTAACCCCTGAAATAATATATTAACATCCTTTAGAGAGTGTTCACTGAGTCGTTATAGAAGAGTACTAGTGGCTTTACTTCTAATTGTAATAATATTCTTCAACTCCATATGAGAAAATTAAGTTTTTATCTAAGCCACTTAAGAAAAAAAGGCCCAACAACAACAACTGTCACTATGCTTATTAGCCAACCATACTTATAAATGAGAAAGGGCTTTCGAGGGAGGCTAGAAAAAATTAATTTGCAATGATGAGTTTTTGTTTGCTGTAGTTAACCATAATTATTAAATAAAAGGGAAGAGTTAGTATCTTGTTGTCATGGTTATTATGTGTATTTATGTCTTTTTATTAAGTTTTCCCATAACTGCATAATTGTAAAATTATCTGATTAAGCTCTGTGACTCTTCTGTTTCCTTGTTTTCTTTTCATGCTGCGGTTGTAGGATGCCCATTAATCAAGGCTTAGGCAGTAAGAAGTGGAGGGGAGCATTGTCTTGGGAGACAGACCACCTGGTCTCTATTCCTGGCTCTGTTTTTAGTTTGCTATGTGACCTTTTCACAAGTCCTTTCACCTTGCTTGATTTCAGTTTTTTTCATTTGTAAAATTAAGGGATTGAACTGCTAGATGACATAGAAGACAGAGTCCTGAACTTGGGGACAGGTGGATCTGGGTTCAGTTCTGGATCTGGATTCAGATACTCAGAAGCTGTGTTGCCCTTAAATCTCTTAGAGCTTTCTCATCTGTAGAATGAGAGAGTTGGGCTCAGAATGCTCTTAGGGCAAGGGTGACTACAAACAGGTTATAGCCATTTTAAACTTCTGTTTTCTTGTCTGAACAGAGGAGATATTAGTATACACACTATTTATCTTATAGGATTATTACCAGGAATGTACTTTGTTAAATCATAAAGTAACAAAGAAATGTGAACTACAGTTGTCCCCTTAATTCTGAAATTCTGTGATCTAAATCTTGGTTACAGTATGAAATTCACAAAAATAAATTTCCCTTCTTTACCCCATTAGACATCCAGTAATTTTGTATTTGATGTAGGGTAGCTCAAATTTCTAGCACCGACATCTTCTAAATGTGAGCAAGGTTTTAAAACAATACCCTAGTATTTTGTATTTATCTGAAGATTTTACATCAACATCATCCCTTAAAAAGAAATGAAATAATATTTGATTTGTGGTAGTGACTCTGAAATGGGGCAAATCACCCCCTGTCAGTTTCATAGTTTGGGAAACGGGAATACAGAGAAGTAAGATCATGGAGTCGAGGCTACTGAGCCTTTAAGTGGTGGTGCTGGAGGAGAGCTGCCATTTCTGGGTTCTTGTGTGCAGTGTCCTCCAAAGAAGAGGGACTCAAAAGATGATTGACAATGATATAATGCTTATTAAAATTTTTATCTTAACATTTTAATTATTATTATTATTATTATTTTCTACTGGAGCTGTGATTTAATTGATGTGAGGAACTCCCTGAGAGGAAACTCTATTTACTAATACATATTGGTACCTGCTGTGTAACTTACAATCTTACAAGGTTGTTCTGAGGGCTCTGAGAGGGACTTGAGGAGAATCACTCTGCCATCATGTGTCAGAGGTAGTTCTTGAATGCAGGACTTTCTGATTGTGAGGCTGGAATTCTATTGATGATGAAGATGCATTCATTAAGGATTTGTTGTAAAGAGGACTCTTCTCAGTGCTTAGAAAAATGCCTGGTTTAGTTAAGACATAGTTCTTGATTTCATGTAGCTTATAGACATATAAAAAGAGAAATATAACACAAAAATACATGATAAGCATATTAGAGGGAGTGTTGAACAAAGAGCTATGTAAGATGTGAGAAGAAGGTAATGTGTTTGAGAGCAGAATCAGAGACTTGAAAATAGTATTCAAAAGTCTTTTAATTTTCGGCAGCTTCACCAGTAAACTCTAAGTAATTCCCAAAGATTTTTCAATCCATTGTTGGTTTTACAGTGTATGAGAACTACCAGGTCAGATTTAGGTGTTTAGGTTATGTTTTGTATGTTGGTCCTCCTGAGTTTTCTATGAATTGATATTAGTCCAAAGTAAACACCTACCTCTTTCATTTCTCTCTGCTAGAGAATTTTAATTTGGTGTAAGCTCTTCTGTTGGTGATCCTTTTGTTGGTCCCTTTTTACTAAAGAGTTTTTAAAAAAACTAGACTGTGTACCATGGAAAAGCAGGAATGAAGCGGACCTCCTGGGTATCTGTGAAGACAATCTGGAGTCCTAGAAATCACTGCAATTGTGGTGATGATTGGTTTTGTAGTAGGTTTACTGAGACATCATGTTCTTTGTTCTGTTTAGTGTCCAAGGAAGAGCAGCCTGTGAAAATCATCACATTTTTTTGGCTTCTGATTCTGCAGGCTGATTTTAAGTAAATTTGTCAAAAAAGAAGGCTCAAAGCTAGGACAGTCTCCACAAGTCCCTTCACAGTAGACATATGTGATAAGAGATGGAACCATACAGTGAGCCCTCAATTCCCATTCATTTCATGTCTAGTATAGCTTCCCTAATTGCCAACAGAGGCAGGTCACCATCAAAAGCTTCAACCTTGCTAACAGGATGTGAACTTGGTCCTCTTAGTCACTAGTGCAAGAAGAAATAAATCAGCACAAGACTACCTGGTTACCAGCAGCTATGAAGAGACCGAGTGCTTCAGCTTTTGATATTGCTTGTTTAACGTGACTTTAACTCTGTCCTGAAGGATCTCGTTTGGGTCATGTTGAAAAGGTACATTCTATGAATGACCCAGTTTTGGTATTTGGACCAAGCAACCCTTTTACAGATTGTAATGTATTTATGGTGTGTTGGGGATGGTTGCTATAGACAAACATAGACTTCAGATATGTGCTATGAAGCTCCTCTCCAATGCCTCTCCAAATGCCAAGTGCGATCATTCAGCAAACATTTATGAGGTGCCTACTATTTTCAGAGGGGGCAGCAAGGTAGCACAGTAGATAGGGTGTCAGTCTGGGAATCAGGAAGATATCTTCCTGAGTTAAAATCTGGCCTCAGACACTTACTAGATATGTGATCCTGGGCAAGTCACTTAACCTTGTTTGCCTCAGTTTCCTCATCTGTAAAATGAGCTAGAGGAGGGAATGGCAAACTACTCCAGTATCTTTGCCAAGAAAGTCCCAAATAAAGTTACAAAGAGTCAGACATGACTGAAAAACAACTGAACAACACTATGTTTAGAGCATCGCACTAAGCTCTGAGAGAGATTAAGAAGTTTAGATGATATGCAGTTCATGGAGCTTTATGGAATTTCCTTTCTAGAAAGTTAAGGAAGAATCACAGACTCAGAGTTTGAACCATTCAGTTCAACTTGTATATTAAGAAGAATCCTTTCTATAATATCTTGACAAACACTCATTCAAGCTTTGCTTAAATACAACTTGTTAGGGAAAACTTTTTACCTCCTGTTGCCACCCATTCCACTTTGGGATAACCTTGTTTGTTAAGAAATTTTCCTATGTATGGAGGTGAAACTTTCCTCCTTATAACATTAACCACTGGTTGCTATTTGATTTTGTCTTTAGGGGCCAAGCAGAAGAAGCTGACTTCATTGTTCACATGATAGCCCTTCAAACACTTGAAGATAGTTATCATGTTCTTCCTTTTAAATTTCTTCTTCTGGCTTAGCATCCCTAGTTCCTTTAACTGAGGTTCATTGGCATGGTCTTGAGGCCCTTCACCATCTTAATCACCCTCTTCTGGACATTATACAACTTGTTAATATACTTTCTAAATTGTGCTCCTTAGAACTGAACACAGTGCTGCAAATGTGGTCAGACCATGATCTTGGATAAGTCACTTCACTTCTCCAAGACTCACCTTCCCCATTCATCAAATGGGGAATAAATTCTTGCTGATTGATCAGCTCAGAAATCATGGCCAGATTCAATATCAGTTCCATCTCATTTATGCAACTTTGTCTAATAAGTCCCTGAAAAGTCTCCACTAGGTCAGAAGCTAGAGACTACATTTACTGAAACAGTCTAGATATCAAAATGGATAGATTTTTATAAACCAAACCACTTGGTATTCAGTAAGGATGCCATAATTTGGGTCTCCTATGTAATTTTTCATTTTAAGTTATGTTTTAGGCTTGACATTTTGATCTCCTGGGTGGAGCACATGTGATATTATGAAGGCTATAAGACCTGCCAAGAGAAACCCACAAACTTGAAGGATAGTATTGTCTTTTCAAGAAATTTGTTTGAACAAGGACCTAAACTTGTATTAACACAGGGATTTTATGAATTAAATTCAACAAACATTTATTCACTGCCTCTTCTGTGTCATGTCCTGTGCCAGTTCCCTTGCTAGACCCTGGGGAAATAAAGACAAAAAGAAAAGAAGTAGTTCATGCCTTCAAGGGGTTTTTATTCTGGTGGAGGGAAGTGGATGAGACTGATCTGCTGAAATGTCAGAGTCATTAGGTTAGCATGTGCCTAAAATAAGTTTTTTCATAGGATTAAGTGCTTAATATAGACATCTAAATAAGCCCTTTAGGATTCTTCATATGATTAGAAAGGATATTAAGAGGCTATCTTTTCTATTGCCCTACCTTTAGTAAGGAAATTCTTCTAAGTTATCTTTTTGGGAGTTTATGTGAAGGGATCCTTGAAACTCTTAAAAAGTCAGGTGACATTTATGATATATGATAGAGGAGTAAAAATAGTGCCCCTGGGCTGCAGTTTATAGAATCTTAGGGATGTTAGAAGATTCAGTGGGTTTTCTGTGGATTTCAGTCCCCTGATTTGTTATAAGCAGAATGAAGTTTGCTTATAGGGAGAAGTTTTCTGATTGATGTTATTTCGCATATGGTAGAATGACTCTTTGGCATGCTACCTCTTCACATGTTGTCATGAATAGAGTCAAATTAGGGTGTGCTGAGGATTTATCATCTATGATGTTTTGACACTTCAAAGGATATGTGATTTTCTCTATTCAGGCACTCCCTAAACCTAAGCAGATCAAAAAACTTCTAGGTAGTGAGGAGATAGATTCATGGGTGACTGTGGCTAAAAAAATTCATCACTTACCTAATGGTCAACCGTTTGGTCTCTCTGAACTTAATTAGGCTTGTCTTAGGATGATAGTCAAATCAACAAACATTTATAAAATACCTACTATGTGTGCCAGGCAGTGTGCTGACTAGTGGGAATAAAAAGAAGGCAAAACAATTACCCACCTTCTACCCAATTCCTACCTTCAAGGAATCACAGTCTAACAGAAGAGACAAATAATTGTGTACAAATATGGCATATACAGGGTAAATTGGATATATACATGAGGGAAGGCACTAAGGTACAGAGGACTGGGAAAGATATGATTTTAATGGAGACCTGAAGGAAGCCAGGGAAGTCAGGACATGGAGATAAAGAGGGAGAGAGTTCCAAGCCTAAGAGACAAGAGCCAGTGAAAATACATGGGTGTCAAGTACAAGAACCGTCAAGGAGGCCAATGTCACTGAATCCTAAAGTATATGGAAGGGAGTAAGGAGTAAGAATACTGGAAAGGGTAGCAAGTCACCAAATTATGAAGGGTTTTAAAAGTCAAATAGCGAATTTTATATTTAATCCTGGAGGTAAAAGGGAGTTAGGCCCCTATTTGTCCCATGGATAGAGTACTGGGCCTGGAGTTAGGAAGACTCATCTTCTTGAGTTCAACAGATGCTTATTAGCTGTGTGACCCTGGGTAAATGACTTAACCCTGTTTGCCTCAGTTTCCTAATCTGTAAAATGAGCTGGAGATTTTGTTGTTTATTCATTTTTTCAGTTGTATGGAACTTTTCATGACCCCATTTGGGAAGGAAATGTCAAACTACTCCAATATCTTTGCCAAGAAAACTCCAAATGAGGTCATAAAGAGTTGGACATAACTGAAATACAACTGGACAACAGAAAAAGGGAGCCTCGGGAGATTATTGATTAGGGGAGTGATATGGTCAGTCATAATTTCAGGAAAATCAATCTATCATAGTCTGCTATCAGACTAATACTCAAAATATTTCTAGCTTGATAGCACCTTCCAAAACTTGTCCTCCATTAGCATAGTCCTTGAAAACCCAGAGTCTTTTTTTACCACATGATGAATGGAATAGGACCTTAGTAGGGGATGATACTTGAATAAGTGTGGTAAAGAGCATGTTGTTGCATTTCAATTGACCACTCAATTAGAAGGCATTTGAGTACATCTACCTGTTTACTAGCTGATATGTAAGCATGGAAGAGAAATATGACAGTCATAGAATCTCAGAGTTGGAAGCAAGCTCAGAGACCAACTAAGTGACCAAGACTTTCTTCTGCAAAAAGAATTTTAAACATTTTTTGTGTGTGTCAGGGACACCTTTGGCAGTCTGGCGAAACCTATGAACCCCTTCTCAGAATAATGTTTTTAAATGCATAAAATACATAGGATTATAATGGAAACCAATACATTGAAATATAGCTATCAACCTAATTTTAAAATAATTTATGAACTCTGGGTTAAGAAGTTCTGCTCTACAACATTTCCAAAGAATAGTCATCTGGTTTTTGCTTGAAAATCTTTAGAGAAAAGGGACCTTCCACCTATTGAGGCATTCCATCATTTTACTTTCAGATCGCTAAATTGGAAATATTTCATCACTTCAGTTTAGTTGAGGTGGAGTGGAGGGAAGAAGAGGGGACAATACTAATACAAATGAAAGGATTTGAGGACAATTAATCATTAAATAGTAAGATACTAATTAAATGTGATGAGATTATGGAGAAGAAATCAGTGTGCTACCTAGCCACCCCTGTGTTTCCTTATATTAAGCCTAAATCTCCCTCTTTCTAACTTCCAATCATTGCATCTAGTTTTGCCTACCAGGAACAGGGGTAAGAATAAACATGAGTGGCTGAGAGAATGATGATGCCACTGACAGATAAGAAAACTGGGTTTCCAACTAGGTCTAGATCTAACATTCCTATGATGATGAGTTTCATCTTAGACATGTTGAACCAAGGTGATAAAAGGACATCCAAGGGGATGATGTCTAATAGACAGTTAGAAAAATCAAGTTTGATGTCTGGGAAAAAGTTTGTGTCTAGGGATGGAAATTTGAAGTCAGTTGCTAAAAAAATGTGATAAATTGGAATAACAGAGAAGGATTTGAGGTTCAAGGACAGAGCCTTAAAGGATTTTGATTCAATTCTACAAACATTTATTTAGCACTTGCTGTGTGCAAGAAACAGGATTATGTTCTAAGGTTCAAAGACAAAATGAAAAACACCTCCTTTCCTCCAGTTTACATTCTAGAGGGGAATGTCCACAAACAGAAGAAGAGGGAATCTGATGTAGAAGAGAAAATGTCACTGGAGGTGAAAAGGGAATTGAAACTGGAAGAGAGAGAGAGAGACACCAAATTTCACATACTCACAAACTTGTTCTGGATTTTGGCTAGTTTTCATCTGTGCTTGGAGAAGTAGAACTAAGTAAATATACTTAGTATCTGGATTGACTTCAACTGTTCAAATATGACTTCTAATTTTTATTCTTTAGGGTAAGGAGACACTTCAATGGAAGAAAAAATACTTTTGGTGACAGATTAGCTTTAGGGAGGTAGAGCTGTACAGCAGTAAGAACTGTGGATTTGGAGTCAGGAAATCTTAGTTTGAATCCCAGCTCTGACTCTTGGTATATGCAACTAGTTGGGAAATTGCTTAATTTTTTTTGAGGGGAGCAAGAAAAGAGTTATGGCTGGGTGCTTGCTGCTTCCCTCTCTCATCTCCAAGAGGCCTATCAGGTTGGATTTATCTCTATCTACATTGTCAAATATTGTTGGTCTAGAGGTTTGAAAGGCTCCAGACAAAAATTGCTTCCCTGGTCACTTTTATGGTCGGTAGAACCCTCAGTTTATATTCTCTAGCTTAGTTTATTCCTATCAAACACTGATTACACAAAAGACCCTCACAAATAGAAAGTAATAGTAAATTCATTTATCCAAATACTCAGCAGATGGAAATTGGGAAATCATACAGACTAGAGTATACACAAATATACAACAAATGAGTTCTTTAGATGGCGGGGGAGTTCTCAGCTCAAACTAAGAAGCAGAACCTGCTTTCATCCAAGGAGTTCTTCCTCTGTAGTCTGTAGGGAGGCAAGTTGGAAATCAGAGACATGTTGAGGAACCAGATTCCCCTCTAAGTCTGCAGCTTCTAACATATTTCTTTCTACTTCCATGTATCTTTCTCAGAGAATCTTTGGAATGAAATGTCTCTCTCATTAGAATCTCTCACACCAACTAACCCCACAACATTGCCTCAACATTCACTTCACCAGTTAGGAGTAAGTTCTCTCTATACAAACATAGCAGCAAGAAAAGACCTTGGGCTTGATTTGAAGCCAGCTAACATATGTGTTATGAAGGAGAGAGAAGAATAAAAAATGACTCCCCAGTTTCTAGCTGAAAGGCTTGAAAAATCATGTACACATGACCAAATAGGGAATTTGGGAAGTGGAGACAGCTTCAGGGGAAAGATAGTAAGTTCATACCTTTGTATGTGGAATTTGAGATAATGGACATTAGGTATATCCAATAGGTATTTAGTAATTGAGGACTGAAGTGTAGGTAAGAGGTTGAGGTTGGAAATAGGGATTTGGGAATAATTTAAATAGATAGTTGAAACCACAGAAGTAGATGAGGTCTTAGAGGCAGTGAGCAGAGAAGGAGAAAGGCATAGACCTTAGGATAGAGTCTTTGGGGTCTTGCAATTACGAAGCAGGAAGAGGTAAAAATGCAGGGTAGAGAACTGTTGTTCAGTTGTGTCTGACTGTGATCCTTTTTGGGGTTTTCTTCACAAAGACCTTGGAGTGGTTTGCCATTTCCTTCTCCAGCTCATTTTACAGATAAGGAAACTGAGCCAAACAGGGTGAAGTAACTTGCCCAGGGTTATACAGCTAGTAAGTGTCTGAGGCCAGATTTGAACTCAGGAAGATGAGACCACAGGCCTGGCACTCTATCTACTGTGCTACCTAGCTGGTGCTGGAGTCAGATGACTGAAGTGTAAATCTCAGCCTTGACACTTACTATCTGGTGACCTTGTTAGGAAGTTTTTACTGCTTATTCTTCACCTAGCAGTAGAGTTTGACCCTCAGTGCAGAGGATCCACATATATTAGAAGTTGTCCTTGGTGATGGAAACATCATCTTCACTGACAAATTATTTCCACATCTCAAACTGGAGTCTTGATGACAAATTAGATATAAGGGATAATGAGAATAAAAAAATAAATTGACCTCAAGTTTTCTAGCTGAAAAACTGGAGGAATGATATTATTTCTGACAAAAAAGTATTAGGCAGAGGAACTAAACCACTTAACCCCTATGGGGCTTGGTTTCCTCTTCTATGAAATGAAGGGATTAGGAAAATCTCTAAGGTCCCTTTCAACTCTTAAAAATTCATTGTAACCAAAGAGTGAAGGCTGGACTGATCAGGGCTATTGAAAAACTACTCTTTCCAGAGAACCTTGCTTTTCTCTTGTTCTATCTCTCCCTGAGAGATAAGATGAGCTCAACAGTTTTTTTTCTCGCTTCCTTGTTTTCTGATCACAGCCTTAAGTAGCCTAAAGTCGGTCCTTGATGAGAACATTTCCTCTTGATGGGTGTCAGCTTCTTCAAACTCAAATCATCTATCATTCTCAGGTAACCTAGCCTCTTTTGTTTGGATGGGGATGGACAGAAAGCTGATAGATGATATTGATCTATATCTGACCTTGCCCATGGAACCCTATCCCTTTGCTATTAAAGAGTAATTTCATTGGTTCCTAATGTCCCTGACACTTCTATGCAGATGCCACATCAGTTTATATCATGGAGAAGTATATTTACTGTTGTGGAAATATCATGTAGGGGACAGATTTTTCTTGGTTTAAAAAGTTTTACCTAGCAAGGAAGAGATGCCTATCTTTTTTCTCCAAGGGAAAGGGGCTAACTCAGTGAAGGTTTTGGCTAATTGCCTTATTTAGACATACTATTCAGATTTACCAAGGAGGCTTAAAGTACTTCTGCTGTCATAAATGTTATGAAAGAGACTTCAAACTTTTATTTTAAAATCTCTTCCAGCTTGGTCTGTTTACCAAGAGAATTCCCTGGAGACAACAGTAGATTGGAGTATTGGATGTCAGATTCTTACAATCATCTCCAATTTTTAATAGGCTTGTAGAAAATCTTTACTATTTATTTACTTGGAGTATTATTCATATAAAGACAACATTGAAAAATACAGTTCTCCCCCCCCCCCTTGTCACATTTGTTACTAAAAATATTGTGTGTCAGCAAAATGAAAAGTACTTCAAACCCTTGGGCTCAGAGGATAGAACACTGGACCTGGAGTCAGGGAGATTCATCTTCCTGAGATCATATCTGGCCTCAGATTTGATTTATTTATCATTAGCTGTGTGACCCTGGATAAGTCACTGTTTGTCTCAGTTTCCTCCTCTGTAAAATGAGCTGGAGAAGGAAATGGCAAACTACTCTAGTACCTTTGCCAAGAAAATCCCTAATAGGACCATAAGGAGTTAGACACAACTGAACAACAACATTTAAAAGTCCAATAATTTTTCATTAAAATGATATTTTGTGTGACTTTTTCATTCCATTTATTGTAATAAACATTGAACTACATAACTTGTGGTCCTAGAGTGTGCTGGAAGCAACATTGCACTGTAAATCAGTCCATCTTCTACCCAGTTATGAAAGAGATCTTCTTAAAGTACAGAACTGACCATGTCACTCCCCTATTTAATAAACTACAAGGGCTCTCCATGACTTCTGTCATCAAATATAAAATCCTTTGTTTGACTTTTAAAGCCCTTCATAACCTGATCCCTTCCTACATTTCCAATCTTCTTATACCTTCCTCCCCTAGATTAACTCTTCAATGACACTGGCTTTCTGTCCCTTGCCCAAGATGCTGCATCTCCTGACTGGGCGTTTTTCCTGCCTCTTTCCCATGCCCGGCATCCTCCACATCCTCATCTCTGCCTCTTGGCTCCTTTAGGTTCCTTCAAGTCTTAGACAAAGTCCTGTCTTCTGCGAGAAGCCTTCCTGATCCCCCTCGGTTCTAGAGCCTTCTCGCTGGGATTATCTCCAGTTTATCCTGGAAATACCTTAATTGTACATAGTTTCTTGAGTTGTTTGTATGTCATCTTCTGCATTAGACTGTGATTTCCTTGAGGGCAAGGACTATTTTGTCTTTCTTTGAATCTTCAGCTCTTAGACTGTTGTTGAGTCATTTTACTCGTGTCCAATTCTTCATGATCCTATTTCTTGGCAGAGATGCTGGAGTGTTTTTTCATTTCTCTAGCTCATTTTACAGATGAAGAAACTGAGGCAAGTAGGGTTAAGTGACTTGAGACCATATTTGAATCCAGGAAGATGATTTTGGTTGTTTTTTTGTTTTTGCTTTTTTGGAGGGGGGAGGGAAGGGTAATTGGGGTTGTGACTTGTCCAAGGTCACACAGCTAGTAAGTGTTAAGTGTCTGAGGCTACATTTGAACTCAGGTCCTCCTGACTCCAGGACTGGTGCTTTATCCACTGCACTACCTAACTGCTGTTGTAGCACATGGTAGGTGCTTAATAAGTGCTATTGATTTGACTTGATCTTGGCTATGCTATCAAGTAGCCTGTGAGACCTTAAAAGTCACTAAATCTCTGCAGGCTTTGAGTTCCCCAAGTTATGTTTAGTCAAGATAATATTCATAATCTATAAGCACTTTACAATTTTATTTTTCACTTTAAGCAAATTCATTTTCTGCTTCCTCTGCTTTTGGATTGTTCTTTGGAAGTACTTTATCAATATTGCAGAGGAATGCTTACTGGAAATCTTCCTTCATTCTTTCCCCTCCCCCACCTTCATTCTCTTCCCCTCCTCTATTCCTTCCCCCCAAAGGTTTTATTTTGAATGAAAACATAGACCCCTAGGCTGTCAAAATTACCTGAAATTATCTAATCAGAGGAACATAGATTAAAATTTGGAAAGATCTTTTGAGATTAACTATTCCATCTCACTCATATTACAAACAGATGAGGAAACAGATCCTGAAAGATAAGTCACTTACCTTTAAGGTAAGTAACCAGGGCTAAAATCCTGGTCTTCTAACTTCAAATCCAGTGCCCTTTCTATTTTATCTCTAATATTTCTATAGGTAGCTTATATTTCTATGGCAATTTAAGGTTTACAAAGTACATTCCTCTCAGTAATTCTTTGGGGATAGCTAGTACAAATGTCATGATCCCCATTTTACAGATAAGGAAACTGAGGCTCAGAGTTTAAGTGACTTGGTGAGAATCAACTGCTAGTGTTGGAGGTAAGATCCAAAGTCAGATTGCATGATCCCAAGGCCAGTGTTCTTTCTGTTGCCTCCTGTGTTCAAATGTGAGATAACCTACCTTTCTTTTATTTTTATTCATCTTAAAAAATTTCACTTTTGTTTCTGAATATCTTTCTTCCTTTGCCCCTACCCTGACAAAATAGAGTGAAAGCTGGTTACAAAATGCAGTTGGTTTAGTGTGAGGATTGATTGAGAGAACCAATCGGATTCTATCTCATGAATGTGACTACATCTTGTGCTGCCACATATATTATCTTCCATTTTGTTGTTTTTCTGCAAATCATTTGTGGGAAAGTAGATGGTATAAACCATCTATTGTTTCTTAACATAAAGGCAGATGCATCTTCCAATTCTGGGAAAGGAAAGCCCTCAAAACTGACTTGCCTTCTCCCAACTGATGGAAACTCACTGTTTCCCCTTTCCAACTTGGAAAATCCATCATCTTTCCTTCAATTAGAAATCAGATTACCTAAGCTTGCATCCTGGTTTATGTCCTATTAATTGTTTCCTTTTCATGCATAAAGATCTGTCTTCCCTTGTGTTTGGGGTTCAGTGCCAAGCTAAGGAGGACTGGTCCTAATCTGTTATGCAGTTTGCAATGAATTGCTAAATAAATCAATATGCTCAGAAGCTCAAACCTTTGTTTCCTAACTAAGAAATTTCAGATTTCACCTGTCACACCCAGAGAGCCATCCCTTCTAATAAAGATTAAAAAAAGAAGAAAAAAGCAATTCAGCAAAACCAATCAATGTATCAACAGTGAATACAATGTTCTATACCTATTGTCCTATACCTTTGCAAAGAAAGGAGGGAGATACATTGTCTCATTTCTGCTCTGGGACCAAGCTTACTCACTAAAATTAAACAATGTTCAGTTTCATCTTACCTACTTTAAAGCAAAATATCTAGTGTTTAAAGAATTAAATACTTAACATCTTTTTGGCAAGCTTTCAAAAGAACTTAGATGACTGTTCCTGGACAACTGGACATAGTATCTTCTTTGTAGCTGGTAATGATTGCAATTCATTGGGAGGAGGCATTTTAGTGTCAGCGTGTTTTCATCTTCCATATACCATGGCTCCTGTAAAAGTTCTCAGTTGCACTATGAGTCGGGTCCTGCATTTTGGGTGAGGAACAATTTTAACAAGCGCAGTGCAGACAAACATTTGTGGAAAATTTAGTTCTTAATCTTTTGTCAATCTTCTCTTCTTTGTTACTAACTTTGATTACACCAAATTATGTGCCATTTCATTTTATAGCATTTTAATAAGCTCTCTTTCCCCACCCCTCTCTGTTCCTCACAAGCTGTGTGATGTGTATTTGCTTTAATTTGATTACACTTTGGTTGGAAGCTAGTATTACAATTTCATACATGTATGTATATTTCCTTGTGATTTTGAGAATATTAAATGAACATGCACCTTCTGGAGAGAAGGAAGCCAAAACTCACATGTATTAACTCTTTGGGAAGATCCGTCCTGGGCAGTGTAGCAGATAACTTGTAAATGTAAACTTAGGAGTGCAAAAGGGTTAATGAGTCTTCTTAAAGTGAGGGATTTCCTTCAAATTCACTAGGGAGATAATTTTTTTAAATACATTTTTTGGGAGGAGGTGAGGTTCTGGATTTATGATTTTGTCTATAAGGAGATCTCCTATTGTAGAAACTTTTTCTTTTTTCCTTTTCAACTAATGCAGATGGTTAATTCCTCTGTAACTTTAGTCTCAGAGATGCCTGGGGGAGTTGAGAAATTAAGTGACTTGTCCATGTTTCCTTAACCAGGCATGACTTAAGTTCTGGTTTTCTTGACTCCAGCATAAGCCCACTATTCACTATGCAATGTTGCTGCTGCCTTTAAAAATAGCATTAAACATTTAAAACTGTATTTTCTTCCTTTATTGAAATATTTCTTTTTTAGAACTCTTACCTTAAACTTTTCATATTCTCCCATTTTAAACATTCTCATATTCACATACAAGCAAAACAAAGGTTCGTTTATTATGTGGTTTCATTTTCAACTGGTCTCTCCCTCTCCCTGCTTTAAGGAGTGTTTTAACTGGTGGATAGTTAAGCAGTTACATTTGTATCTTCACTGTTGGCTCCCTCTTTCTCCACTCCCCATGTACAAAGTTGGTTATGGTTACTATGTATTATATCTTCAAGGTCATTTTCATATCTTACCTCTGATCACTGTGCAAATAACTTTCTTTAGGTTTCTGGAATGTCACTTGTCAAGTAAATTGTGATAAAGAAAACTACAATTTCTCTGAATTAGTAGCATTTACATTGGCTGAAGAGAAGCTTACACTTAGGAATCTGAAATTTGCCACATTTTACCAGACCTCTTTTTTCTTTCTTGTCAAAAACCTCAGAGGTGATATTTTGTGTATAGATTTGTTAGAAATATTAAAAAGTATTGTTAGTATTTTAGCACAGTTTGTTTTGCAAATATATGATTTTAAGAGATTTGTCAGATATTTACTTTGCAAAGATCTTAAACTCTCTATGCCTTAAAGTTTGTTTCTATGACTGAAAGAAACATCTTTGGCCAACCTCCTGGCCAAAGAATGGTTGTTGTTGATGAACCTCACCAAACTTATTTAGATGGTCTTTTAGGGTGTTAGTATAATAAGGTGGTACAGTGGATAGAGTGGCAGGGCGTGGAATCAGGAAGACCTGAGTTCAAATCCAGCCCCAGATACTTACTAGTTGTATGACTCTGGGTGAGTCACTTAACCCCTATTTGCCTCATCTGTAAAATAAGCTAGAGAAGGAAATGACAAACTGCTCCAGTATCTTTGCCAAGAAAAGACCATATGGGATCATGAAGATTCAAATGCAACTGAACAACAACCTAAAGCATTCTTACTCTGATAGGACGTTTCAGGATTTGTACACAGGATCAGAACCTGAATTTCACTCTTAGTGGGAACCTCTTGCAATGGAGACCCCTTGCTCCAATGCATATTAGCACTCATCTTTACAGTCTTTAGAGAGATTTACCAGGGGGCATTGAGAGTTTAAGTAACTTACCAATCATGACACAGGATATATCAGAGACAGAACTTGAAACCAGGTCTTTCTGATTCCAAGGCTAGTTCTCATTTGACTATGACACACTGCCTTGTGGGAACCCCACATCACTAGTAAATAAATGTATGATGTGAGGAATATTGCTTCTACAGTATGATCTGATGTCTAGAATGGATTTATTTCCCAACATGTAACAGGATGGCTACAATTATCATTTCAATGAACTATTTGAAGCACAGCTGGTTGTCTCCCCTCAAATGCACCAATCTTTATTAAGGGCAACTGATTCTCAGCATCCTACTCTCATTGTTAGTGGGATTTTTAAGGTACCTGGTGAATTTTAGAATAAAAATAATAACAATAATAATGCTTAGGATTTACATAGTACTTTAAAGTTTTTAAAAGCACTTTACAACTATATCTCTCCAGTTAGGTGGATTCTGTATGTCTCAATTTCCTAATCTGTAAAATGGGGATAATAACACATACCCTTTCTACATGAATGTAAAAGTGTTTTGTAAAGTAATAATAATAATATTAATCATTAAATTAACAAATAATTAATTAAATAAATAACAATAAATAATTATTTATATAATATAAATAATAAATAAAATAATAAAAATAATAAAATTAATAAGCTAGCGTTCACATGTTGCTTTGAAGTCTACAAAGCATTTTATATGTATTATCTCATTTGCTTGAGACAGACAGAAGTAAAGTTACTTACCCAGGGCCACACCTCTAGTAAGTCTCTAAGGGCACACTTGAACTCAAATCTTCCTGACTGTGGATCTAGAACTATCCACTGCTGCTCAGTGAGGACAAGCTCAGGCTAACTCTGATACCAAATAGCTCTTGGTTCATTGGTATTACCTTTTTTCTTATTACTAGGAAATGATAACTTTCTCTTACCTATTTCTAGGGGTGTGTTAAAGATGGATGAGATCATATTCACTTTGAACTCTTCAGAAAAAATGTGGTGTGTGTGTGTGTGTGTGTGTGTGTGTGTGTGTGTGTGAAGAAACATTAGGTCTGATGTTTCTGCTCTTTTCCTCTTGGCAGGCTTGGGGACCAGTTCTACAAGGAAGCAATTGAACATTGCCGTAGCTACAACTCAAGGCTATGTGCGGAACGCAGCGTGCGACTCCCCTTCCTTGACTCTCAGACTGGAGTTGCCCAGAACAACTGCTATATCTGGATGGAAAAGAGGCATCGGGGACCAGGTGGGCAGTGTGGGCTGTGAGATGGACATAGACATCTGTGTGTGCATGTGTATACAATTGCATGATCTATGCATAAAGAAGCAACTAAGGACAATGTGACTTAAAGTGTTGTGTGTGTGTGTGTGTGTGTGTGCATGATATGTTCCCATATACATATAGACTTGAGGTGCAGCAGCACAGAAAGCTGTGATATAGTTAAAATCTCTTGATTTGAATTCAAGAGTACAGAGTACAAGCTGTGGTTTCACTACTTATTGGCTGTATGACCTTGGATTCCAATTAGCTTTTGCTGAGCCTCAGTTTCTCTAATGGAGACAATGATGTTTGCCCTAGTCACCTCACAGGATTCATAGCATCTAATGAGAACATATGCTTTGTAGAAATAATAGGGCCATAAAAATCTAAGCTATATAAATATAAAATTTTACTGCCTAAATATGAAATGGGGAAGGAAGGCTAGAAAACAAATTGTGTGAAATAGACTTACACAATGTGGCAGCCAAAAAACCCCCAGCTTCTTTTCTTGATGATTTTAGGTGTTGTTTGCCTCTTTAAATTACTTTGTAATTTACTTTGTTTCATTTTATACATATTTATCTGTATACCTGCTTTTTTCCAGTGGTAGAATGTAAGCTCCCTGAGGGTAGGAGTGGTGCCATTTTTTTGATTTTGTAATCCTATTGTTTAATACACTATGGACATATAAGAGATTTTCAATAAATGTCTGTTGAATTCAGTTGATCCCCCCATCTTTTTTTGTACAGTCTTATAACTTAATTAGTGTAGAGGTATCTCAGTGAGAAAATTCTCTCATTAATGCATTTCAGTGTTTGTTTTTCAACTTCTAACAATAGTAATTATTACAGAATATAATAAGCATCAACAATATTAATAGTAACATAATAGCTAGCTATTATGTAGTTATTTAAAAATTGCAATGCAAATAACCTATGTCATCTCCTTTGTTCCTCCAATAATTCTATGTGGTAGGTGCTATTATTATCCCTATTTAATAGATGGGGAAATTGAGGCTGAGAGAGAATAAAGGATATTCCTAAGATTATATAGATAATTTGTCTCGGAGACAGGCCTTGAACCCAGGTCTTTCTGACTCCAAGGCCATTGTCTGCATTGCCTTTAACTGAATCCTTAGCCTGAATTAATTGATTAAAAGACAGTTTCCAAATGTACCATTCCTTGGTCAGACTGCATCCAGAATATTATGTTCAGTTTTGGATATCGCTTTTTAGGAGGAACATTGATGACTTGGGCTATATTTAAGGGAGGGTGAACAGGATGTTGAGGTGTATTCAAAACTAAGATACATAAGGATCAATGGGAGGCTAGGGTAATATTTGGCCTGAAAAACAGAAAGCTTAGCCAAGTCAACATGCATTTCTTAAGGGTTTACTATGTGCTAAATGCTGAGAATACAAATATGAGCAGAAAGACAGTTCCTGCCCTCAAAGAGCTTACACTGTATTGAGGGAAGACAACACATTAAAAGTAGGCTGAAAAGTGGGGAAGGGGAAGGAAATAAACTTATGTAGCGCGCGTGCGTGTGTGTGTGTGTGTGTGTGTGTGTGTGTGTGTGTGTGTAGTGGGGGGAGGGGAGTGGAGAATGGTAGCTAAAATCTGGAAGAGTCAGGAGTAAAGCCTGAAGAGGAATGAAAACATGGCTGACTTGAACCTCCTTCTTAAAATAGAGATTATGGGAGGAACCAGACAATCATAGGGAGAGGCCACAGGGGCAGAGTATTTCCAAGGAGAGAAGTCCAGAGGTCAAGAGTTTCCAAGGTGAAAAGGTTTTTATGGAATTGTAGAGAAAGTTTGGAAGCATTAGGAGTGCACTCTGGAGAGGAATGAAAACTTAGGGGAAACATAATAATCTTCAAATATTTGTGGAAGAAGGAATAGACATTCTACTTGGCAGAATTAGAACCAAAGAGTGGAAAGCTGAGGAAAGCAACTTTCAATCGGAGAAAACTTCCTAACAAAGCTATATAAAGATGGAGGTGTTAGGTTTCCCTGTCTCAGGAAATTTTCAGTTGGAGGTTGCATGGCAAATAGTAATGGATATTATAAATGGAATTTATGCTTTGGATAAGGAACAGACTCTGAAAAAAAAGAAAAAAAAAGGGGGCGGCTAGATGGCGCAGTGAATAGAGGAGCACCAGCCCTGAAGTCAGGAGTACCTGAGTTCAAATCTGGCCTCAGACACTTAGCACAAAAATAGCTGTGTGACCTTGGGCAAGTCACTTAACCCCAACTGCCCTCCAAAAAAAAAAAAGGAACAGATTCTGAAATCACTCTCAAATACGAGATTTTGAGATCATATTATTGTCATCATCATCATCATCATCATTGTCAATCTTAAGAAGCCAAATCAGTTTTGTACGCTCTGTTACATCATAGGTAGGGGGTTTCCCTTAAGAAGTCTTAGGAAGCAGATCCTGATTGTTTCCATCTTCTCCATTATATTTTAGGTCTATTGTGAGGAAATCATAGAGTAAATCTTAAAGCACTTTTATCTGAATGTGAGTTATTATTCATACGTTGATTATATGCCATAATATATCCATTTGAATTTTTATGTGTTTTTGTGATAATAATTTAAACTTCACAGAGACATACATTTCTCCTTCATCAACATGCCTGCGTCCATCACAGAAAACAAAGAGGTGAACATGAACAGTCCCCTTTAATGGTAGTTTTGTTGGGAGGCTCTTCTATGGCCACTCTGATTGCAGACAGCTATGTTCTTCCCAATCAATGCTTTGTATCTTGGGTCTGTCATTGCTTTGATAAGCTGTAAAGAGTGGCCAAGCCATGTGTTAGAAATATAGCCAGTGCAAGGATTTCAGTGAGGTGAGGTCTGGTGAATCAGTACATGAAGAGTTATGGAGGTAGGAAGAGTTGGTGGGCTAATGTCTGGGATCAGAAATCCTCAGCAGCGACATTCTTGGCACATGTAGCAATAAACTACATACTGTGGAATTTAATTCAACATGAATCTATTGAACTACTAGATTTCTGACTTTTGCCTTTTTTTGTATTCCTAGTACTTAGCACAGTGCCAGCACATAGGAGGCACTTAATAAATGTTTATTGATTGTGATGATGATCTACTATGTGCAGGGTGATGCAGATAAAAAAGTAGAATGAGTCGTAGTTCCCACCCTCAAGGAGCTTATAATCTAATAGCGGAAGTGAAGAATGTTTGGATAGAAGGCAGGATGTGAGAAGATCAAAGGTTATGTTTAGATAGAATACTATGAGTCAGTCTCTCAATTAAAAAGCATTTAAGGTACTGTGTTTTCTGCTGGGGATATAAATACAAAGAGAGATAATCCCTGTTCTCAAGGATATTACATTTTACTGGGGTTGGATATGTGTTCACAGACACATATGTGGGGGATGGATGGGAGAGAGGAGAGCCTGGAGGCAGAGAGATCAATTGGAAGCTATAACGATTGTCCAGGCAAGGGTTGATGAGGGTCTGAATTAAAAGAGTGAATCTATGTGTGAAGAGGAGGGACACTGAGGTAGACTTGATGAAACTTGGAAACTGAGAGGATACTGGGAAAGACTGAAAATGAAGCTTCAAGGATGATTTTTAGGTTGTAAATCTGGGTGAATGAAAGAATGGTGGTTGCTCTTAACATAAACAGGATAGAAGAGTACAGCCAAGGTAGTATAATAAAGGCAGGAATTCACCTGAACTCTTCCTACAAACAACTTTTAAATAATGCCTCAAATTGAATTCTGGAGCAGAAGCAACAAAAGGTCAAGATGAAACAATTTTCCAGCCCAAGACAATTTAGGAAGTCAACAGGAAAGGTCTGTCTTACTGGGGTGGTGGTTGGGCCTGGAGCACAGTACAGCATAGATGATCTAGCAGCAGGCTCTAGAGGTGGCTGTATCAGCATCAACATCATCATCATCAACAGCAGAAGCAGCTTTCAGAACTGTTAGCCCGCAGACAGTATAAGGGGGTTGGACAACTGCTCAGAAAGAGATTAGAGGGAACCCTTTGCTAGCACTGTGTGTAGGACCCTGTTGCATTGCCCACATACAATTCTGGGTCATGGAGGAGCACTGGAACCTTAGCGCTTGTGGTCACAGGGGAGCAGGGGCCCTGCTCACAGTTCCAGGGTGAAGAAGTGGCTTGTGGCCACTCCAAAGGGAGCAGGGGTACTGGTCTTATGTCCAAGATGGATAGGAGCACTAGTGCTTGTGGCCGCAGGAGAGCAGAGGCATGAGTCATATTACCAGGGACATAAGGAGCAATAACACTTGCAGCTGCATCAGGGGATCAGGAACCTTGGTCACAGTGCCAGGGTGGAGAAGAGTACTTCTGGTCATTTGCAGACTTGAGTATAGTCCAAGAGAGTAGTGGCCATACCTCTCCTTAGATCATACCACCTTGGAAGAACTGAAAACTTACAGACACCTCCTGCCCCCCAGAACTAGCTCCCAAAACAGCAGCACTAAAAAGTTTACATTGGGAGCAGAGCCATACTTTAATATAAAGTTAAAAGTCAAGAAATAGGCTGAAAAAAAGAACAAATAACAAAGAAAGGACTTGACCATAGAAAGTTACTATGGTGACAAGGAAGATGAAGATACAAACTCAGAAGACAATGAAGTCAAAACAGCTACATGCAAAACTTCAAATAAATGTGTTAAGGCATAAAAACCTCACAACCAAAAGCAGAAAAGAAGAAATGTTAAATGCATAAAAAATCATTCTGCAATAAAAGTTACATTGAATTAAGGGCCATGGAAGCAGATTAAAAATTAATTGGAGGGCGGAGCCAAGATGGCGGCGTAGAAACAGCAAAGCACCACAGCTCCCACACAAATACACTAAAAAACTCATAAAATGGGACGCTAAACAGATTTTCAAGCTCCAAAACTCTCCACAAGACAGAAAGCACTACAGGCAGCGCAGCAGGCGGGGCTCTTCGCAGCAGTCTGGGACCGCGGCTGAAACCCTGGCCGGCTCAGGCCCTGGGGCATCGGGCGGGAACCACGACTAAAGGAGAGCAGATAGGCTGCACTGGAGGCACAGTTACCACATTTATCAGGCCAGAAGAAAAAAAGGCTAAGAGAAAGGTCAGTGGATTTTTCTAA
>CM053598.1:192150985-192213214 GCA_028646575.1 Pseudocheirus occidentalis
TAATACATACAGGGACAGGGACAAGGAGGAGCTCCCTGCCCTGCTAGAAAGCTAGAGAGGTGTTGGAGGAGGGCATAAAAGGGAACAGATTGTGGGAGGGGTCTTACAGTGGGATCAATGTTCTGGGCTGGGGGGTAGGGACAAAAAAGGGGAGAAAATTTGTAACTCAAAACCTTGTGGAAATGAATGATGTAACCAAAAAAATAAATCAAAATTAAAAAAAAAATTAATTGGAAACTAAATAATCTAATCTCAAAGAGTGAATGAATCAAAGAACAAATCATAGAAATAATCAATAATTTCACTAAAGAGAATGACAACAATGAGACAACATACCAAAATTTATGGGATGCAGCCAAAGCAGTTACTTAGGGGAAAATTTATGTCTGTAAGCACTTATATCAACAAAATAGAGAAAAAACAGATCAATGAATTGGATATGCAACTTAAAAACTGCAAAAAGGACAAATTAAAAACCAGTAATTAAATACCAAAATGTAAATCTTGAAAATCAAAGGAGAGATTAGTAAAATTTAAAGTAAGAAAAC
Source organism: Pseudocheirus occidentalis (assembly GCA_028646575.1). Lineage (NCBI taxonomy): Eukaryota > Metazoa > Chordata > Mammalia > Diprotodontia > Pseudocheiridae > Pseudocheirus > Pseudocheirus occidentalis. Next base: position 192,151,534 of record CM053598.1, read on the forward strand.
CATTAACAAATAAATAAAAGTAGGAACTGGTTTTATGAAAGAATCAGTAAAATAGATAAACTACTGGTTAAAAAAGAGGAAAACCAGTATCAGAAATTGAAAGAGTTCATCCACTGTTGAAGGGGAAATTAAAGCAATAATTAGGAGGTATCTTACCCAATTGTATCTGGGTAATCTGACAATCTAAGTGAAATGGATGAATATTTACAAAAATGTAAATTACCCAGCTTAACAGAACAGAAAATAGAATACTTAAGTAACTTCATCTTAGAAAAAGAAATTGAAGAAGCCATCAGTGACCTCCCTAAGAAAAGACCCCTGGGACCAGATAGGTCTGCAACTGAATCCTACCAAACACTTAAAGAATAATTACTTCCAATAGTATATAAACTATTTGAAAAAATAGGCAAAGCAGAAGCCTTACCAAATTCCTTTTATGACACAAATATGGTGCTGATATTTTAACTAGGAAGAGCCAAAACAGAGAAAGAAAACTATAGACTAATTTCCTTAATTAATCTTGATGCAAAAATTTTAAATAAAGTAGTAACAAGGAGATTACAGCAGTATGTCACAAAGATCATATGCTATGACCAGGTGGAATTTATACCAGGAATGCAGGGATGATTCAGTATTAGGAAAACTATCAGCATAATTGACCATATCAGTAACAAATCCAACAAAAATCATATAATTATGTTAATAGATATAGAAAAGGCTTTTGACAACATAACATTCATTCCTATTAAAAACACTAAAAAGCATAGGAATAAATGGAACTTTCCTTAAAATGATAAGTAGTATCTATTTAAAACAATCAGTAAGCATGATCTATAATGGGGATGAGTTAGAAGCATTTCCAGTGAGATCAGGGGTGAAACAAGGATGCCCACTTTAATATTGTACTAGAAATGCTATAGCAATAAGAGAAGAAAAAGAAATTGAAGGAATCAGAGTTGGCAATAAGGTAGCTAGATGGCTCAGGGGATAGGATGCTGGGCCTGGACTCAGGAAGAGCTGAGTTTAAATTAATTCCCTCTGACATTCACTATCCGTATGATCCTGGGCAAGTCACTTGACTCTGTCTTTATCCATTGAAGACAGAAATGGCAAACCACTCCAAGTATCTTTGCCAAGAAAACCCCATTGGGAGTCACAAAGAGTCAGACATGACTAAATGACTGAAGAACAACAAATGAGGAAACAAAACTATGATTCTTTGCAGATGATATGATGTTATACTTAAAGAATCCTAGAGAATAAATAAAAAAACTAGTTAAAATAATGAACAGCTTCAGCAAAGTTGCAGGATATAAAATAAATCCATACAAATCATCAGTATTTCTATATTACCAACAAATTCTACTGGGAAGCGATAGAGAAATTTCATTTAAAATAACTGCAGACAGTATAACTGAGAGTCTATCTGCTAAGACAAACCCAGGAACTATATGAACACAATTACTAGTATAATTATTTTTTTTTTTGGTCTGGAAGGGGGAAGGGAGGACAATTGGGGTTAAGTGACTTGCCCAAGGTCATGCAGTTAGTAAGTGTTAAGTGTCTGAGGCTGGATTTGAACTCAGGTCCTCTTAACTCCAGGGCTAGTACACTGTTCACTGCGCCATCTAGCTGCCCCTATGAACACAAATACAAAACACTTTCCATACAAATAAAGTTAGATCTAAACAATTGGAGAAATATTAATTGTAGACAGAGCCAAAATAAAGAAAATCACAGTTCTACCTAAATTAATATACTCATTCAGTGCCATACCAATCAAACTACCAAAACTATTTTATGGAGCTAGAAAAAATCATAGCAAAGTTCATCTGGAAGAATAAAAGGTCAAGAATATCAAGGAAAGGAAATCAATGGAGAAAAATGCAAAGGAAGGCAACTAGTAGTAGTAGATTTCAAACTGTATTACAAGGCAGTAATAATCAAAACAATCTGGTACTGACTAAGAAACAGAGTGGCAGATCAGTGGAACAAATTACCTACATACAACACAGTAGTAAATGGCCTTGGTAGTCTAATGTTTGATTAATACAAAGATCTAAGCTTTTGAGACTACAAGAACTCACTATTTGACACAAGTTGCTGGGAAAGCTAGAAAGTGGAAAGACCAACATCTCATACCATATATTATGATAAGATCAAAATGGGCACAAGATTTGGACATAAAGGTTGATATTATAAGCACATTCGGGGAGCATGGAATATTTTGCCTGTCAGATCCATGGATAAGGGATGAATTTATGACCAAACAAGAGATAGAGAGCATTATAGAATGTGAAACGGGTAACTTTGATTACATTAAATTTAAAAGGTTTTTGCACAAACAAAACTAATGCAATCCACAGTAGAAGGAAAGCAGGAAACTGGGGGAAAATTTTGTAGCAAGTTTCTCTGATAAAGGCCTTATTTCTCAAATATATGGAGAACTGAATCAAATTTACAAGAATACAATTCATTCCCCAACTGATAAATGATCACAGGATATGAATAGGCAATTTTCAGATGAAGAAATCAAAGTATATGCAATCATATGAAAAAGTGTTCTAAATCACTATTGCTTAGAGAAAGACAAATTAAAACAACTCTGAGGGGTCGCCTCATAGCCAGCAGATTAGCTAACATAACAGAAAAGGAAAATGACAAAATTTTGTAGAGAATGTGAAAAATTAGGACACTGATGTATTGTTGGTGGAATTTTGAACTGATTTAACCATTCTAGAGACCAATTTGGAACTGTCCAGTAATATCACTACTAGATCTGTATCTCAAAGAAATCAAAAGAAAAAGGAAAAGGGCCTATATGTACAAAAATATTTATAGCATCAATTTGTGGTGAGGGGATGCCCATCAATTGGGAAATCGCTGAACAAGTTGTGGCATATGATTGTGATGGAATACTATTTTGCTATAAGAAATGATGAGCAGAAAAGTCAGAAAAATCTGGGAATGATCAGAACTAGAACATTCTACACAGTAACAGCAATATTATATGATGATCAACTGTGAATGACTTAACATTTCTCGGCAATACAATGATCCTAGATAATTCTGAATGACTGATAATAAAAATGCTATTCACCTCCAGAGAAAGAACTGATGGAGTGTGAATGCAGATCAAAGAATACTTTTAAGACTTTATTTTTCTTTTGGTCTATTTTCTTTTGCAATTTGGCCAATGTGGAAATATGTTTCGCATGACTCCACATGCATGATGTATATAAAGTTATTTTCCTTCTCAAGAATGAAAGAGGGAAGGATAGGAGGGAGAGAATTTGTAATCCAAAGTAAAAACAAAGAATGTTAAAATTATTTTTACATGTAATTGAGAAAAAAATAAAAGAAACATAAGAAGGATATTTAGGAGGAGGAGTGGGTTGCAGGAAAGAAAATGACTTCTATTTTGGATAAATTGAGTTCATGATGATAATGGGCCATCTGAATAATAAGTCCAAGTGGTAGGCGTGGGATTAGAGGTCAGTAGAGAGATGGGGGCTACATGTGTAGATTTAGGAAAGCTGAATTTATGAGAACTGATGAGGTGGTCCCCAATAAAAAGAATTTAGAGAGAGGAGAGGGCCCAGGATAGAGCATGGGGTATATCTAACCATGGAGGGGAGTACAGGGCAGGACATGGATCATGGTTCTTTAAAGGAGAATGATTGATAGGTAGTAAGATAGAGTTAGAAAGAGAAGCATGACAAAGAAGTATTGCAAACATCTAGAGAGAAGAGAGCATCAAGGAGAGACTGATCAAACATTGCAGAGAAGTAGAGAAGGATAAGGACAGAGAAAGGGCCACTGAGTACATCAATATAAAGAACATTGGGGTGACCTTGAAGAGTTCCTTGGCCACTTCATCTAGAAAGGTTAGAGGCTGAGCTTAAGTTTGAGTTTTCCAGTCACTTGAAAGCTCAGGATGAAGCTATTCTTAGGTCTTTCCTTCTAGCTTCACTCTTAAGGAGATGTTCAATTCTCCTATCAACTAAAATATAACCTCCACAGGGCTTGGGAAGATTTCACCATCTGTAAAATTAGTGATTTGAACCAGAGATCACCAGGGTGTCTTTCAGTTCTGAAATTTTGAAGTATTATTGTATATTCAGAATACAGGTAATACACATCTGATCATTCCTATTAAATACTCCATTGCCCATCAAGGTGATAGAGAATAGTATGAGCATGCACAGGAATTGACTTAAGCAAAATTTAATGATTCAGGTCACTGCAAGATTAGTGCAAGTAAAGAAGAATGAAACAATTCTGCTAGCTCAATTACAGACAATTGCATTGGCACAAATTAAAGGCAAGGTTTACCTATATAGTTGTACCTAATTTTAAATAAACCTGATGTATAAAAATGCAGGATTACCATGAAAAGTTAAGTCAGGGACCATTTTTTCCATTTTACAAAAGGAGTTACCATTGGATTCCTTTAAATGGTATGGTGTCCCTGGTGTTTGAAACCTTTCTTGGTCACACACAGCTGTTAGCACTATGTCCTCTGAACTTACTTCCTGTCTGCTTTGTATTTATATTTCATGTTCTGATTTATTTATGTTGTTTTCCCCATTAGAATGTAAGCTTCTTTAGAGCAGGTGATATTTTTGCATTTTAGTATAACACATAGTAAGTGCTCAATAAATGCTTGATTAATTGATTTAGAAAATTAGAAATTTGGAAATTAAATTTAGAAATGAATTGATTTAGAAAAAGAAATTCACCCACAACTTTTTGGACACATACACACCTATTGTGGAGAGCAAGCCATACTTATATAGTAATTTAAGGACAGTAAGAATTAGCCACAGCTGTAAATCATCGAAAGCAAAGGTGTCAAACATGCTGAATGTGGCTCACAACACCCCTCGGTGGGTGTCAACCAGATTAAAATGTAATTGGGAAATATTTAACAAAATAAATAAAAAGTATAAAAACGTAGACAATTCCCATTTTAATACTAAGTCAATGGCCTGCAGGGATTCTTACCTATTTGATTTTGACACCACTTATCCAGAGTTATAGTTGATTTGAAGTACCATGGCCAGCTCCATTTATTAAAAACAATCAGTGATCTGGGGATAAATAAAATAATGTTTAGGAATTTAGAATTCAAATCACATCTTGGACTCTTAATATTCATCCTGATTGTCCTCCATTTCTGAAAAGGAAGAATCAAAGGGACAATATTCATTTGATGAATAGTAGATTTCAGAAGGCAAATGATAAATCCAACTCCTTATATTGTTGTTGACCAGGTAGGTGGGATTCAGGATGGAAATCAAAGTTCCTTTTTCAAGGAATCAGAGTCTCACCCAAATGACCTTATGTAATCAACTCTGTCTAATTTTTTTAATTTGTATTTTTCTGAGTAATGAAGGGTTGAGTTAAAACTACCAAATTTAGATTATTTTGAAATTTGGTGGAGCTTTGAGCACATTGGTATTGGTACACCCTCCACTGGTGCAGATCAAACCCCTTCTGTGCCTGTGTGTCCTTGTTTCTATCCCAGAGACAACTGGTGGTGCAATGGATAGAGTTCTGGGCCTGGAGTCAAGAAGACTTGAGTTTAAATCCAGCTTCAGACACTAACTAGCTGTTTGGCCTTGGGCAAGTCATTTAACCACAGTCTACTTCAGTTTCCTTATCTGAAAAAATGGGGGTAATAGTAACAAGTACTTCCCAGGGTTGTTGTGAAGCTCACATTAAATGATATTTGTAAAATGGTTCGTACAATGCCTAGAACATAGTAGATGCTTCATAAATGCATATTTCTTTCTTCCCTCCCTCCCTTCCTCCCTCCCTCCCTCCCTTCCTTTCTCCCTTCCTCCCTCCCTCCCTCCCTCCGTCATTCCTTCCTTCCTTCCTTCCTTCCTTCCTTCCTTCCTTCCTTCCTTCCTTCCTTCCTTCCTTCCTTCCTTCCTTCTTCTATAAGAGATCTATCCAATGTTCTGAAGACCTCCTTCTGGGTCTTAGTATTTTGCAGCTAGTGGTGCACTGCTTGGAAGATCTGTTTGGTATCCCTCAGTCTTCATGGCTGATCCATCTTCTTTTTGAGACCAATTTTCCATGATAATTTTCTAAACCTCACTTCTTGTATATCAGTGGTAATATTCTTCAACCTTTTTACTCCCACCAGTATGGAGTGTATGGGAGTATTCAGGGAGGGTTAGCACTTCTGGTGTGATAGTTTGCTTAGCCCCTTTTCAGGACTTTTCATCTACCTTTGGTGTCCATCTTTCACCTAACTCTCACCTATGGCTCCAAGAAACTGTAGTATGCATTGTGGCCGCACCCTGGTAAAGTGCCTTGGTAGACAGACTACACTAGGTTGAAGGTAACTGATAGACTTCAAACCTGTCAGTGAGTTAAGGGAATTTCTTCCCTAATCCTGGGAATACTGCCCCCCGAGGAATGGGTGGATAAGAACAATTTGTTCCAATGATCATAAAGGCAGCTGAAACAGGTGCTGTGGAGTACTTAGAGCTTGGTCAGACATTGAAGATGCCAAAGTCATCTACTACATCCTGGATCATCACAAGTCATTCTGACTTTTTCACCATTGGATTTTGGTGACTCAGGGAGAGAGAGTAAGGTTGATGACCTTGTGTAACTCTGCCTCACTTAAATCCAATTCACACAGAAGTCAAGACATCTCTCCATAATGTCATCGGTCCTTTTCAAAAATGAAGGATGAACAAAACTCCCACCTTGCATCATTTCATTGCTTTGGGGATCACTTGAAGCTTTGTTGATTGGGTTCATGGTGTTCCACAGTTTACTGTCATTGAACAACCTCAGGATAATACTTGTGTAAAAAAAGCTTTGGTTATCAGTAATAGCTTGAGATCTTTTATTGCATTGTACAATTTCCCAAATATTATTAAAGTTGCTCTTCTTTTAGTTAAATCTGGGCTAAACTCCCTATCTATATTTTCTTTCACTCATAGAATAGTGAGCCAATCTCCTTTGAGTAGTCATAGATTTCACTGAGGAAGCCCTCTAGAGTCTTGAGGTTTGAAACACTTGACCCAAGGTCATCTGTAGAGAGGAGTGTTGGGAAAACCTTACCATTTACGTGGCCTTCCTTTTTGATTTAGATTTTGCACTTGACCTCTTTCATGGAAGTGACAACTTTTGTGAGCATATATATCCCTTTTTTATTTCTTGCTTGATATTGGTTATTAAATGATTAATAAACAAAGTTGTCTTTGGTTAGATTTATTAAGGAATCTTCTGTAATGATAAGAGCTAGCTTTTAGGTTTTCAGAGTACTTTATGGTATTTTATTTGATCTCAAAACAATATCAAGGGGTAGGTATTATTATTATTACCACCTCCATTTTACAGATGAGAAAACTGAGGCTAAATGAGCTTAAGTGACTTACCAGGGCTCATGGAGCTAGTAAGGCAGTATTTGAAATCAAGTCTTTCTGATTGTATTCCCAGAGCTTAATTCTCTCATAATATTTATCTGCCTTACAACAAATGTGTGCAATGGGGACGTATTTGTTGCAGCAGAGCCTTTGAGGCTAGTTTTGTTCCACTGAGTCAATTTTTTCATCAACAAGTAATAAACACAACATGATTGTATATTTTCTACATCCTTTCATCTGACATATGACAGAAATGTGGACTACTGTAGAGGACTACCTTCAAAAGCCTGCTTAATTTTCATGAAGGATATCCTCAATACATGCAACATTATTTTCATAATTCTCATTTAAAAATCTATTTTGTTGTTGCCTTTTTGTCTATATCACAGTCATCCCTCCACCTTCCTCTGGACTGAATATTCCTTAGGGACAAAAACAAGCAAAAGCATCCTTTGCAGTGTCCATACTTGATGCTGTATATAATATTCTGTCCCAATAGTGCTCCATCTCTTTGTTGTGAGGGGGAGAAGTACATTTCATTACCTCCTCTCTACAGCCTTTTGTGGTTTTTCAGTTGCTCAGATTTGGACTTCCTTTTAGCAATCGTTTTTCATTTATATTATTGTAGTCATTATATGTATTATTTTCTTAGTTCTGCTTATTTTGTTCTGCATCAATTCATACATATCTTCCTGTATTTCTTAGAATTCCTCATATTGAGTAATTTTTCCAGAATAATAACATTCCATTTTATCTATATGTTTAAGGTTTTTTTCAGTTATTCCCCAATTTGTTAGTGTGTACTTTTATTTTTTTTTTTGTTACTACAAAGAGTGCTGCTATGAATAATTTGGTATGTATTGGGCCTTTGATTCCACTGGGATTATATACCCAGGGATAGATTTGCTGGGTCAATGGATGTGGAAAGTTTAGTCATTTCTTTTGTGGAGTAATTTTTAAAATGATTCAACAATTTATTCATTCCATAGTTTCACCAAAAGTTTATTATTTTCTCTCAGCCACTCCAATATCTAGTATCCTATTGTAAAATCATTTTTGCAGATTTGCAAAGCATTAATTGAAACCTCAGATTTGTTTTAACATATATTTTTATTTTTTGTGAGTTTTGGTAATTTCTGTGGAGTTATTCTCTTCTGGGTTTCCCTTTTGGGAATCTCTTGATATCTAATATTTCTTCAAAATGTTTGGTATCTTCTATTATGTAATCATCTTGAGCCATATTTCTTGATTTGGTACTTTGTTCAGGACCAGGCTTTACCCCCTTTTGTAATCTTGAAAGGAGTAGTTAGGCCATGTTTGGTCTTGAATGGTATTTTTTGGGGTTCTGTTATTGCCTTTCACCTCCTGCCATGTGTCTAGGTCTTATGACTGTGATTATCTTCAATTTATCTTGTATATATCTTGTTTGTACATAGTTGTGTGAATGTTGTCTCCACCATTAGTATATGAGCCTCTTGACAGCAGGGACTATTTTTTTGCCTTTCTCCTTATTCCCAGTGTTTAGTATAGTGCCTGGAACATAGTAGGTACTTAATAAACCCTTGTTGAATTGCTAGATTCAAAGGGCTGGCAGGTTTTGTTGTCTGTGATTCCAGATGTGTAGTTGGTTTATCCCTGGTCTTGGTGCTGCTGTGTGTGCTTTCACCCTCCGTGAGGGTTCCCTGGAGGGACACTGTCATGGTCTTCTCTTCTCTTCCCACCCCTAAGAGTTCCTCCAGTTAGAGTGTGGTCTCTTTTGGCCTGTTCACTTGAGCTCACACATGTGGGACCTCTCTTGCAAAGTAATAGATTCTCTTGTTGTGCAATTCTGTGCATAGGCAAAAGTACTTCCTAATGTTTCTCTTTTGATTTCTTGATCATTTTCTGATCTGATGTTCTTTTAAAATCATCATTGGAATATATATGGGAGAACTTCATACATTCATGCCACCATCTTAAGGAGGACTCCTTATATTTTTCTTACAATTATTGAATTAGAGCATGTTTTTCTTTGGTCACATATAGTTTGCAAGTCTTCTGTTGAAAACTGATCATAATTTTTGATCACTTATATATGAGAGAATGGCTCTTGGTAATATATATTTGTATTAATTACATATTTTGGATATATAATATTGGATGCAAATCTTATTCTTGCTCAATGATTTATCTTCTGATTTTGTCCTTATTGATTTTAATCATGAAAAAGCTTTTTAATACAGTCAAAATCATTTATTTTACCTTTTGTAATTTTCCCTATTCTTGTTTTGATTAAGAATTCTCCCCTTAACCATAGTTATGAGAGGTGTGTTTCTTCTTTTTTATGGTATGATCTTTTATATTCAGATTATATATCCATTTTGAGATTATCACATATGGTGTAATATGTTCCTCTAAACTATTTCTTTCAAACAATTTTCCTGTTTTCTCAGTAATTCTTGTCAAAAAAGAAATTTGTGTTTACGGATTTCTCAAACACTAGTCTCCTGTTTTCAGTTGCTTCAATTTCTTGTTTATCTAGTCTCTCCCATTGATTGGCTTTTCTGTTTTTTAATTAGTGTCAAATAGTTTTAAAGATTACTGCTTTATCATACACTTTGAGGTCTGGTAATGCTAAACTCTCTTCATCTGTACTTTCTCATTATTTCCCTTGAGATTCTAGGTAGAAAAATTGTATAGGAAGAAGAAAGTGGGCATAATGGATCATTGGACATTATTTCCCTTCTTGTGATCCAGCCAAATTGTTCTTTCTTCCTCACATATGACACTCCATCTCCTATTTCTGTATCTTTACCCTGTCTCATATGTCTGAAATACATACAATCTCTTCTTATTTCTGTCTCATAGTCCACAGAGTCTCTCTCTTCTTCTAAGTCTCAGCTCAAGTACCATCTTCTGCATGAAGCCTTTCTTGGTTTCCTCAACTGTAGTGTCCTCCCTTCCAAGATACCTTGTATTAAAACACTCTACATGCATATATCTATTTATTTATTCATTTATATTTTTGTTGTATTTACATTTGTATATGTGCTTTTTGGTTTCTTTATGCTACAATAAGTTCCTCATATTCACAAGGGATTGTTTTATTCTTTCCATTTGTATCCCTAGTGCCTGGCACAGAGTAGACACTTAAAAATACTCATTGATTGATAGAAATTAACAGAGATCTTTCTGGTATTGTTAATAATACTATCCAGGATCTTTTTCGGTTTTCAGTACTCTTATGGGATATCTTGAAAGTGGAATCTTGGGTGCTTTTAAAATGATTCGTCCTCCAGAACAGATTTTCTCATTGTATTTGGCCACTTGTTGCTGCTGTTCTCCAATTTGTTTGTTTGTTTTTGGGTAGCATCCTCTCATTTATCTCCAGAAGATGGAGATCATTTAGAAGGACCAGTGTGCTAGATTCTATGAAAGACTGCTAAGTTGGTTCCCTTAGCACTTGTTAGGAACTTGATATCTATAAAACCTTCTGTGGAGTAGGCTATAAATCTTCAGTACCATTTGGGGATGAGTCTTTTCTCCTCTCCCTTTCTATCCAGTGCTGGAAGTTGTGATGGTTAGAGGGAAGAAGAGGATGAGTGGAAGTGAGAAACAAGGAAAATGACCTCCTATTCTTCATTTGATGGTTTTAATTCTACTGTAGACCTTGCAATACATTTCCTGCCTCTCCCCTTTACCCACCTCTCTATTTCTTGGTGTCTCCCATTCTGTCTTTTAAAAATGTTTTACTGTTTTTAACATAACTGTCACTTCCCAGAGACTTCCCTCTCCCTAGGGTGTGCTGGAACCAGTTCTTGGTATGAGCATTTATCCCTTAGAAATTGACAATCACTATAAATCAGAGCTTGATTTGTTGTTTTGTTGATTGTTTCATTGAGAAAGTGTTAATAATGCAGATTAAACTCAAAAGGGTGTGTGCATACTTTTTTTTTAATCGGAAAGTCCTGTAACTAAACATTTACCAGTATACTGCTCTTTATAGAGCATTGCTTCAGCTCAGTAGGAGTGCATTTGAAGGCAAAGGGAATGAAGTCATCACTACACAGGAGGTCTGGTTATGGTTGGCTAATAATAATAATAATTGACATCTACATAGTGCTATAAGATTTGCAAGGTACTTTATGCTCATTATCTCATTTGAACCTCACTGTACTCCTGCCTACCCCTCAAACCTCTCTTATAACAAAGAAATAGTTAAGATAAACAAATCAACAAATAAACCTCTTTTCAAAAAGTATACTTCATTCAACTCCCATAGTTTGCCACTTTTCTGCTTCGAGGCAGAGCCATGTTTGACTGCTGGTGGATCTGCCTGCCTCAAGTCTCTCCCTACTCCAATCCATCCTCCCTTTAACCACTGAAGTGATTTTCCTAAAGCGCATATCCAATCATATCAATCTCCACCTCCACCCCCACTCAATACTCCAGTGGTTCCCTATTGCTTCTAAGATTAAATCTGAAGAAACATTTAGTTTTAATAAGAAAATCAACAAACACATATTCTCCAACAAATAAATGTCAGTAAGCCCAAAGTCTAAAGATATTCCATAATGAATATAATGACATTGTACTAGGATTGGCACATCAGGGTGCCAATGTGCCAAGAAAGTTTTAGCTGATTTTTTTTTGGGTCTTCAAAGCATTCCCAGCTCCCTCTGGGATGTGCTAGAAGAATACTTCTGGTCTGGCCAGTGATTATAGACTCCCAGTTAGGAACTCTAATCAACATCTTCATTTTATAGATGAGGAAAACTTATCCCTGATACTAAGCAGAGCTACTTGGGGAGATTCTTTATAACAAATACAGTTGTCCAACAAGAGAATAGGCTGCCCAAAGCAGACATTGCGCATGTTCAAGTAGATACTGGGAGGTCCCCCTGCTCAGAGGATGTTGCTTTGGAAGAAAGGGAAACTCAGTGTACCAGTCGTACAAGTTGTTTGAGAACACAAGGTCTCATTCAAGTGCTTGCTTTCTCTGTTTCAGACCTTGTTTCTAGTATATACTCTACCCCTGTAAGCTTACCTCTGGTAAGCTTGCCGTTGGGCTTACCAGAGAATAAACTCTCTGTGTTAAAATGGTTGGTTGTAATCTGCCCCTTCTCCCTTACTCTGTGCCCCTCTCCTCTCATTTGCCCATCTCCATCCATCTCTATCTGTAGAGACTCTGCTGACAACACTTGCACCTAACCCACCAGAGAGTTTTTCTTTAGGGTCTGATTTTATTTACTGCCATGTGACTTGTTTGTAATGGAAAAGGCACATATATTATATACCTTTAGAAGCAGCTCAAAGAATCATGAAGGACTTGTTACCTGGATGTTTAGTTATTTCATTTAGTCATTTAGTCAGTTGTGTCTGAGTCTTTATGAACCCATTTGGGGATTTGTCAAAGATACTGGAGTGGTTTGCCATTTCTTTCTCCAGCTTGCTTTACAGATGAGGAAACTGAGGCAGGATTAAGTGACTTGCCCAGGGTCACACAATTAGTAAGTGTCCGAGGTCAGAATGGAACTCATGAAGACGAGTTTTCCTAATTTCATGCCTGATACTCCGCCAACTATGCTACCTAGCTTCCCCTGTTTTTGAGAAAGCGTATATATACAAGTAGGTAAAGTAAATGAGGGTCAGCTAGGTGATGTAGTAGATAGAGTGCTGGACTTGAAGTCTGGACAACTTGAGTTCAACTGTGGCCTCAGATACATACTAGCTATGAGAGCCTGGGCATTCACTTAATCTCTGCCTCAGTCCCTTCATCTATAAAATGAAGATACTAACAGTATCTATGTCCTAAGGTTGTTTTGAGGATCAAATGATATAAATTAAAGCATTTTGAAAGCTTTTCACTGGATTTGATCCCCTCTTTCAAGAAGCTAAATTGACTTATTATTTCTTTGTTATTGTTCAGTTGTTGTAGTCTTATCTGACTCTTTGCAATGCCATTTGGGGTTTTCTTGGCAAAGATACTGGAGGGCTTTGCCATTTCCTTCTCTAGCTCTTTTACAGAAGAAGAAACTGAAACAAACAGTTAAGTGACTTGCCCAGGGTCACATAGCTAGTAAGTGTGTGAGACCAGATTGGAACTCAGGGAGATATTCTTTCTGACTTCAGGTATAGTACTCTATTCACTGTGCTACCCAACTGCCCTATTATTCCTTAGTGCTCTCTCGTTCTCTCTCCCTTTCTCCCTCTCTTTCTGTCTCTCTCTGTCTCCATCTCTCTCATTTAATTCAAGACACATTTATTAAATTCCTACTATGTGCCAGACAGTGTTAAACTTAGAGGATGCAAAGTAAAAAATGAAATAATTTCTGCTCCCACATAGCTTATATTTTACTTATAGAATACACTTGCATACAAGTAAAAACAGAACATGTCAAAATAAATGCGATATTTCCAGAAGCGGAGTAGGTGAGAGAGCAGTGACACATGGGGATGTTGAGAAAGACATGCCAACTGAATCTTGAAGTGAGATAAGGATTCAAAGAGGTATGGGCAGGGGAAGAGAGTATGCTAGTCCTGGCTTATAGCTCTACTCAGTGTTCAGGATTAACTTTCCAACAGCCGTGACTACTTCTTTCTCCCACCACACATAGTATCTGAGTTATGTCTCTCCTGTACCAATGAGATAAACAACATAACTCATGGCAGGCCCTGCTATTTCCTCTATAAGCAAAAGACTGGATCTGAATGCATTTGCCCTATAAAGGTACAATTGTACCAGTCAGCCCAGAAAGGCAGAAAAGGGGCTTGGAGCCCCCCAAGAGAGTTTCTGTAGATATTAGCTCATCAAGTGAGGGTTGGATTCAAAGCAGACATTCTAGGGAGGTCTGTTCCCAACTCCATATGCTAAAGCATAAATAAAAGCCCTGTAGGAGGAAACAGGGGTTAGAAAGCTCAAGTCTCTGCTGTGCAAGCTACTTCAAACTAAGTCTTGGACCGCGTTCCAAACTGGCTCAATAACACTTACCAGGCAAACCAAAGTGATAGGCAGAACCCATGAGGCTTCAGGGATGTTGCTTCCTTTAGGTTAAACTTTCTGAGTTGATAAGTTAGGGCTAGTTTGGTTTTCTTTTTTTTTTTTGAGGGGGGAAGAAAAGGCAATTGGGGTTAAGTGACTTGCCCAAGGTCACACAGCTATTTGAACTCAGGTCCTCTTGACTACAGGGTCAGTGCTCTATTCACTGTGGCACCTAGCAGCCCCTAGTTTTTTCTTAAGAATATGAGGAACAGGTTGAGAGCTTGTGAAATCAGGACAGTAGGTTGGAACTCTTAACCCTAATCTCTGCTTAAGGTGATAGATTCTTGGGATGGCCTGGGTCTGAAGGGGTATTTCACAGGAAGATAAGGGCAGCAGTTCAAGTGGCCGTTTGTCTTTCTCTGTTCCTAAACCAATCCTGATCTTGAGTTTGCATTGGGACTATGGGGACCTGGAGCTTCCCCAGCATGGTTCTTTGCTTTTATTGATAGTATCCTTTGGAATAGGGTCTGAAACTAACCACAGTCCTTTAAAAAAATGCTTTTTTTATGCTATTAAAACAACAACAGCAACAACAACATGACTTTCCAGTGGTTCCACTGAAAACAGAACTCTCTCTTGTAACAAAGAAATACAGTTAAACAAAGCAAACAAGCATATCGATCTTGTCTGACAATGTATGGCCTACATTTTAAGGAGAGGCCAGAGGGATGTTTTCCATCTGTCCTCTGAAGTTAGGACTGGTCACCTTTTTGAAGTCTTTCGATATTTTTCTTTGATATTACTAGTATCATTACTATACCATATTAATATATTTCATATTTATTCATAGAAATGTTAATATAATTTAATATATTTCATATTATATAAGATAATGTTGTAATATTATATTATTAGGGTCATCGTATGAATTATTCTCCCAGGGTTTTGCTTAATTAGCTCTGCATCAATTCACTTTGGTCTTTCCAAGTTTCCCCGGCTGTTTCCTCTCCTTGGGATTTCTTGGGATAGCATGGCCCATTCTTAAGGGCCATAGGGACAGGGACCTGCAATTTCACTGGTCTAAGGCAGCTTCCACCTGAGGAAGCCCCTCCTACTGATGAAGGTAGGCACTTTCTTGGCAATTTTTAGTCTTAGTTGCCTAGAGCAAACACACTGTTGGTGCTGCGGGTGAATTCAGCTGAACCAGGGCAAAATGCAATTGGGAAATAAACAAAAACACAATAGAAGGTAGATAACAATACATTTAAAAACTAAGTCAATATGCGAGCAGCAAGTGCCTGTCTCTATTTGGGTTTCACACTGCCCGCCTGAACAGCGGTGCCCAACGACAGCAGAGAGGGCATTTCCTGCAGCCTGCCTGCTGACTTTTGGTTGTTGAGTCATTTCAGTTGTGTCCAAACTCTTGTGACCCCATTTGGGGTTTTCTTGGAGAAGATTCTGGAGTGATTTGCCGTTTCCTTCTCCAGCTCATTTTACAGATAAGGAAACTGAGGCAAATAGGATTCAGTGACTTGCGCAGGATCACACAGCTAGGAAGGGTCTGAGATCACATTTGAAGTCGGGTCTTCCTGACTCCAAGCACAGTGTTCTATCCACTGAACCACCTAGCTGCATATTGACTTAGAAACCACAAATTCACAATAGCTTTGTTATATTTTTATTTACTTTGTTAAACATTTCCCAATTATGTTTCAATCTGGTTCCTACATACCCAGAGTTTTGTGGGCTGCATGAGGCCCATGGGCCCGGAGTTTGATGCCTCTGGGTAGAGGGCTGGTGACGAGGGTCCCAGATCTACTGAGTTCTAAGCCAGGCGTCTTACCTACCACAACTATGCTGTTTCTCTTAAAAGCATAGGAGCTCGTGTCATGACCTCTTGGTCATCTTTGGCTATGTTTAAAACTCTGATTCATAGGCAGGAGATATTTGAATTTTTCAGCACCGGGTGTAAGGCTACTGGGTGAGAGGCAGAGAGACAGCTGCCCTTCGTTCTTGCTCTCTGCCCCCCCGGAGCAAATGGCCCTCTGCTCCTGACTCTGTCCCCATAATTTTTGCCTTCGTATATCACATTTGTCAATCATTCTCCCAGCTGGTAGATATCTCCTTTCCTGCCTTTGCTACCACAAAAAGTGTTGCTATAAATCCTTTTTATTTATCACTTGAATAAATGGCAGCTAATTAGTGGATATGGGATAGCTAGGTGGCTCAGTAGGTAGAGTGCTGGACCTGGAGTCAGAAAGACTCTTCCCTCTGAGTTCAAATGTGACCTCAGACACTTACCAGTGGTGTGACCCTGGGCAAGTCACTTAATCCCATTTGCCTCAGTTTCCTCATGTATAAAATGAGTTGGAAAAGGGAATGGCAAACCACTCCAGTATCTTTGTCAAGGAAACCCCAAATGGGGTTACAGAGTCCAACACAAATGAAACAATGGAACAATAAAACAATGAGTGAATAGTTCATTGGATTTAGAGTGAGGAAGACCTCAGCTGGAATCTGGCTTCACATACTAGCTGAGTGACCCTGGGGAAGTCACTAAAGCCCTCTGCATATTTCAGTTTCCTCACCTATAAAATTGGGATGATAAAAAAATAGCACCTACCTCATAGGGTTACTGTGAAGATCAGATGAAGCAATCAGTTCTTCTCACTCCAAAGTGCTATGTAAATGAACCTTTTCCTTGGTCTTTGATTTCTTTGGGCTATATGTTAGCCTTAGTCCTAAGAAGTGTATTTTCTAAGTCAGTTTTGAATCTTCTCATAAGTCTGAGGCTCAACTTGCTGGGCCTGGATTGAACCATTCCCAAACCCTATGAAGTCACAATCAGTAGTATCTAGGTCAGTGGTTCTCAACCTTGTTAATGCCCTGACCCTTTAATACCTGTATGTGGGTGTATGCATGTGGGTGACCTGCCTGAAGATGGATAGCAGAGTGGTGTCTCGGTTCCTAAGACCATCAGAAATATGTGTTTTCCAGTGGTCTTAGACGACCCCTGTGAAAGGGCTGTTCGACTCCCAGAGGGGTTGCAACCCACAAGCTGAATACCGCTGGTCTAGAAGGAACCCAGAATCAACCCAGCCTCATCAGGGCTAGCAAAGATTTCTTGTTTTCTTGGCAGAGATAATGCAGGGCTTTGCTATTTCCTTCTCTAGCTCTTTTGCAGAAGAAGAAACCGAAGCAAACAGTTAAGTGACTTGCCCAGGGCCACACAGCTAGTAAGTGTGTGAGGCCAGATTTGAACTCAGGGAGATGAATCTTTCTGACTCTGGGTCCGGCATTCTATCTGCTGTGTCACCTGCCTATAATAAGGAGCAGAAGGGCTCTTCCTTCATTTTGCGGTTGCAATCTCCATCTGGGCAGACTGGTTAGAGAGATAAGCCTTGAAGTCAGGATGGTCTAGCTTCAAGTCCTGCTTCTGACACATAGTGGATGTGCAACCTTGGAAAATTACTTCACCTTTCCATGTACCAGGGTGTAACATTCTAAGACTATAGGTTACTTGGAGTCATATAAAATTCCTGCTAGCTTTAAATTCTATAATCCTAAATTACAAAGCAGGCACCATCTGCATTGGTAGAGATACCAGAGGTGTCAAGCTCCTAAGTGTAACCAGAGCCAGATTAAAATGTAATTGGGTAATATTTAACAGAAGAAATAAAAATACAGTACAACGTAAATAATGTTAATATGTGGTTTTCTCAGTCCTATAGGCAGGGATTCTTATGTAAGGGTTAGTGGCCCCTGTTTCTTTTTGAGTTTGATGCCCTACACCAATGAAATCACAGATCCAGGCCAGCTAGGTGGTAGAGTGGATAGAGTGCTGGGCCTGGGGTCAGGAAGACTGAGTTCAAAGTTTACCTCAGACCCTTGTTAGGTGTGTGACCCTGGTCAAGTCATTTACCTCTGCCTCAGTTTCCTTAGCTGTAAGACAGAGATAATAATAACTCCTACCTCCCAGGATTGCTTCAAGGACAGAACGAGATAATATTTGTAAAGCACTTTAGCATAGTGCTTGGCACGTGGTAGATGCTTAATAAATGCTTGTTTCTTTTTCTCCCCCTCTAAAACAACCCCAACAGCTTTCCAATTTACATATGGGATAATTTGGGTCCAGTGAAACGCGCCAAGTGACTTGCCCTAAGACTTGATGGTCTCCTGACATGTTCAGTGTTATTGCTGCTCCAGCACAACTGGGCATGAAAGTTGCTCCACATCTGGGCAGACACCAAACTGCTAAGGAGCTGACTATAACCATGAAAAACAATGGAAGGTACAGAGGGCAATAACACTTCAGTAGATTTCCCCTGAAAAATAAAAAGAGCCCCCATCTAGGTCTTTCCATTCATTCACACAAACACAATTATTAGCACATAAGAGAAACTACTCTTAGAGAACCTGAATGTAACTAGGAAGGCCTTTGCTTTTGGAACACTGACATTTTCTACACATTAAGGTCATCCTTAGACTGCTGTTCTCTTTGGGGCAAGGAGAGCAGAGATTGGAAAGTCCAAGAAACAGAGGACGTTTGGGCTCTAGTCTTGGCTCTCACACTACTAACTTCTTGTGCGACCATGGGCAAGTCACTTGCCCTAGAACTTTTCCTTCTCCAGGGAAAAGAAGGGTTTGGGTCATATGAGGTCCCTTTTAGCACAAACACCTATTGCCTATGCTGGATCTATAGTCCAGGGGTGTTAGAGGGTGTTCATTTTGCAGTTGTGATCTCCATCTGGGCAGACTGGTTAGAGAGACAAGCCTTGGAGTCAGGACTGTCTGGGTTCAAGGCCCTCTTCTGACACACAGCAACCTTGGTTGTGAGGCCTTGGAAGAATTATTTCACCTCTCCATGTGCCAGGCTGTAACATTCTAGGTTACTTGGAGGCATATAAGATTCCTGCTTTTCATTGTATTAGAGAGTAAAGGACTAAGAGTCAGGAGAAACTACTTTGTCTTATCTCTGCGGAAAACAATTGTTTCCCTGAGTAAGTATCTTCCCCTTTATGAACTTTCACTTTTCTCATCTGTAAAATGAGAGGAGGGAAGGTGTGCATGATTCCCTGATTCCTAAGATTACTTCTAGTCCTGGCTTTCAATGATTTCATTTCACACTTTGTCTTGTTTCATTCCCAGGCCTAGCTCCAGGGCAGCTGTACACATACCCTGCCCGCTGCTGGCGCAAGAAGAGGCGACTACATCCTCCTGAAGATCCAAAGCTGAGGCTGCTGGAGATAAAACCTGGTCAGTGTCATTAGCAACTCTGTGAGCTGTGCTGGCACTGGGTAGGAGGGTGGAGGAGGAAGGGGGTGGGGGGAGTTTTGGTGAGAGAGGGGAGAGAGTGGGAAGGGAGAGCAGCTGTTTTCCCTGGCCCTTTCTTCTTCTGCCTTTGTTCATTGAGGCTGCAGGAATTGGTTTCTCCATTAGTGGAACAAAGAGTGACCGAATGACCAGGTGACCTAATTAAGTGTGGATAATCAGGAGTGTATATGTATGTTTGCTCACGTGGCCAAGCACATGTGCCTGTGAGTATGTATGAAATATTCCTTCCCTTGGTCTCCCTCTCTTCCCTCCTCTTCTTCCCTCCTCTCTACCTTCCCCTTTTCCCTCTCCTTTCTCTTTCCCTCCTCCTTTCCTCCTCCCCCTTTTCATTGCTTTTCCCATATTCCTGGTTCTGCTTACCATTAAACTAATAGGAAGAAACAGGGTGGGAGCAGACCCCAAGCCAATCTGTTAGGACACATCTAGGGAAGTTACAGCTAGGTCAGGGAGCAGCGTGCCCCTCCCCTTGCTAGCAACCTCTAATAAATTGGCTGATTCCTAGGTTATGTGTTTCTAAGGTGGAAACACTCTCTCCTCTCTCTCTCTCTCTCTCTCTCTCTCTCTCTCTCTCTCTCTCTCTCTCTCTCTCCCTTCATCTCCTCTCTCTCTCCTCTCTCTCTCCCCCCTCCCCTCTCTCCTCTCTCTCTTTCTCTCTCTCTCTGTCTCTCTGTCTCTCTGTCTCTCTGTCTCTCTGTCTCTCTCCCTCTCTCTCTCTCTCTCTCTCTCTCTGTCTCTCTCTCTGTATCTCTCTTCTCTCCTCTCTCTGTCTCTCTCGGTCTCTCTCTTCTCTCCTCTCTCTGTCTCTCTGTCTCTTTCTCTCTCTCTCTCTCTCCTTTTCTCACTCTGCTTTTCTTTAAGTACTACTGCTGAAGCTTCCCAGAGGAAGGGGGACAGTTCACAAATAAACAGATTCCAAAGATATGAAACAGAAATGGAGATGCCCATAGGAAAGTAACAGAACTGCTCAAGACTATCTAGGATGAATTAGTTGATTTAAATCACTGCTTACTATTGCTAGTCTTATTACTTGACTGTTAACTCCTGCTACTTTGGCCCTTTTCAGAACAGTCTCTAGGGTTTTACAAATCAGAGCAAATTGCCAGAGACTTAGGGAAGTTATTAACCTTATTGTTAGTTTAAGAACCACCTTAGAAATTTCTCGGCTTCCAGGGCTGGAAAGAAAGAGGGGTGTGTGTGGGTATGTGTAGGTGTGGGTATGGGTGGGGAGAGTTGGGAAATGCCCCCAGGTATCGCTTAAAAAACAACAACAACCCCAAACAACCAAAAGCTAGAGGTACTTAGAAAAAAAAAATGAGCAATTTAATCCCTCTGTCTCCTTTCATCATCACCCACCTATCTTGCACTAGTGGGATGGAGATCAGCCACCAGATAACAAGGCTTTTTCTTCCCCCCTTAATTTCCACTCTCCCTTTTCCACTTTCACCCCTCAGGCTGTTTTATTTTCTCCTTCAATGCTTCCGCTGGCTATTTTTCTTAATGTTTATACCCTCTGTTCCATTAATTAATGCTGTATAAAGCTTCCCCTTAGCTAGATTTCACCCATATAAAAATGTCTTACAATGGGGGTAGGATACACAAGGATTTAGCCCAGGTCCTTAAAATTGCTTACAGGTAATTAGTCTCTGTCATTATTCCAGTGAGTCTGCAAAGGCACAGTGTCACATGCCAAGTCGCTTCAAAAAGTATTCATAGAAAACTTATTAGTACAAGTACAAGGTGGGGAACCCATCAAGTCCTGCCACCAGGCAGTGTGAGTTCAGGTAATGCTCTTGCCAAGGTTTGAATAAATGGTTGATTCTTTGTTTAGATCAGTCGTTCTCAACCTTCCTACTGCTGCGACCCTTTAATACAGTTCCTCATGTTGTGGTGACCCCCCCCAATCATTTATAAAATTAGTTTTGTTGCTACTTCATAACAGTAATTTTGTTACTGTTATGAATTGTAATGTAAATATCTGATATGCAGGATGTATTTAAATTGAACATGACCCACAGTTGAGAACTGCTGGTTTAGACTTTAGAGGGATGCCTCTGTTAGTCTCAGACTCAGTAAGGAGGTGATGGGAAGGGCAGCCCCGTTGTGGACCACTGGTAAGGTTCACAGTGACCCCTGGTGGTTCCTGGAACAGTTTGAGAAGCAAGGCCTAGGTGGTTCAGCTATTAGGCTGATCTGAATCATTCCTTTAAAAAAAATACAAACAAAACAAAACAAACCCGACCTAACACCTGCAGCTGCACCCTAACTTCTGTTGTTTCATAAACAATTCAAGCACTTTAACCAAATTCCACCAAAAAGTCCTCAACCCCACTCTCATAATGCTTAAGACAAATTGTGTGAGATCCGGCCCATCTGGCTGTTATCTGACTCCTCTGTGTTCCTAGTCCTTCTGGGAGGCTCCGACTCCCTGGTGGGTAGGTGTGTTCTTAAGATGCCAGCTTCCCATGGTGGTGTGATTCCACCTAATCTCAGGCTTTCCTGGCACCAATCAATCAACTTATCAAACATTTATCAAGCTTTTCATGGTACCAATCAGTCGATTAATCAAGCACCTACGAGGTTTGTGTCAGGCATTATACTAAGCACTGGAGATACAAAGATATAAATGAAACAGTCCCTGCCCTCAAGGAGTTTACATTATATTGGGAGAGAACCAACATGTGCATGTACAAAGTAAATCAAAATCTATAAAAATAAATAAATAAGTAAAAGTGAATGTTGATTTTGTTGTTTAGTCATGTCAGAAAATTTCCATCTGGAGTTTTCTTGGCAAAAACATTGGTGTGGTTTGCCATTTCCTTCTCCAGCTTACTGTACAGAGAAGGAAATTGAGGCAAAAAGGGTTAAGTGACTTTTCCAGGGTCACACAGCTAGTAAGTATTTGAGGCCAAATTTGAACTCGAGTCCTCCTGACTCCACGACTAGAGCTCTTTCTGCTGTGCCACCTAGCTGTCTTCATGAATTCAAGTCTCAGACTCTTACTAGCTGTGTGACCCTGCACAAGTCACTTAATGTTTGCATTCGTTTCCTCATCTGTAAAATGAACTGGAGAAGAAAATGGGGAACCACTACAGTATCTGCTAAGAAAAATCTGAAATGGGGTCACACAGAGTAAGGATTTTGGTGGAGGGAGAATGAATAGCTTCCGGGGAAGATCAGTAAAGGAAGTGGCAGTGGAAGTAAGTTGTGAAGGAAGTAAAACATTCTAAGGGGCAGAGGTGAGCAGGGAGTGCATTCCAGGCATGAGGGGCAGTTTATGCAAAGGTATGGAGGTGAGGGATGGAATTTTGCCCTGGAAGAATAGAAAATTTTCCAATTTGACTGGATTGTAGTGTCTGTAATGTGTTTGAAGAGGTGACCAGGAGCCAGACTGAAGGACTTTTGGTGCTAAACAAAATAATTTGTATTTTATTCTAGAAATAGTAGAGAAGTCTCAAAGCTTTTTGTCTGTTTGTTTTTCGGGGCGGGAAGGCGAGGCATTTTGGGTTAAGCGACTTGCCAGAAGTCAGGCAGCTAGTTGAGTTGGCTGGATTTGAATTCTGGTGCTCCTGACTCCAGAGCCTGTGCTCTATTCACGGCACCACCCGGCTGTCCCAGTCTCAAAACTTTTTGAACAGAGAAAGTAATGTATTCAAATTGTGCTTTAGGAATGTTAATTTGGCAACTATGTGGAGGATGGATAACAGTGGAAAGAGGCTATTGCAGTAGTGTAGGTGAGAGGTGAGAAGAGCCTGAGCTCGGTGTCTGGGATGTGAATGGAAAGGAGGAGATGGGTGTGAGAGGTTTGGAGACAGAATTATCAAGATTTGGTCAAAAGATAAGAAAAGTAATGATAACAGCTAATGTTCGTACAGCATTTACTGTGAGCCCGCACCCCGTTAAATGCCTTAGAAATACAATCTCATTTGATGATTGTAATGACCCAGTCCAGTAGGTTCTATAACTATCCCCATTTTCCAGTTGGGAAAACTGAAGGGAGACAGAGGTGAAGTGATTTGTACCTATGATATATATTCCAAGCACTGTGTAAAGTGCTAGGGATATAAAGAAAGTCAAAGTTGGGGTTTCAAAGCATCTCACAGTGCAATGGGGGAGACAGCATAGCAGCAGCTATGCACAAAGATGGAGCTGGGAGAGACTGGAGACAGGCGATAAAAGAGGAGGGACCGGAATTAAGAGGGGTTAAGAAAGCCTGGAAGAAAGTGGGATGTTAGCTGGGAGTGGAAGGTATTTCCCCAGTGGGGATCAGAGCTGGCATCATCATGGACTCTAGCTGAGCTGGTCTCATGGCACTTAGTGAAGTTTTCCCATTTTGGGGAGGGTTGAGGAGGGTGAGGAGCCTGGAAGTGCTTGAGTATGCATAGACCAGATAGCATGGTAAACAGCCTGAAAATATATAGGTAATTGAGCTGAAAGGTCAAAAGTGAAAGTAGTGTCTAAAGTGAAAGCAGGGTCAAAATCAAATCAAGGTTTGCAGAGGGTATTGAGAAACGAGGTGTAGAGCTAGGGTTTGCTTGTGTGTGTGAGTGTGTGTGTCTGTGGAGTGGCTAGGTGCCGCAGTGGATAGAGCATCAGGCCTGGAGTCAGGAAGACCTAAGTTCAAATCCAACCTCAGACACTTACTAGTTGTGTGACCCTGAGCAAGTCACTTAACCCTATTTGCCTAAGTTTCTTCATCTGTAAAATGAACTGGAAAAGAAAAGGGCCAACTTTTCCAGTATCTTTGTCAAGAAAACCCAAATGGTGTCATGGAAAAACAAATGAACAACAACAACTTGTGTGTGTGGGGGAGGATAGTGAAGTGAACAACAAGGTATAGAACTCAACAAACATTTTCTTATTTTCCTGTTCTTGATGCTGAAGTGACTATTTTTTCCTGGCCTTGGGGTGGCCCCTCACCTCTAACTTGTGTTCAGAGATCTTTCCCCTTTTCCTTTATTGCTCTCAGGGTCAGTGGCTGCCTCTGGATTAGCAGAGGTGGGGTGGAGTTTTGCCCCACAGTACCTAGAAGGCAGGACAGAGAACCCTCCCCTATCTAGTAATAAGGGAGGGTTCTAACACTATGAAAGTTAACTCTAACACTATGAAATTTAAAAAAGGAAAGAGAAAGTAAATATCTCTAAGTATCTTTAAATAGATCAGAAAGCAAACAAGCAAAAAAAAATTATCAGGTCTTAGTGTTGGTAGATAGTGGGGTGCTATAAATAGTATTCTTGAGATGGTTATGGGTTAAATTATCAGTGGTATCAAACTGAAATAGAAACTAGGGCGTCCTGCAGGAAGCATATTGACTTAGAAAACCACAAATTAGCATGAGTTATATTCTATTGTATTTTTATTTATATTGGTAAATGTTTCCCAGTTACATTTTAATCTGGTTTGCAGCTATGCTTGGGAGCGTTGCAGGTCATAGGGCCTTCTCATGTTTGACACCTCTGGATTAGATGACCTTAGAGGCTCCTTCCAACTTTGAGACTCTTGTGATTTAGTCTACATAGATATTTTTGGGGTCATTGAATTATAGATTTAGAGCTGTACCTTAGAGGTCATGGAGTCCAAACTCTAATTTACAGATGAGGAAACTGAGGCATCGAGGGGTTAAGTAACTTGCCCAGGGTCAAACAGTAAATAAGTATCTAAAGGCAGTATTTAAACTCAGTTCTTCCTTAGCCATCATCCTAACCACTATATAACATTGCCTCGTATGGTCTCAAGACTATGGATTTTTGCTCATGAATCCTTGTTAAGAAATGACTTTTCTGATAGTGTTGGTGGGAATTGTATGTGATTACAACTATATATATGTGTGTGTGTGTGTGTGTGTGTATGTGTGTGTTGTGCATGTGGCAATGTAAGTTTGAGAGTGGATTCCCTGGAGGGAGGATAGTTGTGACTCATTAAATCCAGCTGGAACCTAGCTAATGTGGAAGATTCATTTCTCTTGGAAGCCACAGACATAGAATTGGTAGGAAGGTCCAAAAGGGGCACCAACTTAAAAGTAGAAATGACCCAAGGGAGGCTGGAATAATGGCTAGAAGAAGATGCTTTGGGTCTTAGAAAACAGCATAGTGGTCGTTCCTGGGAAAAGCCTGGCCAAAGGTTAATTAGATGGAAACTGGTTAGCACAATAAACTGTTGTGTACATTGGTCCCAATTATGGATTTTAGGCTAAAATTTCTATGCTCTTCAATTCAACAATTCTGTCTTCTGTTGGTTTTTTAATATATTTTTTTCTTGTTTGTGATGATTGAGTATAGAAAAGAAATAAAACCCTAGATATGACTACAAGAACTTGTCCCTTTCCTGCCTGGGAGTTTCTTTTGTCACAATTCTCATGCCATCCCTAAGATATTGCCACACACCTCCAATTTGCAACACAGTACTCAAAGCTTTGCAGGTTGGGTCCTCTGGCGTATGGATTTGTATTTAAGGGAGTACAATGTGGGTACTCCTAAATCTATAGACCTTCCACTAATGTAATCCAGATTAATATACATTTGTAGACATAATTAGCCCTTAACAAAGCCATTTATTAAGATGGCATGGTAAGAACAGGAGCTATAAAATGTCCCCTGTCATTAATATGGGCACATTTTCCCACCACTACCCTTATGGGAAGAGTAGACACAAACTTAGAGTACAAATAGAGTGAGCCATCGTGGAGACCTAATGTGGCCAAGGCTGCTTACTCTTCTGGTACTGCCAAGTTCTTTTAGTCTTCTCTCTCTCTGTGCATTCCTGTTTTCTGCAATCTGTCTCTCATTTGCCAGAGTTAGTACTCTCTAGAGGCCAAAGCCAGCTCTTTTCTCTACTGCCTGGATGTGTGCTTTTTGGTTCTGTTTCTGACATCAAGTGATCTCCTCTCTGTATTTATATCTATCTCTGTTCCCTCAACTATACCTAGAATTCTCTTGAACTAACTCCAGTTTTTGGATGGAGGTCTTTCGTTCTAGGAAAGTAAGTCAAGTTGCTAGATGTCACGCACAGAGGTGGGTTGAAGAGGGGGAGGAAAAGTCCCCTTCCATCCCTCAAGTCTTCTTCAAAGGCAGCTCTGGGCTTATACTCCGAATAACTATTATAGAATGACACCAGGGTGAGTTATTTAAATGTCCTCCCAGAGGTGTGGTCAAATATTGTTTGGCTAATCCTAAATTAGCACTCTAAGTGTTGATATCTGTAAAGAGATATCATTGCTCAGCCTTCTCTTATCCCCTTTGTGACTCTGCCATCATTCTTGGTGTCCCTGTGTACTTCACCAGAGATGAAAAGACAATAAACATTGATGGATCCTGTAACTGAAGTGTGTGTCACCTCTGCTCAGATTAGCACCAGGCTAAAGCCAGAAGGATTCAGATACATTTAAAGCAGTGTTTACCAACTGTGTCTGAAGGACCATTTGTGGTCTGATTGTTATTTTTGATGGAATCCTGTCTCCTTTTTTTTTTCTTGTCTTATGCTTTAACATCTTTCTGGTTTATGGCATCCCAGTGGGTAGAGGAGACAGGAATATATAGGAAGATTAAAGAAGATCACTAAGTAACTGCCTTTGTGGTAGCAATAAAAGTATTTTAGGTTAGAAATTGTCTGTACATAGACCACATAGTCGATAGAGGCACATGTATATACAATTTGTGGCCCTCTCAGCCACTTCATTGACCTTATTGAGGCCCTTGGGAACACTCAAGTGTATACCACCTCTGTAAAGGGATTCAGGAAGGGGGGAAGCAATGTAAAGCCATTTAACGAGTGTTTATTAGGCCACCTACTGTGTGCCAGACACTGCACTAGACACTAGGGATATAGTGGTAAAAGTGAAGCAATTCCTGTCTTCAGTGAGCTTACGTTCTACTGGGGGGAAACAAGTGAATACAAAGTGATTTCAGGAGGGAGGGCTCCAGAACCTGGGGGAAGTAGGAAAACTCATGCAAGATGTAGCACTTGAAAGGAGCCTGGAGGGAAAGTAGGGATTTTGAGAAATTACTAATTAAACACTTCCTGACCACCCATCATCTACCTGGAACTACAACAAGTGAATAAAGGGCCATGTAGACTCAGCCTTTCACAACTAGATGGAACCATAGAGGTCATGAGATCAGATTGGCTTATTGAAGACGAACAAGGCCTAGAGAAGGTAAAATGATGTGTGTGGAGTCACATAGTTAATTGGTGGCTAAGTTCTAAGACTAGAACATGGACCTCCTGACATCTCACTGAGTTTTTCATCTTTGAACTTTTTCCTCTTGGAACTCACTCCCTACCCAGAAGGACAGGCCATTATTGTAAAGGGAAGCAATAGCTCCAAGTAACCCCAAGGGGGAAAATACAGGACCAAGGACAGTTTCCTGCTGAAAACATCTTGGAGTTTGTTAGTAGATTCAAATAAGCAAACCACTGAGGAAATCTAACCAATGCTTCTGTCATCAACTGGAAATGTTCTTTTGGTATTTGCTTCTTGTATGTGAATTTTGAACAATTGTTACTACAGCTCCACAGCTGTTTTTGGACCTTTTCCTTCCTATGTTCCTGTCTGGCATCATTTACAGGGACCAGAGGGAGGAGGGCAAGTGCCTTGTGATTTGTTATCACAGCAGCACCAGATTAATTCGTTGGCTGTAAGGGTCAGCTGGATAGCATGCTGAATAGAGTGCTGGACCTGGAATCTGCGAAAGACCTGAGTTCAAATACAGCCTCAGAAAGGTACTAACTGTGTGACCCTGGGCAAGTCACTTAGCCCTGTTTACTTCAGTTTCCTCATCTGTAAAATAAACTGGAGAAGAATAGAGCAAACCTCTCTAGTATCTTTACCAAGAAACCTCAAATGGAGTAAGGAAAAGTTGGACATGTCCGCAAACAACGAAATAGTTGTTATGTTTGTGCTTGTTTTAGATATAACGAGCTCGCATTTCTCTATCAAGTTAAGTGCTTTCACATATTACCTCATTTGGTCATTACAGCAATACTGGGGGGTAAGTGATATTATTATCCCTGTTTTACAGATGAAGAAACTGAGGCAGACAGCAATTAAGTGACTTGTCCAGGGTCACACATTTAGCATCTGAGAGTGGATTTTGACTCATGTCTTCCTGAAACCACTGCTGCACCTAGCTTCCTCATGTTAAAATACCGCTGGTGGAGTTTATTATATAAGAAATAACCCTTACCTTGACCAACTTATTGGGAGCCAGAGAAAGATTTTAGAAAGGCACAGTTAAGTTCCTTGGGTAAATAGGACGATGCTAATGGATGTCAGACAGTTTGCTGTCCAATAGGAAGAAATGGCACATAGACAAATACAGTGATGGGGTAAATAATATTTAAATGTGTTAGGATATGGTTGATATGGTCATCACCACTTGAGGGGAGCAGGAAGCAGCATTTCATTTGGGCTTTCAGAATGAGTAGGAATTTAACAGGTATCTATGGGAGGGAGGAGGACTTTTCAGAGATAATACTAGTTAGCATTCACCTGGTGCTGTAACGTTTGTAATGAGGGTCTCATTTGAGCCTCACAGCAACTCTGTAAAGGAGGTACTGTTGTTATACTCATGTTACAGATGAGGAGACTGAGGCCAAGAGAGGTGAAGTTATTTGTTTTGGTTCACACAGGTAGTAAGTGTCTGAGACAGGATTTGAGCTCTTGTCTTTCTACCTCCAAGGCCTTTGCCTTACATTCTGTCCAAAGTGCTACCCAGGAGCAGCACCTAGGTGGTTCAGTGAATAGAGCACCAGCCCTGGAGTCAGGAGGACCTGAGTTCAAATCCAGCCTCAGACACTTAACACAAAAACTAGCTCTGTGACCTTGGGCAAGTCACTTAACCCCAATTGCCCTACCTTCCCCCCTCAAAAAATTACTTTAAACCCCCCCCCAAATTAAAGTGCTACATAGTTGCATAGGGTTCCCTATGCAAGAATGTGGAGATGGTGGGGGTGTGTGTGGGGGTGTGAAGTATAAAATATGTAATTCATTTTGTCTGGAATTTTAAGCATTTGGAGAGAGGTAATATGAAAAGATCAGCTAGGTGGTATAGTGGATAGAGTGCCAGACTGTAGCACCAATGCAATATTCACAGTGCTGATGGTGATTGTGAATATGCAGGCATAGTTCTCAAGTGAAAAACATCACAGACTCTGCATATAGAAAAAAGAAGCAAAACATTTATTCAGACACCAGAAAGCCAAATTCATCATAGCAACAAAAGTTAATATACCACAGCATAGCAGAGAACCACACCATCCTTCAGCCTTCCCACAAACAAGCCTGGCTGTCTCCTTGGGTGTGTCCTCTCCTACCTCCAGCTCTAACCATTCTGACTCCCAGCTTCATGTGGGCTCTGC
Source organism: Pseudocheirus occidentalis (assembly GCA_028646575.1). Taxonomy (NCBI): domain Eukaryota; kingdom Metazoa; phylum Chordata; class Mammalia; order Diprotodontia; family Pseudocheiridae; genus Pseudocheirus; species Pseudocheirus occidentalis. The sequence continues at coordinate 192,181,576 of CM053598.1, forward strand.
TCTATCCTTCAGCAAACTCCTCCTACCAGAGGCTCCATGTGGTTACATTCAGCCTTTTAGGGGGCAGGGAAAATCTTCAAATTCCCATTACCATTACACAGGCCTAGAGTCAGGAAGACTCATCTTCCTGAATTGAAATCTGGCCTCAGACACTTGCTAGCTATGTGACTGGGAAAGTCACTTAACCCTGTCTGCCTCAGTTTCCTTATATGTCAAATGAGCTGGAGAAGGAAACGGAAAACCACTCCAGTATCTTTACCAAGAAAATCTCAAATGGGGTCATGAGTCAGAGATGTCTGAAAAAAATGAACAACAGCAATATGAAAGAATTATATATCTATATATCTATATCTATATCTATAGCTATAGCTATAGCTATAGCTATGGCTATATCTATGTATATGGTGTAGCACCAAACTGAAGAGAGCTTTGATTGCTGGGCTAAGGAATTTGAATTTAAGTTAGTAGGCAGTGGGGACTTAATGAATTTTGAGCAAAGGAGCAATATGAAGATATCTATAAAATGGGATGATGTCTGGTAGTGGTGTGAAGGATGATTTGGATCAGAGAGAGAGATTATTGTTGACTGTTAAGATGGCTGAGAAAGGAGACAAGGTACCAGGTGGCTGGTAATAAGGTTCTATACTAAAACAGTGGCAGTGAGACTAGGGTAGAGAGGACATATGTGAAAGGCATTGCAGAAATAGAAATGATGAGTTTTGGTAACCGATTGGATGTGAGAAGTAAGGGAGAGGGAAGATATGGGCTGTAGAGTGTATACTTGTGCCACTGACAAATGGTGGAGTTAAGAAGGGAGAGCAGGTTACAGGGGACATAAAACAAGCTTAATTTTGTACTTGAGCTTGAGGGGCTAATGAGACATCCAGTTGGATATGTCCTAAGCGTCCTAGGAAATGCAGGTCTGTAGCTCAGCTGGTGATCTTTGGGAAATCATGGAGAAAAAGGGAGGTATCCCAGAAAAAGAAATGGGTAAATAGCCTGATTCAAAAAAAGTTTTTTCATAAGCACTTCAAGAAAGGTCCAGTTGTTTGACCAATTCTGAATCCTCCTGGACTCCTTTTGTGATTTTTATTTTGAGGAGGGAAGGCAAGGCAATTGGAGTTAAGTGACTTGCCCAAGGTCACACAAAGAGTATGTCAAGTGTCTGAGGCCAAATTTGAACTCAGGTCCTCTTGACTCCAGGGCTGGTGGTCTATTCACTGTACCACCTAGGTGCCCTTCCTGGACTCTCTCCTATCACCTAGCCCACAAGTCCTCTTGTTTACAAGAATAAAATGAGAAATTTTGGCAAGTGTTGCTGGCATCCAGGAACACTGCATCTGCTGCATTCCCTTGATTTACCAATCTAGTTATATTGTCAAGAAAGGAAATTAAATTAGTTTTGTATTACCTGTTCTTGATGAAGCCATGCAGGTTATTAATGATGACTGCTTCCTTTTGTAATTGTTCACAAATTATCCACTTTGTCTAGAATTTTGCCCATAGTTTGAAGGTTTTCATCTTCTTTTTTTTTAAAGTCTGGGACAATAATTTCCTGTCTCCAGCCCTCTGGCACCTTTCCTATTCTCCACAATTTTGTGAAGATCACTGACAGCAGCTCATTAATCACATCTGCCAGTATTTTCAGCACCCTGAGATGCAGTTCATATGGACCTTGTGACTCAAACTCATTGAGGGCAACCAGGTGCTCTCTTCCCATTTTCTTAGTTATGTTGGGTTTTAACTCACTATTAACTATTTTTTGGTGCTATCTATCCTTCCCCGGCTGAGGAGTGTTCTCAGTAGAGAAAACAAGCAAAAGAATAGTTGAATACTTTCTTCTGTGGGACACACTTTAGCATCATCCCATTCACTCAAGGAACTCAACTGTTCCTTCTTTGATCTTTCTTTTACTCCCAATGAGTTGACCATTTAGTTGGTGCCCATCTACATTGTTCTCTTTGGACACTTCTTCCCCCCCCCCCGCCAGTTTTTTGTTTATCAGAAATGTTTGCATAGTCAGAAATAGTTTGTATAGTCAGAATTTTATTTAGGTTATGGGACCCTACCTATCCTTTCTTGAAATCTTTGCTTTGAAATCTGCTCTCCCCAAACCTAGGGTAAATATTAGATTATTTCTAGCTTTTTCCTTACTCTAATATGGAATGGTATCTACCTTTTCATCCTCTCTAGCTTATTATACAGTTCCTTTTTGCTGTTTAGGTCTGGTTCCTTTGCTTTCTTCTTCTACCTTTTGAAGAATGAAATGATCATTAGAGCAAGTTAAGAATTTATCTCTTGGTGTACTTTTAGTCGAGGGAGACCTATAGCAGATGTCTAAGATAGCAGCTGAAGACCCCTATCATACATACCTCTATGCTAAGATTTTGATGTTTACTGAATTCTTTATCTATGTCTGCCAAGTGTTTTGTGAGATTGTCCCATTCCAATATTGCTTTTGTATCTCATTCTATTATTTAATCACTTCAAATGGTTTTCTTTCTATAATGCTTCCCTCTGGTTTCTGGATAGCCTCACACAACTATCTTCTTGTATCTTTACTCACCTTCTTTCATTTAATGATTTATATATGCATATATACACACCTATTTGATATGATATAGATACATAATTCACTACAGCAAGCACTTATTAAATTTCTACTATATGTAAGGCATGGGATTTGTAGTTAGGAGACTTGAGCTCTAAGCTTAATTCTACATTTACTAGCAAGTGATCTTGGGCAAAATCATTCCACTACTCTGGACCTCAGTATCTTTATCTGATGAAAAAAAGGGAAATTGGACTAGTTTCTTGGAGTGCCTTGGAGTCAGGAAGACCTGGGTTCAAGTCCTACTTTTGACACATATTAGCTGTATGACCAAGTCAAATAATCTTTCAGTGCTCAGGCAATTATCTAAAATCATAAATTGTAAAGAAAGTATTTCCATACCACATCCTCATGGATAAAATCACAGGACCAGACCAAAAGTATTTTATCAAAGATCCTTTGTAATTCCACAAAACAATTCAACAGGCATTTAGAAAGTGCCTACTCTGCGAAAACTATTTTCTTCAAGGATGCCCTTGATATGATGAGAAAGTAGGTTTATGGGTTGGTAGTTACTGATAGTTTCTCAATTGATTTTTTTTTGTTAGTAGCAATGGCCATGATTTTTTCTGGTCTAATAGATCTTTTCTTTTCTTTTCCAATACCTTGAGAATAGGTTCAGTAGAAAGAGCACTGACTTTGAAGTACATGGACCTGGGTTCAAAACCTGCTTCCATTTATCACCCTTTGTGACACTTAATTTTGCAGGGTCTTAGTTTTCTTATGTGTCTTTTTCTTTTCTTTTTTATTTTTTGAGTCAATAGGAATTAAGTGACTTGCCCACATTCACACAGCTTGTAATCAGCTGAGGACAGACTTGAACTCAGTTGTCCTGACTCCAGGATGGGTGTTTTATCCACTGTGCCACCCAGATGCCCCATGAAGACATTGGATTAGATTAAGCTCAAAATCTAAAAACCCTCAAAATTGTGTTGCACCCAGGACAGACCTTCTCAGTGTCTACTTGGTTTATTTTAGTGGTTTAATTTAAATGAATTTAAAATTTATTTATTATATTTGGTTTATTTATTATTTATAAATAAAATAAAATTTTATTTTATTTATTTCTCCTTCCTCATCTAGCACATTTGGAACTAGCACATGGCTAGATCCAAACATCATTACTCCACTGTCACTGATGGAAAATGCAACAAGCATTTATTAAGTACCTACTATGTGTTAGGCACTGTCAGTTGCTGGAGATACAGGGACATAAGGGAAAACAGTCCCAGACCTCAAAGCGTTTATGTTCTACTGGTGGGAACAAGATGTATATAGATAAGGAAGTACACAAGCCATGCAAAGTAAGGATAATTTAATAAGGGCATTAATGCCTGGGGGAATCAAGAAGCCTGACTAATAATATTAATATTGGACTCATGTCCAAAGGGATATTTGGGCTGATCCTCTAATGACTATAGGGAGTCCAGATCTTGTCATTTCTGTCTTCACATCTCTTGCACCTGACCCCTTCCCTTCATTCATACAGTTGGGTTAAGCCCTTATTACCTCTCCCTTAGATCGCTGAAATGCTTCTAGTGGGTCTCCCTACTTTGAATCTCTCGCCACTCTAATCCACCCTGCACACTTGACAAAGTTATTTTATATTTTGCTTTTTTGAGGGGGAAAGGCAGGGCAGTTGGGGTTAAATGACTTGCCAAGGTAACATGGCTAGTAAGTGTTAAGTGTCTGAGGTCAAATTTGAACTTGGGTCCTCTTGACTCCAGGGCTGGTGCTCTGAACAGAGCCATCTGGCCACCCCAACTCATTTTCTTTAAGAGCAGATCTGAGCATGGCTCCCTTTCCCCTCCCTGACCACACCAACCCCCCCCTCCATACCAGGGGCTTCCTATTGCTGTGTTGTTTAATTAATTTTTGGTTGTTTCCAACTCTTTGTGACCCCATTTGGTTTTTGGTTTTTTTTGGCAAAGATATTAGAGCATTTTGTCATTTCCTTCTCCAGCTCATTTTAGAGCCCACAGCATTAAGTGACTTGTCCAGGATTACACAGCTGTAATAAATAATTGAATGAATGAATAAACAAAAATATTATACATATATGTATAGATGTATATAAACCTATGTGCACATACCTATACATAGTACATATACACATAATACAACATACATACACATGCATATATAACACAACACACACATATACACAACACATACACAACACATACATGCATACACATACACACATACAATATATGTATATGCATACACTATATATGCATACACACACCTATACATATACACACGCGTGTACATATGCACACACATACAGATATACACAGACACATACATCCACACATCCACACATGGATTTCTTCTTTCTCCTAGTGAAATATAAACTCTTGGCAAAGAGGGGTTTTAAAATTCTTTTTTCTTATATCCCCAGTGCCTTATACAGTTTCTGGCCCATAGTAGGTGTTTCCTAAATAAACCTATTGTTTGATTGCTTGTTGAAAAGTTGGAAGCGTGACTGGGAGCATTTGAAGCTTGTGAGGTGGGGAGGGGCCGCCTGTCTAAAGGCATGATAGGGGGCAGACAGAATATTGCATATGAAGGAGGTCAGTTTAGACGGAATATAGAGTACGTGAGGGGAAGTTAGGTGGAATAGTTGGGAAGACCATCCTCTATCCTGAATTTTCTTTTCTTCAGGCTTATTATCTTCAGTTCCTTCAAACTCCTCACACAGTAGGACTTTGAGTTCCCTCTCATAGGTGGTGTAGTCACTTGATCCTGTTTGCCTCAGTTTCCTCATCTGTCAAATGAGATGGAGAAGGAAATGGCAAATCACTCCAGTATCTTTGCCAAAAAGACTCCAAATGGGGTCATGAGGAGTCCAAAATGACTGAAAATGAATGGACAACAACAACAATACATTTCAGTTGGCCTTTCCTTGGATGCATTTCATCTTATCAATTTGTTTCCATTTATGTTATGACAAGAGCAGAGTACAATATTTAAAATCACTGATAACTATTGGCAGAGCCACGATTAGGACCCTGGGGAGGAAAGCTAAGGACAACAAAACTTAAAAAAACAATGGCCAAATATATGGCTGAAAAGAAGAGGGTGGAAGAAGGCATAGGACGACTGCTTATGGAGAATGGGACAAATTATTATGGAAAATGGAGAGAAAGTGGCACCTGTAGTTGGGAAGACCTGAGTTCAAATCTAACCTCAGATATTAGCTTGGCCAAACCAGTTGACCTGTGCCTCAGTTTCCTCAACTATAAAATTAAGATAATAAATAATGCCTGCTTCCCATAGTTATGAGGATACAATAAATTAGTATTTGTAAAGTTCTTTGTTTCTTTAAAGTACTATGTAAATAAATATTATTGTCATGATTATCATTGTTGTTATTATATAATTGCTAAGTGAGGGTCAATATTTTCTGAAAAGGCAGGGAGAACAGGAGAGGCCATGGGATTTGAGAAGAGCAAATATTTTCCCAATTTTTAGGGAAGAGAATAGAGTTTTCAAAATATGGGCCAGTGAGCTTTACTTTGATTCCTGGAAAAATTCCAGAATGTATTGTTAGAAAAAATTAGGGCCACTTACATAGCTAAGGGTCTCCATGTGAATTCCTACATTTGGCAGCGAAGGCACTCCAAATGAGTGATTATTTGGTAAACCAGCATCTATATCAAGAAAGGAAAAAAAAGAGAAGGCCCATGTATGGGACTTATAAGTCAGAAATAGATTTATTAATAAATATTCTTTATATGCAGCTGGAGATGAGAAAGGGATGCTTCAGTTTTTCAAGTCTACATCCATATTGGGGTGGTAGTATGTAAACCTTGAAATGAAATTTTCAGTCTTTTGTTCTTGTACCAAAAAAGTTCTGTCACTGACATGTATTAGGGTTTCTTCTTTATTTTCAGGGGTCCTAAGATGGTGTTTAGTGGGGAGCAAGACATTTTTTATTACTTTGAATTTAGGGATCTTTAATGGTAGTAATTGGTTGAGGGGAATGAGAATATAGGATTGGGATGTTTTCCATTTACTCAATATTGGCTAACAAGGGGATTATGGAAGGTTTTACCTATGATGTCAGATGTTGTGGGGCCATTTGGACCCAGACACTTGCCTATCAAGTTATAATTGTGGAAAATGGACATACCTCAGTTAGTTCCAGAGATAAAAGCAAAAGAAAGAAAGAAACAACTAAAACTATATGTATAACCAATAAATATGGACATAGTTCTTTTTGCCTAGTTCTACCTCTAAATGGCATGGCCGGTATTGGGACAATGGCCTTGGTTTGTTCTCTCAGAGTAAAGATCAAAGGCCTTCTGGAGACTTATGGTTTTCCCTTTCTGATTCTACAAAAGAATGCCAACTCATTTTCTAAGGGATAAATATACATTATACATAAATATACAGTATACGAAGAGTCTAATAAAGGAACAAAGGCCTTAATTATTAACATTGCTATGTAAATAAGTGTAGACATGGATATTTTCTAGAATGTAATATAAATTTATTTTTATTATCCAGAGCAAAGATGGCACTTGAAATTACACAATCCTACTTCACAGACATATTCTTATGGAACATTTTCTCTGGCTTGCTTCTTTAACTTGTGTTCAGACTTGAAGACTGGGTCCCCAGACTGCAGCTGCTGCTTTAAGTTCTAGGGGTAACCCTATGAGCACTATTCTTGCTCCTCTATTTTATAAAACTCTATTGGTCTGCTTCCCAGAAACATCAGTCAATAGATTTGAAAAAAGCTTAGCAAATACATTAATTAGATGACATAGAAAGAATGATAGTACAAACATTCCCCACATAAGCCTGGGACATAGGCTCCCACAAATACACACATTTTCCATGGGAAGAGTGAACCCAAACTTAGGATTTAGTGGTAGTGAGGCACATGGTGTGGTAATAGCAACTCACAATCTCTATTTCTATAGAGGCTGCAAATAATTTCCTCCTTTGGAAAGTCCTGAGGCAGTTCTCTTTGGGTACCATCCCTCTGTTGAGCTGGTTGCACCGTTGGCTTCCCAAGGTCTGCTGGTCTTCATAGCTAACCCTATTAACTCTGTTGTCAAGGCTCTTCTTACTGGGAGCTATTCCTTCTGCAGATGACTGCTTCTCTGTAACCCTGTTTCTCTGGAATGTATATCTCTGCTCTGTGCTGGAGCTAGTATCTTCTGTTTGCCTGAAAGCACTCTTCTGGATCTTAGGTGTCTGAGGCACTTAGAGATGTGGCTAATTTGTTTGCTCAGAAAATGGGGTTGTTGTTTTCCTGCCTCTATCGGAGAGATGTTCACACTTCATAAAAGGAGCAGGGGCAGGTGCATCTCTACAGTCATTTTAACACCTCATTGACACTGTGATTGGATTCTGGACTTTTTGTGACTATAGCTGAGGTATGAGGAGAGGGGGACCACTTCTTTTACACTTCCATATATTATAGGAAAGGTCAGAGACAACACAAAATAGACACTAAGAAATGAATCCAGTCATCATAGTCTAATAGGCTTTAAAACAGGCTATGGTTAATGACTGGTTAGAAAAGGAAGCAGTGATTATTTAAGATTATTAAAGAGTCTACATGTCTTCATTGAGAAGAGGTTAAAAGATACTAACTTTTCCATTTTTGACAGGTTGATGAGGCTAGTAGATCAGGGGAACGCTGTAGATAGAATTTAGCTGATTTTAACAAGCATTAATAAAACCATTTTATGTTAAATAGCATGTAGATGTCATGATGTGTCACTGTGAGGCAGGAATAGATACATCTCTAGCATGTCCTCTCTCACCTTTTGCTAAGGGAGACTTCAAATCCTGCCAATGGGATAGCTGAGTGGCATAATAAATAGATCACTGGCCTGAGATCAAATCTGACCTCAGACACTTACTAACTGTGTGACCCTTGGCAAGTCACTTAACCCCATTTGCCTAAAACAAACAAACAAACCCAAAATAGTTCCTGCCAGAAGGGGAAGCAGGAGGTTAGGGGCCAGAGACTGGCCTTGACTCTGCTCACCTCAGAGAGAGAGAGAGTACCAGGCTAGAACTACATCTCTCTACCCCCCTTAAATATTATTAGTCTAGTGGATGTAATTTTTAGGTACAAGCTAAACTTCTGATTGCTATTTCTTAATGGAGATGGGAACCTCAAGTTTTATATCTAAATTGACTTTCCACCAAATGCCACTTCTATAATGAACATATATAACCAATAACAGAGGAACCCATTTATTCAAGTTGATAGCAAAACAGAAATGAAAGAAAGTGTGTGTGTGTGTGTGTGTGTGTGTGAGAGAGAGAGAGAGGGAGAGAGAGACAGAGAGAGAGAGAGAGAGAGAGAGAGAGAGAGAAAGAGAGAGAGAGAGGTAGGGGGGGGAGAGAGAGAGAGAATATATACTAGACTAAATGGAGTAAAGGAACTCTTCCATTGGGAATGAGGTAACTCAACCAAGAAAGAGAATCCCAGATTTCACCCAAGGGGAAAATTCCTTAAAGACTCTAATGTAGCAGCTGGGAATGATGACATGATCTAAGTTCTGCATATCAGCTTCTTTGCAGAGCCTTTTATTCCTTCAGTGAACTGAAGAGAGGTTAGTATTATTCACTTTCTCTCTCAGAGTTGGAAGCCAGTAGATGCACCCAAAGAGACTGAAGAGTCCTATCCACTCTTCTCATCAACTCTGTCTTCACTTCATACAAGGTATCTTCCCTCCTCTACCCCCTGCAAGTTGGTACCTTCTTTGCAATTCATATTTTTCTTGTAAGCTTTTGATGCAGGAGTTCTGACTGTGTTGTCTTCCTCCCATTTCATGCTTTGACCCTTTTTGTTCCCAAAAAAGGAATCTAAAGTTGGGGGGCTGTGCTTGCTTTGCTCGCTCATGTTGCCAGTCAGTTACTTGACTTTTGAACTCTTTGCAAAAGTATAACTCTGCTTCCAGAGGGGAGAGCTTTGTCCCAAATCACTAGGGTTTTTCACAACTGCTGGAGTTATTAGGAGGGTGTCATCTCTACAGCCCCCACCAGCTTTGGCTCACTGGTTATACACCTCAGGACAACTACCCAAGACTGAGATCCTGATCCAGGAAGGTTAAGGCAAGAGTACTTAGCCTCTGAATGGTTGCTTGGCCCCCCTATGATCTGCAGGCCAGGAGCTCTGAAGCAGCCATGTGGAGGTGGCTGCAGGGCCACCACTTCAGTTACTTCTCACTCTGGGGGCAGAGGCTGGACTGCACTTTGTCCCCCTGAGATTTATCAGGGTTCCACTGACCTTTTACTTTATCTTTGGCATTTATGGGTTGATAATTCTGGAAACCTCCATAGCTGTTGGTGATCCACTCTCCTGAATGCTCCAGCCTCTACTGGTCTAGGCTGCCCTGAGGCTAAAACCACCAGCTCATTGTGGGGCTGGGCTTGGTTCCCAGTGTGCTGCGCTAAACCCTTCCCATCTGCCTGTCAGGTTGCCTTCAGCAGGAGATTTGTTTCTCTCTGTCACTTTGTAGGTTCTGTAGCTCTAAAATTTGTTTAGAGCCATATTTTATAGGTATTTGAGGTGGTTATAGGGGGAGCCACAGAGTTTTCCTTCTTCTATACTGCCATCTTGACTCCCTTCTTTGCAATTTATAGCCCCCAACAGTTGTCTAAAGCAGTGGTGTCAAACCTAAATCAGAAGGGGACCTCTAATCTGTACATAAGGATACCTGTGCATAAAATATTGACTTATTTTAAAAATCTAATATTATATATGTTTGATTGCATTTTCATTTATTTGGTTAAATATTTCTCAATTACATTTTCATCTGTCTGGCCCCACTGAGAAGTGTTACTGCCCTGTGTTTGACACCTCTGGTCTAAAGCACTGAGAGATTAAGCTCAGAGTCATGTAGCTAATATAAGGCAGGATGTGAACCCAGATCTTCTTGGCTCTGAAATCTGTCTACCAGGCTACAACTGACAAATGCATTATTTAAAAAAAATTAGTTTCTTTCATTTTTATATTATCTTCATTCCCCAAAATATGTCTTGTTCCTTCTTATCCCCAGAAAGCCGATCCTTGTAACAAATTAAAAAGAAAGAGGGAAGGCAGTTCAGAAAAACTAAGCAACACATCTTTGGAGAATGACAATACATGCACTGTTCCACACTCATAGTCTCCTACCTCTCTAAAGAAGAGAGGCAAGTGCATTTTCTCAACCCTTCTTTACAGTCAAGGTTGATCATTATAATTACACAGATTTCAGTTTGTTGTTGTGAGTGTTTCCATCTGCACTGTTATAGTCTTTATGTATATATTTTTTCCTGGTTCTGTTTATTTTGCGTCAGTTTGTATGTTCCCATGCTCCTCTTTATTTTTCATGTTTATTATTTCATACATTACAACAAGATTCCATTGGAGAAGGAAGTGGCAAACCACTCCAGTATCTTTGCCAGGAAAATTCCATGGACAATATGGTCCATGGGGTTAGGAAGAGACAACTGAATGCCTGAACAACAGTAATATTGCATTACATTTATTTACTACAATTTTTAAAGCTATTCTTTAATAAATAGGCATATACTTTATTTCCAAGACTTTGTGTCACAAAAAGTGTTACTATGAATATGTGGAGCCTCCCTCAGATACATGCCCAGCAACAGGATCTTTGGATCAGTGGATATGGATATTTTAGTCACTTTTTAAGCCTAATTCCAAATAGAAAAATGCATTCTTCTTAACCTTACCATGTAGGTGCATACCATTCCCAGCCAGGAGTATGTCATCTGTATATTTCAAGTTGTAGTCCAGAAATGCAATAGCTGTGCTCAGATACCACCTTCTCACCCAGCTGTTCACTTCCCATGCCTTCAAAGGGCAGAAATACTTTGTTGTTCAATTATTTCATCCATGTCTAACTCTTTGTGACTCATTTGGAGTTTTCTTGGCAAAGATACTGGAGTACAAAGATAATGGAGTGGTTTTTTATTTCCTTCTCCATCTCATTGTACAGATGAGGAAACTAAGGCAAATGGGGTTAAGGAACTTGTTCAGGGTCACATGTCTAGTAAGTGTTTGAGGCCAGACTTGAACTCAAGTCTTCCTGACTTTAGACCCGGCACCCTTTCTACGGACTGCTCTGCAGAAATCCTGCCCTTACAGTATTCAGATTCTTGCCCAAGACTTTATTACCTTGTCAATACTTTCTAGGTTTCTTCTCTTTGTTTCATTTGGGTTCTTGTGAATCACTGGAAGTAGGTGGTAGATTCATTCTACTTTGGGATAGATGCCCTGGAAAGACAACAGAGTTTTCAATTGTTTTATGCACTTGAAAAATGGCAGCCTTGGTACCTCTAAGCAGTGTTATCCATCATCACCACTATTCTCCTCCTGACTGTTACTGGGTGATCTCTCACCAGTAGGGCTTCATGGTTCTACTTCTTCATTCCTTAGTGGGCTTGCACAATTGTCTTCAACACAGTACCTCAAATGTAGTACTTAAATGCTTATTGACTTATTGACTTGTGACAGAAATGCAAATATTTTATAGTCAGTCTATGTCACTGCAAAATTCTTCCTGCTTTCTGTATAGAATGAGATTCTTAATCTTGTTTTAAATTCCTTAATGAGTGCTTATACTTCACCTTCTAAGAATCTGTTGAAAACTTTTAAACACTTCTAGCACCTCTTTATAACTAGACAGCAATGCCCCACTTCATTTATTTTATTTTAGCAGCAACTTGAGAATTGTACTGTATTTCCTTTCTCTTTTTGGACTAAGTCCTTATCTTCATTAATTAATTAACTAAAAAAATTTTTTTTTTTGCTTTTTGGAGGGCAGTTGGGGTTAAGTGACTTGCCCAAGGTCACACGGCTAGTTTTTTTGTGTTAAGTGTCTGAGGCCGCATTTGAACTCAGGTCCTCCTGACTCCAGGGCCGGTGCTCTATTCACTGCACCACCTAGCCACCCCAATCAATCAGTTAATTAATTAATTCATTTTTACCAATATATTTACTTATGAAATTTAGTTTTCCAGTTTGTTTAACTTACCAATTGTTTTTCTTGCCTTGCTTTGTCCACTACCATCTTCTTTTCTTTGTCTGTGAATCTTTCTCCATGAGGGTTAATGTTAATGAAATTTAAGAGAGAATATGAGAAGGATCTTGTGATTCTTTAGTCATGAATCTGAGTGACTGTAGGTTCAGAGCTCCCTAACCGCTCAGATGTAAAGGCTCTCCCATCCAGGGATGTATGTAAAGCATATAGCTGATTAAGGCAGTCAGAGTCCTATCTGTTGGTCTTTACTTCTCTGCTTGTATTTTCTCTGAAGTTTAAGGTACTGATTTTTACCCTAAACTAGTGAATGTAATTAAAAAAGATTGTCAGCTCCTTAAACAGCTATCTTTCCTCCTAAAGCAGATCTAAGAACCTATGCTAGCAGTCATCCTGGGTATGCCAGTGTGGTTGCTGCTACAATGAGCCCTCTTTTAAGGGATTTATTCCTGAATTCTCCCTTAGTTTCTTTATTTCTATCCCTTCTTCAACTTTCTTTCACAAAAAGTATAAGAAGAATATAAATTATTTTTCTTTAATTTTTCTTCATTTCTCCCCAATTTTTCCTCCCCACATTCAATCTCTGGTCCTCTTCATTAGTCTAAACTCTTTTAAATCAACTTCACAATTTCCTCTTCCTTCTTATCTAGTTCAACTCCCTTTCCCACCCTTCTATAGCCTTTTCCCACACAAGCCAAAAATAGAATGAGTAAAGTTTCCCCTCTGTGGGGGTCTCTAAGCAAAGACTTAATTCCTATTTGTCTAGCATGTTGTAGAGAGGATTCTTTTTTCATATTGGACTAGGTGACCTCCTGAGATCCCTTCCAAATCTGGAAGTTGTTTGCATGTTGTTTCTGGATACCATGGTTTAGGTACTTCATACAGTATCTCCTTCCTCCACCAGCCAGGTGAGTGGTCATGTTTATGGCCACTGGAGGCAATAGCAATGATTGTTCTGGGAACCCTGTCAGTTTAATCCTAGTGGATGCCTTCTCCTCCTTTAACTGTCTTGCCTCCAGAACTCCAATAACCTTTCTTTGCTCTCAGCTAAAGATGGAAGTCATTTTAGAAATGCCATAGGATCACAGAGTTTGGGGTGGTGGTTGTGGGAGTCTTAGAGGTCATATAATCAATCCCCATCATTTTAAAAGAAGAGGAAACTGATAGAACAGTTTCTCCCAAAGTTACATAGGTAGCATTAGAGCCTGGATTCCAAACCAGTTCTTCTGATGAGAAGTCTAGTGTTCTTTCTGCTGAAATATATTATCTCTTCTTTCTCTCTCTCTCTCTGTCTCTCTCTCTCTCTCTCTGTCTGTCTGTCTGTCTCTCTCTCTCTCTCTCTCTCTCTCTCTCTCTCTCTCTCTCTCTTTCTCTCTCTCTCTGTTTAACCCCCCCCTCTTCCATTATATAACTGAGGAGGGAGGTGTTGGGTAGGATTTGAGATGTGCTGATGTGCTAGAGCCAGCTTGAACCTGCAAGAAACAATTGTTAAATTTTCAGTGTGAGCATTTATACCTTGGAAATATTCCCAGAGTTCCCTATGGTATACGAACTTTGGGTGAATAACCAGTCAGTACTTTTAGTTTGCACTATTACACTTCACAAGTGAATCAGCTTAGTATTCAATATATTTTGTTCTTGGACATATAAAAGAAAATAGTATTTTAAAGTTAATTTGTTTATTTTCATTTTTCAATATTCATTTCCATAAGTGTTTTGTAACTGTTTTAGGTCCTTGCATTGCTGAGAAGACCTAAGTCTACCAAAGTTAGTTATTGTACACTGTGGCTATTACTGTGTACAGTGTTATTTTGGTTCTGCTCCCTTCACTCAGCATCAGTTCATATAAGTCTTTCCAAGTTTTTCTGAAGTCCTCTTATTCATCATTTCTTATAACACAATAGTATTCCATTACATTCCTATACCACAACTTGTTCAGTCATTCCCCAATTGGTGGGCATCCCCTCAATTTCCAGTTCTTGGCCCCTACAAAAAGGGCTTCTATACACATTTTTATATATGTGGGTCCTTTACCCATTTTTATGATGTCTTTGAGATACAGCCCTAGAAGAAGTGGTATTACTGGGTCAAAGGGTACACACATTTTAATAGCCCTTTGGGCATAGTTCCAAATTGCTCTACAGAATGGTTAGATCAGTTCACAACTCCACCAACACTGAGTTAGTGTTCTAACTTCCCCGCATCTTCTCCAACATTTATCATTTTCCTATTTTGTTATGTTAGCCACTCTGATAGGTATGATGTGGTACCTCAGAGTTTTTTTGATTTGTATCTCTCTAATTAATAGTGATTTAGAGCATTTTTTTTCCATATAACTGTAGATAGATTTTATTTCTCTGAAAACTGCCTATTCATATCCTTTTACCATTTATTAATTGGGGAATGATTTGTAAATTTGACTCAGTTCTCTATATATTTTAGAAATGAGGCTTTTATCAGAGACATTAATTGCAAAAATTCTTTCCCAGTACAAAATAGTATAACTCAGGTTTCCTCTTATAAACCCAGTGATCTTCCTAACTTTCCTATTTCTCTCAAGGGCACCACTATACTTCCAACCAACCAAATTCTCGATCTTAGAGCTATTCTCTATTCTTCACACTTCTTCACCCTTACTTCCCTTCCCCATATTAATCAGTTGCTTAGTCTTGTTGATCCAACTTTTATATCTTTTACAACTGCCCTCTTCTTTTCCACTTGTATGGCCACTGCCCTGGTTTATGCCTTCATCATTTATTGATTAACTATTGTGATGGTCACTGTACCTCAAGCTTTCCCCCTTTGTAATCCACCCAGAGCTGCCAGATTGATATGCCTAAAGCATGGCTGATGAGGTTGCTTTTCTGCCTGAGAAGCTGCAGTTTTTCATGGTTTCTAGGATAGAACATAAACTTCTGTGCTTGTCATTGAAAGCCCTTCACAATCTGACTCAAGCCTACCTTTCTAGTTTTATTGAATATTATTTCTTGCATTCTAAATTCTAGCCCAAGCTGGCTTTGTTTCTGTTTTCTACACAGAACATTCTGCTTCCCACACTGTGCCTTTTGGACAAGGCTGAACCTCATTCCCAGAATACAATTTCTCTTCACTATTATCTTGTTAGCTTCTTTTAAGGCTCTGTTCAAGTACTACCCACTCCAGGAAGCCCTTTCTTATTTCCAGAGCTGTTAGTGTCCCTCCCCTCCATGACTTTGTATGTGTAAACATCCACACATATACACATATATAAACATACGTATATACCCACATGCATATATATTCATAATATTTGCTTATGTCTATATATTTTGTCATCTCCTCTTTTCCCCAAGAATGTAAGTGCTTGAAGGGTAGGGACAAT
The DNA here is from genome assembly GCA_028646575.1 of Pseudocheirus occidentalis. Lineage (NCBI taxonomy): Eukaryota > Metazoa > Chordata > Mammalia > Diprotodontia > Pseudocheiridae > Pseudocheirus > Pseudocheirus occidentalis. The sequence goes on from CM053598.1 coordinate 192,197,570, forward strand.
TTCATTTATGTCTTTTTATGTCCAGTACCTGCCTGGTCCATAGTAGGCATTTAATAAATACTTGTGGAATAAATAAAGATCACAATTTATATTATGTATAGGACTTGGGGGAGGGCATGATTTCAATTATGGAACTTTCCTGGGCTGTTTTCGCTGTTTTTCAATAATGTATCTGTCCTCATACCTCAAGGTAAGGGGAAAGAAGAGTGGATTGTTAACATCCATCCAAAGATGCTGAAGAAATACATACACAATGATGGAAACCAGCTGAATCCTAGTGGGAAAAAAGGCCTCTAATTTAATTTTAAAAAGCAACAAAAAAATCTTGAGACAAATTTTTCTTGGAGCTTCAGAACTAAATTCCGAGATCGTTCTTTGCAATCAGTTGGACACCTTTCAATTTCAAAGTACTTGCTCTGTGCTGTTCAGGACCAATATTATATCCTTTTAATAGTCTGGGAAATTAATGCACAAAATTAGGAAGTCGATTTCTTAGGGGAAACCCAGAAAGTTTGTGGTGAAAACAAGACAAGTACTCTTTTTAAAAAGTGTATGGCCTTGGCCTTTTGTTGGATAGGCGCTTTTGTTGTGTCCTATACCTTGGAACCCAAGTACCTAGAAGGGAGTAGATAGTAGTGATTTCAATATCAAAGACCACGTCATCTAAGAAGATCAAACTAAGTAGAATTTAATTTAAGTAGACCAGTCATAATAGAAAGAACTTATAGGTAAGAAAATGGCTTCTAGAGGGTTTTGGGTACCATATTTTAGGAAGGAAGATAAAAGAGGGGAGGATGTAAGAGTGTGGGAAAAAATCTTAGAACTTATTATTACCAAAAAATAAAAGGGAGATAAGAGATAATTATCAGCTCATTTGCCTATTTTTTCATTTACATACTTTTTAAATAAGAATAATCCATATATCTATTGAGGGCATATGTGATGAAAGCTTTAGAAAGGAATAAGCAGACTTTGCAAACTATATTCTCCAACAGACCATATCTTTACAATAATACAACTGATTGAAACATGTAGAGAATATAAGATCCTAAGGGATTTGTTGTTTGTTGACAGTAAAAAAAAATTATTCAGATGAGCAAAATGTTGTTTCAAAGACTACCAACAAGCTGTCTCCTAAGCGTTACGTCAAAATCATATAAGATGCCTTGAAAGATGTAACAATAGAGATAGCTTTGTGGGAACCTCAGATTTTTAATAACACTCAAGGCATTCAAAAAGGAGAAGATGCTTTTCCAAGATGATTGCTTCCGTTATGGTGGCAGTCTGGCAAAGAGTCTAAGTGACAGAGCAATTCCAGATAGGTGGTGAGGTCTTCCTGATGCTCCTGTTTGCAAATGAGATTATCCTGATTGCATCATTCCCTGGAACACTGCAGAGCCTCCTAATCATTCACAAGAGTTTGGCCTAATTGTTTGCACAGGAAAAACCTTAGTAGAAGAATGCTTCTTGTCTGGATGGTGACATAGAATTAGATGGACAATATATAAAGCTCATTCATCAGTACATATATCTAGGACAGACAATGCAAATGGATAATGAGCTGAACCCAGAACGAATAAGAGGCAGAGAGTGAGTTAGATTGCTTTGGGGAAATGATGTGGTCCTTTAAATGATTCTAAGTTTCTCCCTGAAACAAAGGCCCATTTTTATAATGCCAATTTTTTTTGATGATGTGAGTCATGGAATACTACTACCACCTCTGAAGAGCATAGGGAGGCATGTGGTAGGCGTAAGCTGCCTGTGATACATTACAAATGAAAAATTACACGGGAGAAGTGGCATGAGGAATGTCATCAGAGAAAAATGTGCCTGAGGAAAAACAGATGAGTTCATTACAGGTAGTGAGGGAAAGCTGATGGGCAGTCTGCGTGCTCCATGGTTATCCCCACTGTTAGGAAGCCTCCAAGAGGGTAAGCAGCACCTTCTGCAGTGAGTTTGTGAGAGGGTGTAGACAAGGGTTGCAGCTGAGTAGACCTGGCAGATCTGGGTGAGCTGTAATCTACATCTTTAGATTTCCTTAATCCACATTGGGGAAATCATGGATCCTGTGGAGTTTTAATGTGTCAAAAAAATTGAAGCAAATCTAGAAGAAGGTAATTAGGATAGCAAGAGTGGAAACCATGTCACGCAATGAGAGTTGGGAGCTCTCTGACCATCCTTCTCCTTCAGGAGGACACATCCAGGCTTCTCTTTTGGCCAGAAGGAAGGTCAAGTTGGCTATTTTCCAATATCTTCTTTGGCCTCTCAAGTCTATTGTCCCTATCTTTAATCTATTCTAGATAATCTATGTAAGGATTTGTTGAAGGAACTGAGGGTTTTTAGCTTGGAGAAAGGAAGACTAACAGGAAACAGTTGCCTTTGAATGTTTGAAGGGCTGATATAAAAGGATGAGACTTGTTCCTTTTGGCTCAGCTGGCAAAACTAGGAACAATGGGTAGAAGCAACATGGAAGCAGATTTTGATTCAACATAAAGAACACTTTCTTAACAATTAGAGCTGCCTAAAAAAGCCAGAATGTGTTGCCTCAGGATATAGCAAGTTCTGCATCATTGGAAGGCTTAGACAAAGACGGATTGACCATTTGGGGCTATTGTATAGCACAGTCTTGCTTTAAGTATGGGTCAGTGGATCATAAGGTTGTGGACTTGGAGCTGAAAGGAACCTTAGGTACCGTTGAATACACCCCCTAACCCCATTTTACACATCATGAAACTAAGACTGAGAGAGTTTAAAACAGGTCACTCAGCTAGTAAGTCTCCAAGGCTGCATCTGAATCCGGGCCTTCTTTAGTCTGAGCCCGGCTCTTTATCCACTGTAACACCTAGCTGTCTCTACATAGCTTCTGAGATCCTGCGATGCCGCCGTCTCAGGATACTGCCATATTGAAGGTGTGTAGTCATTTAATGAACACTTATTTAGCATGTATTATATTCAAGGCAAGGTCCTGTGCATTGGGGACCATTGCAAAGATAGATAGAATGAGGTATGGATCTTACATATTCTGGTTGGGGTCATTTATATCTCCCTAAGTAAAGGGAAGAGTGAAGTGACTGCCTTGCCCCACCAACTGCTCCCGTCCCTAGTCAAATCCAAACACTGCAGATGGGAAAAGGCTTCATCCAAGTTCCCTGCTTTTGAAAATCCTGCATCTTAATTAGCTTCCTACCACTTTGGTACATGCCCTACATTCTAATAGTCTCCAACCCATTGTGTCTTTCCCCACCACTTGCTCTCTGATATTAGTGGTGATTTCTTTTCATCCTCTTCAGCCCTCCAACACCCTCCCAGCTGAGGAGCAACTTAGAGAACCCTGATGTGCCAAATACATATCCTGAGATTGATGGGCTTGTCAAACTGCTTTGCCCTCTCCCCTCCCCCCCCGCTGCTTCCCTGTGTTCTACTATGGATGATGACTAAAGCTGGGGGAAGGGAACTGGAGGAAGGCAAAGGAGAGGACTAGCAAATCCTACAGCCAGGTGTTGGCAAATGGACAACATGACCTTCTCCTGGCCTGCAGAGGAATCTAGCTATGTCCTTCTGTGGGGAGAAGGACATTCAGGCATTCCCTCCCCCAAGCCCTCATCATCCCCACCCCTCATCTGTCAGTGTTTATCTGTCTCTTGGAGTGGGACTTGCCTGAGCTTGGTACGGCTGGGAGGATGGATGCCTCCAAGTGCATCCAGGGGAAATGACCAGTCATTTATCTCTTCACTGCAGTGTCAGAGTCTGCAGCCATCAATCTTGGCACAGCAGCTTCTCCAGCTTGAGTTGGTCTCATTATTCGGGGAGAAGGGGGAGAGACATGCCAGAGACTCCATCTCCCCCCTTCTGCCTTCCATTATTTGTTCAGGGATGAACCTTCTGCTGTTGTCATAGCTTTAGTAAAGGAAGTGAGAGGGCATTTATAATGATAATAGCTACCATTTATATAGCACTTAAAGATTTACAAAGTGCTCTGCAAATATCTCATTTTGTCCTCACAACAACCCTGGGAAATAGGTGCTATTATCCTCTCCGTTATATAGTTGAGGAAACTGAGGCAAACAGAAGTTTTAGTAATTTGTCCAGGATCACATAGCTAAGATGGACCTTAGGTCAGATTTGAATTCGCTTCTTCTTGACTCCGATTTAAGCACACTATCCATTTGACCATCTATCTCATGTAATTTCCCAGGCCCTCCTTGCTAAAGGGCATGGGGAAGAACTAAGGATAGTAGGAAGGCCCACTAAAGGCTGGGTCATACTGAGTATTGTGTGTATTGTTGAGACTGTGTTTTCACATTTACTTTTAAAAGAAAGCTACCTCTGTAAGAGCTTCACGCTTGGTATGATCTGGCCAAGTCACATATTCATTGGGGTGGAGGGAGGTCATATTAACACTGCCATTTTAAAGGTAGATAAACCAAACCAGAGAAAGATGAAGCTTTTCTTTGGCAGCCGATCCGGAATTCAATATTCGCAGGCTTTTGCTCAAGTCCCACAGACCACATTCCCTTTTGTTTCACTCTACATCTAATGCTCTGCTTGGTTTCAACTCCAGGTAACAGGATGCCCCTCCAAGGATAAGCTCACCACCATGCTGCTTACCCAGGCCTGAATGACATCCCTCCCTCAGCTTCTAACCTCTGATTGGAGGGCAGAGTACCAAACCCCTCCTAATGCTTTTCCTTTCTAGTGGGAAGATACTAGACTCTCACATCACTCCCCCCTGCAACTGTTGTCCTTCCCGGTTTCAGTTCCATGTCACAAGATTCCCCATCTCTTCCCACCTCCCTACACTGGGCACCTCCTAGTGTCCTATTCTCCTCGCTCTTTCCTGCTTCTTTTTATGTGTTTCCCTATTTAGATCATAAGATCCTTGAGGGCAGGGACTAACTATCTTTTTATTAATTGTATCTCTAGTGGTTAGCACAGTTCCTGGAATGTGGTAGGTGCTTAATAAATATTTATTGGGTCAGAGTGAATTGGATGTCAGTCTGCCTTCCCTGTCTGCCTTTTGGTGATGTGATCTTGGACTGCCCTCATCAAATATAGACTGTCAGTGTGTTGGTGCAGAATCACTCTAGGATAATGTTTTTTAAAATAAGTTTCTTAAAATACTGTTCTAGCACTTACTTGTAGTATAAACTTGGGCAATTCATTTAACCCCGCCTTGAATCCGTTTCTTCTGTAAAAAGGGGGATAACATCCACCTTGTCTACCTTAGTGACATGTAAAGATCAAGTGAGGTCATGTATGTGAAAATATTTTGTAAACCATATATTTCTATAGACGTATCATATAGTGTAATTATCATACACGACATGTAGAGGGTATATTATTATATAATATGATATCATATTTATACTCTATGTAATACAATATTGCTATTATTATATGCCTCTGTTACTCTGCCCCATGATGTGGGGGGGCAGTGATTTCAGATCATAGCACTTTCTCTTTCATAATTCACTGTGTCCCCCATGCCTGGAAGGCTTCCTTTACCCCTGACTCCTGGCTTCTTTTCAAGATTTAGTTTAAATCAGGTCTGCTCCCCACACTGCAAATTTCTTCCCTCTGAGATTACCTTCAACTGAGAAGGTTTATATGTTATGTGTATTTAGTTACTTGCTTGCTCCCCTCCATTAGTATGTGAGTTCTTTGAGGGCATAGACCATGTTTTTGCCTCTTTTTGTATCTTCAACACTTAGCGCAGCGCCTGACACTTGGTAAGCAGACATCAAGCTAGACTAGAATGCAACTTCTGAGCCCACTAAGAAGTTGAGGGACATTGGCAAGGACAGAGGAAGCCTCTTTGTCTAAGGAATATTTCAAATGCCAAAGAACAATCTGATTTTTAATGGTAGCATGTCTAGCATTATCTGTGTTGAGAGGACTCAGTTCTGTTTGGCTTGTAGGAGGCAAGACTTAGTTTCTTGCTCCGGCTTCTTTCAGCATTTGGATGGACTTTGAAGTTTCATCCACTCCCATATTGCTTCCTCCTTTAATTTAAGTCATCTTTTTTCTTCTATTTCTTGCTTTTCATTTCCTTCTTCTTCCAGCTCCCCTCTCTTTCTGAGCACCTATGCTATGTTAATTTATTTGCATCTTTTCTCTTGACACAAACCTATCCCTGTACATCCTCTTTGAGACTCAGAGCTCTTTTCTTTTATTTTTTAAAAATAATTTTTATTGATCTTTTGGGTTTGCTTTTACACGGCAGTCATTTCTGGAAATGTCCCTGCATCTTTTCCTCTAAATTGAACCCTGCCTTGTAACAAAGAAAGGCAGTTAAAACATCTAACACCTGCAACCATATCTGAGAGCATGGACAATGTTCTCCTTATATCTCTCTACTGAGAGGAGCTAGTTGTTTCATTTTCTGTTCTCTGGGACCATTACTGGCTTTTCATTTTCTCAGAATCGGCCTTCATTTTAGTGATCTTTTCATCTTCGTCATACTGGGTGTTATGTACATAATGTCATTTGGTGGGTTATTTTGCTCTGCTTTGGTTCATACAGATCTTTCCATGGTTCTCAGAATTCCTTATATTCATCATTTCGTACATCATTGTATTAGTTTTTTTTAGCCATTCCCCAGGTGATGTCACCTTGTTCTCTGGCATCAGTTATCCCTGTTCTTATTCTGCTTCTGAGGTACTACAGTTATAGCGGAACTTAGTCCTGTATCATTCTGGCCATGCCTTCTTCTCACCAGTGACTTATGGACATGTCCCAGAATGAGCACTTCTGCTGCTGTGATTCTTTTGTGCTCTTTTTTAGAGCTTATGCTGGTGTTGCCTGAGGTAGATGGATCTGAGTCATGGAAGCTATTGCATGCATTGATTGGCTGAGTTAGGGTGCTGCATACCCTGCCAAGCTGTGTCTTTTCATTGTTCTCTCCCTTTCCTTGGCTGAAACTTCCCGCTCTGTTCTCCTTTTGTATGTTCTAGCTCTTGTAGTCTAGGGGAGACTATGCCCCATCGTGTCCATTGGGATAGGTTTAGAAGCTTCTAGGAGATAAGTGCTTTCTTCTCAGGAGGATTAATTTAATTCAGAAGGAGGGAGGGACTTATTCCATGAACTATTTTGTGCATCCATCCTTTCTGTCTTTTGTAATCCTGTCTTCCAGCCTAGTCTCACCCCCATCTTAATCCTTCCATAACTGGGCCCTCATTGGCTAGTGCCCCTATTGCACAAGGCTGAATTTAATGGGCCCAAAATTAGTCCAGTGGTTAGTTTTCTTTGACACTGTGGGTGTTTTCCTGTGGCTCAGGCCATTGGTAGAATTAACTGAGTGGTCTCATATTAACCTCCAGGGGCATATTTGTAAAACAGACCTTTGGGTGATGAAGCATATCCCTGAACATCCATTTCAGAGTTAGAAAGTGGCAGGGGAGGGAGGGGTAACAGGAATGGATGCATATCCAGTATCATGTTAGAAAAGAAACAATGAGAAGTACTAGGAAAGCACCTCCCCCCCCGCCGTAGCATGGAAAAAAAAGAATGTGGCGGGGTTTTTTTGGGAGGGGGGGAGGAACAGAGAGGTATGATCACATTCAGAAATGTGAGTTGTACTGGCTTAGAGAAAAGTGTCCTTACTGTGTGTTCCATCACAATTCAGCTTTAAGAATAACAAAAGAAAGCTGGGTGGCTGAGAAGATGGAGCCTGGGTGAGCAGTCAACTGACCGGTTCTATTCCTGGCTCAACCATTGTCTCAGGACATAACCTTTCTGGGCCCCACTTTCCCCTTCTGTGAAGTGAGAGATAACAAAACCAGCTCCCTTTTTTTTCCTCACAGGGAATCTGATATGGGAGAATGAGATAATGACCTCTAAGGTCCTTTTGCTCCTTAGTGAAGGGTGATGTGTAACTCCAAGGAAGTACTCTGAAATGAGCACCTCAGAATTACAACCAGAAAGGGACTTGTTGCCTTTTTTTGGTGTGTGTTTAAGAAAAGCTAAGAGGGCTAGAGGAGGGGAGAGATCTCTTCCCCTCTTTCCACATGATGTGTGTGTGTGTACACACACACACACACACACACACACACACACACACATATATATATAGTATGTATATATTTATATTTATGTATATGTATATGTGAAGGTATATGTGTATGTATATATTTATACACACACCCCAATCATTTAAGCAGCACAATTTTCTTCTATGGTTTAAAGCATTCCCTCTCAACCCCCTCCTCCTTTACACTGTAACTCCATCTCTGTGCCCCTGAGTCACAGAGAGAGCACATGATGGATGGACGGATGGATGTGCCTTGTCTGGGTGTTTCACCACAATTTCCCTTGGGGCAGTCTGTCTGTTGGCAGAGCACAGGATCCCGAAAGATGGTATCTCTTAGAAACTCGACAGCTAACAGACAGCTCTTCTCTCTGTATATTTCCCCAAAGAAGAGCTGTCTTAATCTGTTTCTTATATGGCATATTTTATTATAATTCTTATATGACTTTTGGGTTCCCAGGCCTGCACCCTGAGCTGTGGAAAAGAAAGAACGGAAGCAGAGGAACTAGGGCTCTACATGAACATGACATTCGTGGTGTTTGCATTTTTAAGTGACGTGGGATTTAATTACTTGAGGAGCTCCCATGTTGCACTTTGAGACTGATCTTGCCACATCCTGTTAATGAGCTTAGTGGTTCCAGTCACCCAGTGGTAGCTCTTCTTTCTGTGAATTAGGTGGCATGCTTAGGTTGCTTATACAATGTCCGTGGTCACAGGCTGCACTATATGGCCAGTGGGCCATATATCATTATATATGTATATTACATATCATCATCACCCGTCTCCTATATATATGCATGTGTGTGTATATATGTATATATGTTTTGCCATTGTCAATCACCATATATGGCATGTAAACACACACACATATATATGAATGCTAATTACCATTCTCCTATATGTATATATCACACTCATCTCTTATATCTATACATGCATGTATGCTTATGTATGAGCACACATATGTATATATAATCAATAACCAATCTCCTATATGTATATGAATATACATGCACACATGCATATGTATGTATGTATACACATATACATACAAATGTATATGTATATGTATATGTATGTGTATGTGTATGTGTGTGTATATATACAGACTCTTAACCAGAAGCTTCTACATTTAATAAATGGGGTATTTTAAAATTTGTTTTAAAGAGAAAAGATTGTGTGGCTTGACTCGTATTTATATAAAACAGTTTACAACTTTTAAAGTTTGGAAACTGATTGCTTTGTTTTGCATAGCAGCTGTCTCTGGTATGGTGGATTGTGCTGGAAGATGTCCAACAAATATCTCTGTTCCCCATGAGAAATGGAAGCAGGGCTGCACACCAGGGCCCAGGGAGGTTCCTGGCTTGGGTGACAGTGGCTACTGCTTTTGCTCTGGAAGGGGATGTGATTATTATATTAATAAATAAACAGTGATATGTAGTTATATAGGCTATGTGGACATCTGTATATGCATGTAATATAACACATACATGAATGTAGATATATCTGAAATATATATTTATATGTGTATATTTCTTTTTCTTTCTACCTTCCTTCCTCCTTCCCTTCCTTTCTTTCTCTCCCCTCCCTCTCTCTCTCCTTCTTTCTTTCTTTCACCTATCTATCCATGAACAACTAGGTGGCACAGTGAATTGAAAGCCAGGTCTAGAGTCAGAAAGACTCATGTTCCCAAGTTCAAATCTGTCCTCAGACTCTAACTAGCTTTGTGATCCTTTGCAAGTCGCTTTTCCCTGTTTGTCTCAGTTTCATCATCTATAACATGACACGGAAAAGGAAATGGCAAAACATTTCAGGGTCTTTGCCAAGAAAACCCCAAATAAGATCATGAAATGTTGAACATGATTGAAATGACGGAATATCAACAAATCTGTCTATACATGTATATGTTTAATATACATAAGGACTGGACTTGTGTTTTCTTTAGGAAAAGACACTCTCAGGCGAGGAATTCCCTCTACCAGCACAGGTTGACACCTTCTTTATAACTTATGGTTTTAGTTCAGTGAAACACCAAAAGGCGGAGTGATTTGCTTGGCCTCATGTAGCCTGTATTCATTAGAAGAGAGACTTGAATCCAGGTCTTTTCCGACTTTCAGATCTCTTCTGAATCCATTATGACGCATATTTCTCATGTATATTTATTTCTCATATATATTATTTTAAATGTGCATGTATTAATAGGGTAATCTTGAAATCATGTGTGTATGTGCATATGCATGTGCATGCCTAGTGAAAGCACTATGAATGCTTTTAGGAACAACTTAAAAACAAGAAGGATCTAAGCTTCCAAGGGAGTCTCCAAATGTCACAGAATCACAGAAATGTCAGAACTGTAAGGGGCCTTGTCCTCCAATACTCTTTTCTTATCAGCTGATGGGGACCATGGTGTGGAGGTATCATTGGCAAGACAGAGGACTCATGATTTTGAACCTTGGAGGTGTTGTTGTTGTTAGGCCTCCATTCTCAAAGAGGACCAGCGACATCATGAGCCTGATGTCTTGACTTGTTCGTGAATTGAGTTTAAGCGAGGCAGAGTTGTGCAAAGCTGTTGTGTTTACTCTTTCCTTCAGAGTCATCAAAGTTCAGTGGTAAGACAAAAGTCAGGATGACAGATGAAGGCCTAGAAGCAGGGCTCAGTGACTATATCCTTGGCTCAGCTCTGATAATTGGGAGGAACCAAAATGGTTACAAATTCTTTTGAAGAGAAAAGGAACCAAGAATGGTTTGAAAAATGAGATGGGGGATGGGGTGGGGTGGTAACTAGGTGACACAGTGAATAGAGCATCGGCCCTGGAATCAAGAGGACCTGAGTTCAAATCCAACCGTAGACACTTAGCATTTATTAACTCTGTGACCTTGGGCAAGTCACTTAACCCCAATTGCCTTGCCTTCATCCTTCCAAAAAGCAAAAAAAAGAAAAAAGTGAGATCAGGAGAGGTTTACTTCATCATCTCCCATGGGTTTAACACTTTTTTCTGTATGGCAATGATTCCTAAATTTATATATTTAGTTTTAGTTTTTCCACCAATCTTCAACCTTAGATCACCATTTGCCTACGGGGCATTTAAACTGGATGTCCTGAAGACAAGTTTACATGTCTAAACTCTTCATCTTTCCCTCCTCTTTTCAAAACCTGCCTATTTCTATCAAAGGCTTTACCATATTTCTAGTTTTGTAATCTCAGAATTTGCCTCAGTTCCCTCATCTGTAAAATGAACTGGAAAAGGAAATAGTGAAACCACTCCAGTATCTTTGCCAAGAAAACCCTAAATGGGGTAATGAACAGTCGGACACAACTGAAACGACTCAACAAAAACAAAAAGAAAATTACCTTGACTCCACACTCTCCTTTACCCCATGAGTCTAATAAAGTTGCCAAATCTTGTGTTCTACCTTTACAACGTCTCATTCCTCTGACACCCCCCACCTCTGCCACATTAGTTCAGACCCTCATCTTCACTCTCCTAGATTATTGCAGCAGCCTACTAATTGATCTCTCTGCTCAAGTCTCTCCCCACTCCATTTCATCTCACACATTGCTGCCAAACTAATTTCCCCTAAGCACAGATAGGACCATGTGACTCAACTAACTTTAGCAGCTTCCTATTGCCTTTAGGATAAGCTAAAAACTCCTCTGCTTAGCTTTTAAAGCTCTATAAAATCTAGCCCTAACCTATTTCCCTAGCCTCATTAGACATCACTCCCTCCCTCCTACACTGTGTGGTCTGGCCAGACTGTCCTTTCTGTTCCTCACATAGGAAATTCTGTCTCTTTTCTTTGTGCCTTTGCTGTTGACCAATTCCTTTATTGAAATTTATTTCTTCCTTATTACCTCCTGAAGGAATACCTCTTTTCCTTTAAGATGCAGCTCGAACACTGTTTTCTACATGAAACCTTTTCTAATTCTCCTAATTACTAACTCTCTCCTGCCTAAAATGCTGAACTATTTTTTCTTTATGTGTAAATAGAGTGCTGGGCTTGGAGTCAGGAAGATCTGAGTTAAAATTTGGCCTCTGGCAAGTCACTTAACCCACGTTTGCCTCAGTTTCCTCAATTGTAAAGTGAGGATGATAAAAATAGCATCTACCTTCTAGGGCTATTGAAAATGCTTAGCGCATTTCTGGGCACACTGCAAGTGCTTAATAAATATCGTTTCCTTCCTTCCCTTTCACTTTATATTTATCCTGTGTATACATACACACATTTATAACTACTTCTCTCCCCCATTAAAACGCTTTATGAGTAGAGATTTCTTAATTCTTTGAACTTGTTTCTTTAGTGCCTAGCTCAGCGCCTGCCACAGAAGATGTTTAACAAATACTTGTTGATTGATTGTTTTCTCCCTAGGCAGCGTGATGGCTTGCCACTTGTGGTTCCAGGATAGGTTGAGACGCTAGTTATATTGGAGTACAAGCTCATTAACTCAGAAATCTGTGTTAGTCACGTTGGTCTAAATTGAATCCTTCATTATATAGTTACTTGGCCTTGACATCCAACAGTTTTATGTTCTATAAGTTTGTTGTGTTGTATATGTGTGTGTGTATGTGCATGAGTATATACATACGTATAAAACATTTTATGTGAAACATTCTATTTAAAATACATTTAGGTATAATACTATATAATATATTGTAAAAATATGAAAACATTTTGTGTAAACATTTAATATACATGTACATTATTTATATACATATATATGTAAAGCTCGACTCTTAATACCCCACAATTTGACAGATGAAACAACTGAGTCTCAGATAGGATAATGAGACCAGATTAGAATCCAGGATTCTGTTTCCTAGTCTAGTGTTCTGTCTACTCCACCATGCTACCTGGTGCGGCAGTTTTGTGTTAAATTGAAAATGTGTAGGCTTAAAGCATTAGTTAATCCTTTCATTCACATGAGGACATAAAAAAGAGACACATAATAAGACTTGGAGCTCGGCTTCACCTTATGAGTCTTTAACCAGGACTTACATCCCTCAAGACCTCAGACCTATTTTTCCCTTCTTAGCTCTGATACTATTTTTTTTCCTTAGTCTTGGTATTTACTTTTGTCAGGAGCTCTCCCTCTACTGACCTCCCTGGCTTCCTTTAAGTCCTAACTAAAATCCCATCTTTTGTAAGAAGCCTTCCCCAATTCCTTCTAATTCTAGTGCCTTTCCTCTTTTTCCCCTGTGGGCAAAAATTAGGGTAGGGTCAGTTGCCTTTTTATTCTGACGTCAAGCACTATTTATCAGCAATGTTGGAAACCCTTGGGTTTTGCAGGTCTGCTAGAATCATTCCCTTGGATGATGGATTCCAGGGTGATATCAGGTAATACAAATAGTCACATTTAATTTGATTCTCTTAGATGAATTATTAGTAGGAAAATTATATTAACAAGTGATATAACACCATAAACTTTTAAATCAGAATATTTAAAAATTGTTTTATCTGTTTTAGTCTACCATTTTGCCTATTTTAATCTAGTACATAGGTTGGAATGACAGGGCAGCTAGGTGGCACCCTGATAGAGGATAGAATGTTGGACCTGGAGTCAGGAAGATCTGAATTCAAATCCAGCCTCAGACACTTATTAGCTGTGTGACCCCGGGAAAGTCACTTAACCCTGTTTACCTCAGTTTCCTCATCTATAAAATGAACTGGAGAAGGACATGGTAAACCTCTCTAGTATCTTTGCCAAGAAAACCCCAAATGGGGTTATGAATAGTAGGATGCAACTGAAATGACTGAATAACAACAAGGTTGGCATAATGGATAAATTGTTGGACTTGGAATCTGAAAGGCCTGAGTTCAAATCCCACCTTTGGCACTAGCTATTTTGGCCAGGGGCTAGTCATTTAACATCTTTGAGCCTCTGATTCTTCTTGTGAAATGGGTATAATTGTACCTATGATACCTACCTTCCAGGGCTTGCTTGTTTCTTCAATTGAGGAAAACATATGTAAAGCATTTTGTAAATGTTAGCAAGCACTGTATGAATTTTCATTAGATGTTGTAATCATGATTATTGATATTTCTTTTATGGTTTGATCAATTGGATTAGAATGATGTGTGTTTATTTTGCTTTTTTTATGCTTTCATCCTTTTACACCTACCGTTTCTCAAATTCGTGGCCCATGCGGCATCAGTGCTTAGTTACTAGTCTATTGGGTTGGTTTGAGATAAGTAGGATGTGATAGGATCAGGTTTGGGGTGTGGTGGTCTTAATAGGTTGACAACCGTGGAATGTGACGTTGTGACATTGTGACATTGCCATCACCAAAATTATGTGGCCAGTATAAATAAAAATACGGTCAACATCAACTATGATCTCAACTTTCCTTTATTCTTGTCATTAATCTGACTTTAGACTACCATGTTTAATTTGGGACCTTGAAACAGAAACACAAAGAATCTGGAGAAAGACTAAGGCAAGGGGTTACAACCTCTTCTCACTCCTCACATCTAATGGCTCTAATGAAAGCTTTGTGTACCATCTATTCAAAATGAAAGAAAATAAATGTTAGAGCTTGCTATGCGTACACATAAGAAATAAATTACTTAATTTCAGATATGGTTATTTATAAAATTACTATACTATTTGGCAAGCTTCTTATATACCTTGGGGGTAAATGTGCACCCTAGGTCAGGAATCCCTGGATGACACAAAAATGAAGCAGTGTAGTGTATTAAAAGGAATAAGGTTGAAATTCTGTTTCTGCTATTTATTTATTACCAATGTGAGATTTTTGGCAAGTCATTTTTCTTTGCTATGCCCTCCGTTTCCTTATCTTTCAAATGAGGGGGCGTGTGGAACTAAATGACATCTAAGATTCCTTCTGGCTCTAACTCTTTGATTCTATCTATGGTGGACATCTACTATGCCCATCTGAGAGGCTGCTAGGTGACCCAGTGGATAGAATGCCAAGTCTGGAGTCAGGAAGACTCACCTTCCTGAGTTCAAATCCAGCCTTAGACATGTAATAGCTGTGTGACCCTGAGCAAGTTACTTAACCCTGTTTGCTTCAGTTTCCTCATCTGTAAAATAAGCCGGGGAAGGAAACGGTAAACCACTCCAGAATCTCTGCCAAGAAAACCACAAATGGGGTCATGAAGAATCAGATACGACTGAAATGAATGAATAACAAAATTAATAACTGGCTCTTCTTGGAGAAAACTACTGCTACCCAAGGAACTTTCCCCTCTTCCATTTTAAATTAAGGGCCCCTGCCACTTTGCTCAACTATCCACTCATACTACCAAAGTCCAACATCTATTTCTGGTTTTTCTTGCTTTCCAGAAGTGGACCTGCCCCTGAAGAAAGATGGGTTCACCTCAGAAAGCACCACACTGGAAGCCTTGTTACGAGGTGAAGGGATTGAGAAGAAAGTGGATGCCAAAGAAGAAGAGAGTGTCCAGGAAATACAGGTACAGATTCCTGGGGTGGGGGGGAGGAAGGTGATTGCTGATGAGTTTCCCTGATTCCTCCCCATCTGTCCTGAGGTGAGGACATCTGACCAATGTGGTCACTGTTGTTCTCTAATGCTATATTCTGACAGGTTGAATTTGCAGGGATCATAGCTTTAGAGATAAAGGGGATGGATACTCTACCTTTT
>CM053598.1:192213714-192241982 GCA_028646575.1 Pseudocheirus occidentalis
GGAGGGCAGTTGGGGTTAAGTGACTTGCCCAAGGTCACACGGCTAGTTTTTTTTTGTGTTAAGTGTCTGAGGCCGGATTTGAACTCAGGTCCTCCTGACTCCAGGGCCGGTGCTCTATTCACTGCGCCACCTAGCCGCCCCGGATGCTCTACCTTTTGACTCCTGGCATTCTCTCTCTGGCTATCCCCATGTCTGGAATGCTCTCCCTCTGTTGACCTCCCTGGCTTCCTTTAAGTCAGAGGTTCCCAAACTTATTTGTCCTTCTGTCACCTTTAAAAAAATATTCAGCACCCCTTGAAAATCTACTTTCTTTAGCCCTGTAACAGTTTAAAATTTTTTTGCATCATTTCAAAAACATATAAAACTTTAAAAAAAGATGCATCTTAAATTTAATAATTTACTGTAAATTTGTGGGGTTTTTTCCTGCAGTGAAATTTTGATGATGTGGTATTTCATCATGTCACTGTATAGACTCATATTGTGAACAAGTCATTGCATGCACATTTTTATGCCCATACATGCTAGAGTTCCTGACAATGTGACAGGCTCACCTTCCAACACTTGCTTGTTAAGACCTGTTGGTGGACTTGACCACTGATTGGTTATAACTTGCATTTTGTCTGCTTATTTGGAAAAATAATGTAATCACCATGATTTTAACTCTGTCAGATGAAACATGACAGATGAAACATGTATAGATGGTTTTTCAAATTTTTCTTCTCTTCTTTCCTTTTGCTTCTACTACCCCCTTCTTTTTATTCAATGGCCCCCATTGCACCTGAGGCTATTACTTCCCTCATCTTTCCAGCTCCCCCCAGCAGGTGGTATTGCCCACTTTGGGAACCTCTGCATCCTAACTTAAATTCTATCTTTTTTTGGAAGGCTTTCCCAGTCCCTCTTAATTCTAGTACTTTCTTTCTGTTAAATTATTTTCTATTTATCCTATATAGAGCTTGTTTGTATGTATTTGTTTACTTATCTTCTCTATTAGAGTGTAAGCTCCTTGAAGGTGGGAATTATCTTTTACCTCTTTTTTTCACTTAGCACATTTCTTGACACATGGTAGGCACTTGATAAATGTTTAATTCAGTGATTATTGTCTCCCCCATTAAGGGAGGTCCTTGAGGGCAGGACTGTTTTTTCCTTTTTTCTGTATCCTCAGTGTTTACAGAGTGTTTGGCATATAGTTGACATTTAATAAATGTTTATTGATTGATTCAAATAGAAGAATCCTTGGAGATCATCTAGTCCAACCCCATTCATTTTACAGATGAGGGAACTGAGGTTGAAACTGAGGAACTTTTTTACAGAAGGCAGGAACATCAGGCTGGAAGATAGATTGAGGGCAAATTTAATGCTTTTTCCAGTGGGTTGGGCTGCCTCTCATTCACCGGGAGGCATCAAATCCAGCAGATTTGATATTTAAATGAAAAATTAGACTTTTCTCTCCCCAGTATTAAACTGGGGACTGGTGCTGCTTTGAATACACTAAAATTGATCCAACATCTAAAACATAATTTCCAACAAATATATGCACAATCCACTATAATAATGAATTCACATTTCTATAACACTTTACAAATAACCACAGAGGGAGGGCAAGATACAGTGGTTTCTCTTTCTAGAAGTTGTGTCTCTCTTAATGCAACCCAAGGTACCTTTAGCTTTCTTGGCTGCCACATCACAGGGCTGATGTATTAGGCTTGCAGTCCCAGATCTTTTCCAGAACAACCGTTGCATAGCCATGTTGTCTCCATCTTGTACTTGTGAAACTGATTTTTATTCCCACTTGTAACACTTAAACTTTATTCTTATTGAGTTCCATCCCAATGGTCTAGTGTGTCAAGTTTTTTTTAGAGTACTGGATCTTGACAGTGTTAGCTCTTCATTCCTGCTTTTTATTATCTCCAGATTTGAAGAGCACGCTTTTTATGCCTCTGTTCAAGTCATTGATAAAAATGTTAAGCAACCCAGGGCCAAACACAGATTCCTGAGATCTTTCACTGGTGACCACCTACCCTATTAACTGAGTCATTTCCTCTGTAGAGCCTTTCTAGCCAACTAGTTCTGACTCTATTTAATTGTATTATCATCTAATCCATATTTTTCCTTCTTTTCCTCAAGAATAGTAAGAGATACTTTATTAAAAACTTTGATAAAATGTAGGCAAACTATAACCACAACATTTTTCTCTTCTAACTAGTTTAGTAATACTGTCAGAAAAAGAAATGAGGTTAGTCTGGCATGACCTGCCCTGAAAAAGCCAGGCTGGTTCTTTGTAATTGCTGCCTCCCTTTCTAGACTCTCACCACCCATCTCTTTCATGACTTCTTCTATAATTTTCCTGGGTAATGAAGTCAAACTCACTGGCCTATGGTTTGCAGACTGTTCTCTTCCCTTTCTAGAAAAAATGGGGACAGTCACCTTTCTCCAATTTTGTGGTAACTCCCCTGTTTACCATGGCTTAGTAAATCACATCTGCCAGGGTTTGTGTGTGTGTGTGTGTGTGTGTGTGTGTGTGTGTGTGATTTGAGAGTACAATTCTTCTAACACAAATGAATGGAATTTATCATAGGCAACTTTGTGTTCTTTTATGATCTCTTTACTTAAGTTGTTTTTCAGCTCCCTGTGAGTCATTTTTGTTCTGTCATTTCCGGTACTAAGGTCATTGTCCTTGGTGGGGAAAGCAGAAATAAAATAAGATTTGAGCAGCTCTACTTTTTCTGCCAGTTATCATTATTCCACCCACCCCAAACAAAACTTCTATCCCTTGTTTAATTTTTCTTTTTCTCCTCATATAGCTAAAAAACAACCCCCTTTTTGTTGTCCCAGACTTCTGCCTCCAGCTGCATTTCACTGTGAATTTTGGTACTTCTCCTACAGTTTCTACAGGATGGTGTCACAATCTTAAAATTCGTTCTCTGTCACACAGTTTTGCTTCTGTCTTCTGCACATTCTTTCCTTTTTCTTCCTTTAGGACGTACACTTTCATTTGAATTGGTCTTAAGTCAGTGTACAGGTAAAGCTTCTCACGTCTCCCAAGCACTGATGTCAATCTTTTTGAAGTTCTAGAGAGGTGTTCATTCACATCTATGTTGGAGGCAAGGAAGGGGACTATTATGACTCTGACAATGGAAAAAAGGTAGAAGCAGTAAGGTGAAGGTACAAAAATAGTTTTTGAAGTATTAAATAATTTACAGGTAATTAATACTACTGCCTTCTCCTCCTTACTTTGTCTGGATTTAATAAAAACAATAACTAGAATTTTTATTGTGCTTTAAAGTTTGTAAAACACTTTGTATGTGTCATCTAATTTTAGCCTCACAACAGCTATTATTACCACTATTTTATAGATGAAGAAACTGAGGAAAACAGGTTAAGTGCATTACTCAGGATCACACAACTAAGTTGACTGAGTCAGGATTTGAATTTAGGTATTTCTGATTTCAGGTCAAGCACTCTATCCACTGCACCACCCAGCTGGCTCCTTTTGTAAAGCCGGGCAGCCTTCTTCCTAAAATAATACTTCATAGAATATTTAGAGTGATATATGTAGATAATGTGTGTGTGTGTGTCTGTGTGTGTGTGTGTATCCTGAAGACACTCTGTTGGATTTTGGGGATATTTGCTTCCAACATACTCAAAATGTTCTTCCCCTTCAAAATTCCAGTTTTTAATCCTGGAGTCAAGGACCATATATAACAAATAAAACCATGCTAATATCATATCTTTTTGTGGGAGGCAATTATCATGTCATACCTGTAGACCAAAAAAGCCCCCAAACAAAAATACAACTGTCCATTTAGAAGCATTTGTGGCAGACATTGGAGGACCCAGATTCATAACATGCTGCTCACTGATTCACATATGCTAAAAAGTATACAGGAAGGTCAGGCTAGAACCTCATGTCCAGACAGACAGGTTGGGGCAGGCAATCATCTGGGGGGCAGGGATTTGATATACTTTTGCATACTCTAAGCAAAGTCTGGGTATGTGGTTTGACCACTAGACAACACAGTATTGGCATTTTTAATGTACCAGGCGTTGTGCTAAATGCTTTACCAGTATTATCTCATTTGATACTAACAATAACCCTATGAGGTGCTATTATTATCCCCATTGTATAGTGGAGGAACCTGAAGAAGACAAAAGTTAAGTGATTTGCACAGTCATACAGCTAACAAGTGTCTGAGGCTGGATTTGAACTCAGGTGTTCTTGACTTCAGGTCCAGTGTTCTATTCCCTGTACCTCCTAGCTGATTCTAGAGAGCATGGTTCCAGATCTTTTCCATGTTATTCTAGTGGTGACAATACTATATTCAATGGCATATTTACCTTTCTTTCTCTTAACCTCATCCCTTATGTAAATGTCTTTCTTGCCCATACCTGAAATACATCTTGGTGTCTAGGGCATTTAAAAATGGAGGGAAAGACAGCTGAGTGTAATCTTTTCTTGCAAAGTCAGCTTTGCATATGTTGGAGCCCTTGTCAAACAACAAAGGCAGCCAATAGCATCATTGGTTAACCATAGTTAACTTTGAAGTGGCAATATTAAATTGTTAGGAAAGAAAGGAGGTGGTGGTACAATATCAGGAATTAGGGTGGAAGTGGGGAAAAATGAAGTCTAACCAATGTTGGGTGGAGAAAATTCTAGTTACCTGCATATTTTCCTTTTTCTTTTCTTTTTGCTTTTTTGGAGGGCAATTGGGGTTAAGTGACTTGCCCAAGGTCACACAGCTAGTTTTTGTGTTAAGTGTCTGAGGCTGGATTTGAACTCAGGTCCTCCTGACTCCAGGGCCAGTGCTCTCTTCACTGTACCACCTAGCTACCCCTACATTTCTTTTTAAAATTTAAGTTGATTTGATAAACTGAATTCTTCTCAGCAATGCACAGTTATAAGACAACTCTACAAATCTCAGGATGGAAGGAGATATCTACATTCAGAGAAAGATCTAGAAAGAACAGAGTTTAAATGGAGACTGAAGGAATCTATAGCTATCGTTCTTTTCCATGTTTGATTCTTCTTTTGGCTTCTTCTTTCCCATTGTTCACTCCATTGCTTACAACTCTTCTATACAACCAGACTAATGTCCAATGTGAAAGTATTTGCAGATCCTATACTTGATTGCATGCCACCATGGGGGGGGGGAAGGGAGGGGAGAAAAATTTGAAACTCAAGGGATTGTGGAACTGAATCTTGTAAGCTAAAAGTAAATTAACAAATCAATTTAAAATAAAAAAAGAAAAATGGGGAAGAATAAAATCTAAGTTGATTGGTAAATTCCCTGTGTGTGCATATTGGTCTTTTTTAGACAAACCCTTCTTTTTATTCTTCCCTAGAACTGAGTTTCCATCTCTTTTAGTATGGGAATTTCAATTTGTAAAATTTTAATCCATGGCATCCTACCTATCTTTCCTTTCAGTCGTTTGAAATCTGTTGTCCAGAAATCTAGATTACATATCAGATTTTGCACAGATTTGCTCATTTTGTTTCTCATAAACTCTGGAAGGTAGTAGTTACTCCCCTTCAGTCCCAACCAGGGACCCATCATCTCCACTTCAGCCACCAGTTCCTTTTTATTAGTGATGCTTAGATCCAAAATAGAATTTATTATTGTCTTTTCCTTCTCCTTCTGAATGATGAAATTATCTTTAAGGCAGGTCAAAAATGTATAAGCTGCTGTACTTTAGGTGAGAGTTCCACTAGGTGTCTTGATAATTGAAGTTCACCACCACTACTATGTCATGCCTCTGTGCCAGGCTTGAGTTCTATTTCCCTCAATCCTTATCTATTTTCACTTTCTTTTCAGACTATCTGTAGTGTTACCCTTATGATAAAATCTGTTTACCCCTCCATTGACTTTGACCCTTATACTCTCCATCATGCTTTTCTACTTTGGTTGATGGATTTCATTACATTAGTATATGTTGATAGTGCTTCCCCACTCTTTTTTTTTAAAGCTGACTTATTGGATTTTTGAATAAGACATCCTTATTCATAGCCATAGTCCAGTCATAGGTTTCACCTTATGAAGTTTCAGTGAACTCTTTGAGGTCAAATTTTCCACCAGTAGTTCTTTTACTTGTTGCTAAACTTTGGCAGGTCTAGAGGACCTGAGATCATGGGTTTTGCTACTTTCTCCTATGAATTTCTGGGGGTCTCTATGGCTATTCTTTTTCCTTCATTGTAGCTACTCTCTATGGTATCTGGATTAATAGATATACATAGGCATTCTTCTCCCTATCCCATTATTTATTTGCTTTGAAGTTATTTTGATTAGGTTTGTGGGACACTTGACAAATACATCCTTACCAGTCTTTGTTGGATATACTCCGCCTCTGGCCAGGAATCTATCATTCCTACATTTTAAACTGTGGTCCAAAAGTTCGAATCCAATTCTGAGACAACACCTTCTTAGTCAGCTTACCAAATTCATTTGTTTGTTTTTATTCTTTGCCTTCAATGGATAAGAGTGAGGGAAACATAACATGTGTCTCTATGACCTTCAGTTTTTTGCCTGCCTTCATAATTATTGGTATTACTTCCTTCCTTTAGTATCATTTATGCCCATAGTGAGCATCAGAAGTAGGGAGTAATCATCCGTTTTGATAAATTTTGGAAGTATCTCTGTCTTGGATACATGCCCTAGGGAGGCAGCAGACCTCTCTTTTGCTATCAGGTAAAAAAAATAACTGTCTGAGTACCTCTGAGCAGATAATCACCAACTACCGCTACTTATCCTTTCCCTAATCTCTACTGGATGATCTCTTTGTTAATGGCTCTATGTCACTGTTGCATCATTCTTTGAAGGTAAATCAACTTCTTCCCCCTTAGCACATTCAACACTCTTCTCTTCAAAAAGAGCCTAAAATCTGCTTTCAGGATCAAATTTTACAGCTCTTCTTTTCCTCCCTCTTTTCCTCTGTGTAACACCCTTCTACTCTCCAACATTCTCCTCTCTACCTCAGATGCCCCTTTCCCCTGCACTGAAGCCTCATTTATTTCTTTTACAAAGTTTTATGTTATTCCTAACAAATTAACGTGTGGATAGGTGTTTTCCAAGTTGATTAACCTTCTCTAGAGGGAGACTGACCTACACTTAAAAACATAGCTAGAAAGTCATTCACCTACGGCAGACATCAAACATACTTGATACAAGTCACTGCATAATTTCCCTTACTCTTTGTACTGGTTGAGATTTTTAGCCTTTTTATCCATCTCAAACCTAAGTACTTAGTTTAAACTTTTATAGCCAATTTGTATTATCTCTGAATAACTTGACAACCCTACTCATTTCCCTTCCACAATCTCCGTCATAATACCACAGCCATATCCCTTCTGAAGAAGAAACAATATTTATTTTTTGTAGGCTGGGATAGTTTTCCTTTAAGGAGGAAAGGAAACTGCCCTGGGGATTTGAATGGGTTTTAGGACTAATGCCCAGCCTATAGGGAACTGTTGTTCCTGAAGTTAGGCAGAGTTTCTGCTGCCCTGTGGAACATCTTTCTGACCCAGTGTTACTGCCCTGGTGAATGTGGAGGCTAAGGGAAATATAATTAGTTTTTTTAGCAATCATATCCTTGTCACACTTTATTATAATCAAAGTCATTGCTATTGTATGTTATGGGCCACAAGTGTGTCAATGCATTCCAATCTTGAGTCTAAATTACTGGACTCACTTGAGTTAGGCCTAGCCCAGAATATTTGGTATTATTTGCAAAGATTCAATTGCAATGACTTGGTGATTAATTTTGAGGTTTAATTAGAGGAAGAGTAGTTCAACTTATTGGATAGACAGAGGTATAGGGCCTCATATAGCATCTATGTAGAACCCTCTCAAAGGGATAAGGAAGGGGTACCTAGTGATACTCTAGGGTTAGCCAGATGGATGCTTAAGGAAGTTGTCAGGGAGAGTAATAATATTTCACAAGTCTGTTTCTCCTGATTTTTGCTAATGGTTTTAGAAAAGCTAGATGACCAGTATGAAGAAAATGAAAATAAATTGGTTTTGCATATCCAGCAATTGGAGACAGATGTGAATGCAGTTTTTTTTTATTTGTCATGTTCTCCTGGGAGGCCTATGATCCTTGAGGTGTCTCTGTACATGTTGTCTTCAAGGTCAATGGATTTAGCTTATATAGGGATCATATGCATGTGTGTGTGTGTATGTGTGATTAACATTCCCTTTTGCTTTTCTTCTGCCAGATTTTTTTGTCCACTTGAGTATTTTTGTATTCCAAATATGTGCATCTTTTTTTTTCTTCTTTGGAGAAACTTTCCAATAGAAACTCAATTTTTTTTTCTAATCTAATGAATTTTTTTATTTCTTCATTGAGAACTATAATTTCTGACATATTCATTCATAATTTATGCTCTTATGGATTTTATTCCTCTTTTGAACCATTCTGAATATTTTTTTAGCTCCATATTCTCTCGGTATTCCATAGGATTCTGTGTTTTATCAGGTACTGGTTCACTTTACTTTGTTTTTATTTTGAAATCTTTGTTGTTTCCCCCTCAATTTCCTTGTCAATCACTTTTTGTCTTCTACCCCTTTGCTACTGGGTACATCCATGTGACTAGATGATAAAATGATCTCAGTTTTCACCCATATTGTGGGATTTAGGGTCCATTATCCTAGTTCCCTGTCCTGAGTAATCTCTGAGAGTGAGGATAGGGAGGGAGACAGGACTGGTCTCATTTGGGTTTTAGTGTCCTTTCCTTCAGGTTTGGTACAAACGATTATGTTGGCTCCCCAATTCAATTCCTCCCTTGGGTTGTTCTTTTCTCTAGTTGGGCTTGATCAACACCTGCTACTTTTTTCAGGGTAGGAAGAGAGTGAGGAAGTGTTTGTAGGCGGAGTCTCTGCAGCCTTGGGCTCCCTTAATCTAGAGCTACCTCAAACAGAAGGCAGCTGCTCCTCCTTGCTCCCCCCAACGCTTATTGCTCGTCATTGTTTGTGGTGGGGCATAAGCAAAGAATGATATGTCAGCAGTGGGAGATGTCAGTATGAGCCTTATGCATAAACCACAAAATCAGATTGAGGAGGGGGTGCTGAATGAATGCTTTAAAGATGAGTATTTTCTGGTATTTATCTATAGGATTTTATATTCAGATATCTGATATGTGTAATTCCACTTTGAGGGGAGGTATAGGGGTTGAGAGTTAGTGGGAAGTGAGGAAGATGTTTGTCCACCA
The DNA here is from genome assembly GCA_028646575.1 of Pseudocheirus occidentalis. Taxonomy (NCBI): domain Eukaryota; kingdom Metazoa; phylum Chordata; class Mammalia; order Diprotodontia; family Pseudocheiridae; genus Pseudocheirus; species Pseudocheirus occidentalis. Next base: position 192,222,914 of record CM053598.1, read on the forward strand.
TCTTGTCAGTACTGTTGTATTTTTTTTCTTAAGGCAGAGGGGGAGTTAATGAACTGCTCAGTGGAAAAGGACAAAGATGATGGTGAGCAAGGCAGGACTAGTAGGCTACAGGTAGGAGTATAGCCTCAGGCTGAGAAATCTCACTTGTGAAAGTGATGAGTTCTGCTAAGATTAACACTATAACGAAAGAGACTGGGAGTGAGGATGAGAAGTAGGAACTGTCATTGGTGGTAAAATAGCCTCAGATTTATCCTGTTACTATGCTTTGCCTTCTCCCCTCCCCCCATTTCCTATACAGAGGAGTCAGCCCTCACCACCATGGAAACTGGGAGGTTGCAGAAACTTAAACAGCAACCTAATGAGTAATTACAACAATGTTTAATGAGTTCCTTGGTCTAATGTAGGAAATGATGACCTGCTTTCAGCCAGAGTTCCATAGACTTGGAGATCTTACAAATGATTTACTTTTACAAAGCCAATTAAATATGTAAGGGCCCCAAGCGGAGACTGTTCTTTGTCCTTTTTTAGGAGGCTAAGATGAAAAGTCTTGCACATCTTGCCCTATGAAGAAGAATTCTCTCTGTAGCTTATTTCCCAATAAGGGTCAGCAAAGAAGGGGATTAAATTACTAAAAAAAAGTGTGGGGAACTAGATTTATGTCCCTCCTTTGCTCCTTCACTCTGACCTCCATTCCTCTACCTCCTATGACCAGTATATGAAAAGGACAATTAGATCTTGCCTTTTGGGTAAAGCCCCATGCTAATGGCACCAGGCTTTAGCTGTGGGCCTCCCCTACCACTACCTATTATAAGCCTGGGGAAGCCAATTTGTGAAGTCTGGTGTGGGGCATTAAAAGACTTTCTGCTCTGTCAAAACATAGGACATCCCTGAAAACCTTCACTCAACTTTTGTGTGTGTGTGTGTGTGTGTGTGTGTGTGTGTGTGTGTGTGTGTGTGTATTGCTGGGTATGGATGACTAGGTTATGTTTATACCAACACTCAACGGAACTATAGGGTCACCTCAGTTTCCATCAGGAATTTTAGAGGGGAAAACCACTGATGAAGGGGTACCTTTACTCATGTGGAGATGGGTAAAAGATCTTCTGCTTGGGTCATAGTTGTGGTAATTAATCAAAGTGAATACACTGTGGAAATGGATATTGTGCATTCCTGGGAATGAGTATATCGGAGAAATTGCAAGGATGATCCCTATTCCTATAGGTAAAGTCATTTAAAAATTATTTTTATGATTCATAAATATTTCATTGCTTTTCAATTTCTATCTGAATCGCTGGACTGGCCTGAGTTAAACCTGGACCATAACAGTATCTTTCCTTTAGCTTTGCACCATCCTTATATGTATTGCACCATTTTGCTTCACCCACAAATCTACTCTATCTTTTAGTTATTCCACTTGCCTTTCCTTACTTTGCCTTGTCAACTTTCTTCTCTTTTATTTTTCTGGAATCTTCCTTTTCAGGTTCAACTCCCTAATCCCTAACTTGATTCTACCTTAATCCTTTTATACCTTCATTAATTGTCCTTGATTCTGCTGCTCCCAAGAAGAATCTAGAACATTGCTTGGTCCTGAAGATTGATCTTTAAATTTCCCCCACTTTCCCCTCACCAAATTCAACCTCTCACCTCCTTCAATAGTTTGAACCTTTGCAAACCACCTACATGATTTCCTTATTTACCTCAAATTTTCTCTTCTGTTCTTATTCCTATAACCTTCTCTCATGGAAATTTGAGGCATTTATTGTAGGTGAAAAATCCCTCTAAAGACAGCAAACTGTGTTTATAATCACACTAAGGAAATATTTAAATCTACATGTATTTTCCGAAGTGTCCTTGAATGAGTAATATGTTCATTGGTAGAAAAAAAAACTATATTTCTGATGGAGTAAGCTCATCATAGAATTTCAGAGTCTGATATTACTATAGTTGGAAGGAACCTCAGAGGCTATACAAAGTAACCAAACCTGATGAAAAAAAATCCCTTCAATAATTTATCTGAGAAGTGATCATCCAGCCTTTTCTTGAAGACCTCATGTGAAGAATTTAGTGCCTTCTTAAGAAGCCCATCCACTTTGGGTAAACTCTAATTGTTAGAATATCCCCCCCCCCCGTCCTCTTCCCCCCCCCCCATCAAACTGAATCTTCTAGCTCTAGAAGAAAAATGAGTTTTATCCTTTGGAATACTACATAGAACAAGCCTGGTCTGTCTTTCACAAGATTGACCTTCAAACAGTTGAAGATAGCTGTCATTTCTCCTTTAAACCTTCTTGTCCAGGGCAGAGTGGAACTAGATTGCATTCACCTTTTTGCCAGCATCATCACATTTTTGACTCATATTGAGCTGACAACTAATTAAAATCCACACATATATTTTTTCAGTAATACGGCTATCTAACCATATGTCTCCCCTATTATATTTATGAAGTTGATGTTTTAGAATCTAAGTGGGATTACATATTATTTATTGATTATACTTTATGCTCAAATTGCTGCATTTTATATTTTCCAATTTATTTATGTATTTTTAGTTTTCAACATTCATTTCCACAAGATTTTGAGTTACAAATTTCCTCCCTGTCTTTCCCCTACCCCCACCCCAAGATAGCAAACATACTGAATACCACTTCTCCCAATCTGTTCTCTCATATTTTTCCCCTCCCCCCACATAACTTTATAGTACAGTAAGATGGATTTCTATACCCAATGCCTGTATATCTTATTTTCCAGTTGCATATAATAGAAATAATTTTTTTAACATTTGTTTTTAAAACTTTGATTTCCTTCCCTTCCTCCCTCCTCACCCACCACCACTGGGAAGACAAGCAATTCAATATAGGTTGTACATGTGTAGTTATACAAACTGTTTCCATAGTAGTTAAATTGTGAAAGACTAACCATATTTCCCTCCATCCTATCCAGCCCCCCCAACTTATTTTATTTTCTACTTTGACCCTGTCCCTTTTCAAAAGTATTTGCTTCTAACTTCCCTCTCCCCCAATCTGTCCTCCCTTCTATTATCTCCCCCTCTTATCCCCTTCCCCCTAATTTCCTATAGGGTAAGATATCCAATTGAGTATGTATGTTATTCCCTCCTTAAGCTAAATTTAAGCTAAGGTTGACCCATTCCCTTTCACTTTCCTGTTCTTCCTCTTCATTGTAACACTTTTGCCTCTTTTATATGAGATAATTTACCTTATTGTATTTCTCCCTTTCTTCTTCTCCCAATGTATTCCTTTCTTACCTCTTAATTTTATTTTTTAGATAGCATACCTTCACATTCAATTGATCTTGTGCCCTTGGTCTACATATACTTGTACACACATATACACACACTCATGTATGTATTTATACACACATACACCTTCCTATACATACATATATATGTATACATATGCACACACACACATATTCCCTTTGACTATCCTTATACTAAGAAAAGTCTCAGGAGTTACAATGATCATTTTTCCATTTTAGGAATGTAAATAGTTCAACTTTAGTAAGTTCCTTATGATTTCTTTTTCCTATTTATCTTTTCATGCTTCTCTTGCTTCTTATATTTCAAAGTCAAATTTTCTGTTCAGCTCTGGTCTTTTCACCAAGAATGCTTGAAAATCCTCTATTTCATTGAATATCCATATTTTTTTCTGAAGTATTATACTCAGTTTTACTGGGTATGTGATTCTTGGTTTTAATCTAGCCTCTTTGACCTTCAGAATATAATATTCAAAGCCCTTCAATCCCTTTAATGTAGAAGCTGCTAGATTTTGTGTTACCCTGATTGTGTTTCCACGATACTCAATTTTTTTCTTTCTGACAGCTTGTAATATTTTCTCCTTGACCTGGGAACTCTGTAATTTGGCTATATTTGGAATATTCCTGGCAATTTTCTTTTTGGGATCTTTTTCAAGAGGTGATTGTTGAATTCATTCAATTTCTATTTTGCCCTCTGGTTGTAGAATATTATAACAGTTTCCCTTGAGAATTTCTTGAAAGATGATGTCTAGGTTCTTTTTTTTTAATCATGGCTTTCAGGTAGTCCAATAATTTTAAAATTATCTCTCCTGGATCTATTTTCCAGGTCAGTGGTTTTTCCAAAGAGATATTTCACATTGTCCTCTATTTTTTTCATTTGTTTGGATCTGTTTTATAGTGTCTTGATGTCTTGATTTCTCATAAAGTCATTAGCTTCTAATTGCTCCAATCTAACTCCAAAAGGAGTTAGTCTCTTCAGTGAGTTTTCGAAATTCCTTTTCCATCTTGCCAATTTGACTTTATAAAGCATTCTTTTCCTCATTGACTTTTTGGGCCTTTTTTGCCATTTGAGTTGGTCTATTTTTTAAAGTGTTATTTTCTTCAGTCTGGCTGTTGACTTGCTTTTCATGATTTTCTTGCATCATTCTCATTTTTCTTCCCAATTTTTCATCCACTTCTCTTACTTGATTTTCAAAATCCTTCTTGAGCTCCCCCATGGCCTGCAACCAATTCACATTTTTCTTGGAAGATTTTGATGCAGGAATTTAGGCTTCATTTCTTCTTCTGATTCCTTGTTTTGATCCTTTTTGTCCTCCCCACCTCCCAAATTCTATGGTCTGATTATGCTTCCTCTGCTTCCTCATCTTGCAAGTCAGTTACTTGACTTTTGAGCTCTTTGCCACTGCTTCCAGAGTGGAGGGAGCTGTGTCCCAAGTTGCTGGAGTTTTTGCACTTGTCAGAGCTGTTGTCAGAGCTGTGCTGAGGGCACCCTCTCTACAGCCACCACAAGCTCTGGCACACTGGTGTTCCTCACCCCAGAAGAGTAAACAAGAGCAATTACCCTCTGAATGGTTGCTTGGTCCCCCTACAATGTGCAGGACAGGCGCTCCAGAGGCAGCCATGTGGCAGCAGTTGCAGCTGCTGCCTCCACTACCTCTGTAACCTAGGGGCAGGGGCTGGATTATGCTCTTTTCTCCCTCAGTTTCAACTGAGTTCCCTACTGACCTTTTACTTTCTCTTTGGCTCTAATGGATTTAGAAGTCTGGAAACCACCACAGCTGCTGGTAATGCACTCTCCTGAAGTCTGCTCTGGTAGCCTGGGCTGCTGGTTGGGGCTGCCCTCAGTCTGGGACTGCACAGCTCATGTGGGACTGCTTGGCTCCCAGTATGGTACAACAGATCCTTCCAGTTAGCCTGCCAGTCTGCCTTCAGTGGGAAATTTGTTTCTTTCTGTAACTTGTGTTCTGTAGCTCTAAAATTTGTTTAGAGTCCTTTTTTTCTTTATAGGTATTGGAAGTAGTTGGAATGGGAGCTCAGCAAATTCCTGCTTTTACTCTATCATCTTGGCTCTGTACCTCAGATTGCTGCATTTTAATCCATAAATTCAAAGACTGTTCCCAGATACCATCTTTTTTTTTAACCAATCCATTCCCTAAGCCTTCCCTTCTCTTCTGAAGTCCTTGATTTTGATTTGCATAAGTGATGAAAATAATAACTAGCATTTGTATAGTGCTTTACATTTTCTAAAGTGCTTTACAAATATTATATCTTTTGTTCCTCTTAACAACCTTGGGAGGCAGGTGCTATTATTATCTCCATTTTGCAAGGGAGGAAACTGAGGCTGAGAGAGGTTAAGAGACTTGCCCAGGGACAAATAGCTGGTAACTAGATGAGGGGGGAATTTTGACTGGGGTCTTTCTGACTCCAAGTCCAGCACTCTATCTATTGTGCCACCCAGCTCGATTACTTACTCGTATCCCTATGGTACGCACATTCTCACCCAAGATTCCAAAGTCCTTAGCTAATCTCTGGGTTTACTCTGCATGTATTATTTGTGCTCATGTAAAGTTCTAAAGTGGGCAATAATCATCGCTTCTAATTTCTTTTTTATAGGGGCCTTTATAGGATGACTTCTCATCTAATAGCTTTTGTGGATCTACACCATCATTACTTACAGGACAAATAACAGTTTGCTTCCTAGAGAGTCTAGTTACCTCCTCCTCAGGAAGAGTCTTCTATCTGTTTCTTAGTTTTGAGTGCTCAGTGACCTTTCCCCTCTTTCTCCTTTGTATCACATTTTTTTACTTGTTGGCTCTGCTTCTTCGGGTCTTTTCTTTGTTGTCTGTGCATTGAAGTCTTTCCAACTTTTAATGGAACACATCATGCTATTTGATAGCCTGGAGAATGGAGAGGCTCCTCAATCTCCTTTGCTCATATAAGTTAGCATAATGAGCATACATAATAGCCCTTTGGCTATGACAGAAATACCAACATAGCATAATTTTTGCAGATCGTTGCAAAATTTACCCCACTCTATGCTTTCTAGAAGTGAGATCCTCATTTTTATCATGCCTACTAGTAGTTCTTAAAGCTAAATTCCCTGAAGTTCTGCTATGACAAGCTCCTAGTGAAAGTCTTCAAATCCAGAGTCATCCCTCTCTTTACCTCATTAATGTCTTGATGATCACAGTCAACTTTATTTCCCCATATTAACCAATTTCCTTCACCTCCATCTCCAAGTTATTCTCCTTTACCACCCAACCTTCTCTCATTGAACTCAGAACTAGAAGGGGATGTCTCCCATCCCCTGAATTAAATTCTTTATTTCTTCCCAACTCGCCAATAAAAGGCTGAGTAAGCAGTAATTTTCCCCATTCCTCTTCAATGTTTATATTTCTTTTGATGATACCACTGCCTTTCTAATCATGCAAGTTTGAAACTGTGTAGTCCTGGGTTACTACCTTGTCATGGCAGAGTGGCTCATGTAGCTCAGTGAAACCATGAGCTATGCTGTCTAGGGTTATCCAAGATAGACAGGTCATGGTGGAGAAAAGCTGGACAAAACTAGATCCATTGGAGAAGAAAATGGCAAACCATTCCAGTAGCTTTACCAAGGAAACCCCATGGGCAGTACTAAAATGATACAAGATATGACATTGGATGTGAGCCCTTCAGGTTGGAAGGTGTCCAATATGCTCCTGGGGAAGAGTAGAGGACAATCATAAGTAGCTCTAGTACTAATGAAGCAGCTGGGCCAAAGCCAAAAGGAAGCTCAGCTTCAGATATGTCTGGTGACGAAAGGAAAGTCCAATTCAATAAAGATCAATATTGCATAGGAATCTGGAATGTAAAATCTATGAACCAAGGTAAGCTGGATGTGGTCAAACAGGAGATAGAATGATTAAATGTCAACATCTTGGGATTCACTGAACTCAAATGGATGGAATACATGAATTTAATTCAGATGATCAGTACTTTTAATACTGTGGGCAAGAAATGAACAAATGGAGTAGTCCTCATATTCAATAAAAGGGTGAGAAAAAGCAGTACTGGAGTATAATCTTAAAAACCACAGAATGATATCTGTTCAAATCCTAGGTAAACCATTCAACATCACAATAATTTAAGTCTATGCTCTCACCACTGAAGCTGAAAAGGCTAAAGTTACTCAGTTCTATGAGGATCTACAACAACTTCTAGAAATAGTACCAAAAAGATGTCTCATAGGGAATTAGAATACTAGAGTAAAAAGTCAAAAGATAATTTAAATAATAGGCAAATTTGGCCTTGGAGTACAAAATGAAGCAGGGCAGAGACTAAGGGGTTTTGTTATAATAACTTGCTGGTCATAGCAAATATTCTTTTTCAATGACTCAAAAGGGTCCATGGACATCACCAGATGGTCAATTTTGAAATTATATTGATTATATACTTTGCATCCAAAGATGGAGAAACTTTTTACAGTCAGTAAAAAACAAGATCTGGGGCTGCCTGTGTGTGGCTTAGGCCATACACTTCTTATTGCAAGATTAAAACTTAAATGAAAGAATAGGGAAAATCAGGGGCAGCTAGGTGGATCAATGGATAGAGTGCCAGGCCTGGAATCAGAAAGATTAATCTTGCTGAGTTTAAATCCAGCCTCAGATACTTACTAGCTTTGTTACCCTGGCCAAGTCAATTAAACCTATTTACCTCAGTTTCCTTATCTATAAAATGAGCTGAAGAAAGAAATGGCAAACCACTTAAGTATCTTTGCCAAGAAAACTACAAAAGGGGTTATAAATAGTCAGATATGACTGAAAAACAACTAAACAACAATAACACAGGGAAAACCATCGGACCATTTAGGTATGATCTAAATAATATCCCTTATGAATATGAAATAGAAGTGATAAATAGATTTAAGATATTAAATCTGGTAGATAGAGGGCCTGAAGAACTATGGACAGAAGTTTGCAGCAATGTGTAGGAAGCATCAATAACAACAACAAAATATTTCAAGGAAAAAGGACAAGGAAGCAAAATGGCTGCTTTACAAATAGATAAAGAAAGAAGAAAATTGAAAGGAAAAGGATAAAGGGAAAGCTATACCCAGTTGAATGCAGAATTTCAGAGAACAGTAAGGAGAGATAAAAAGATTTTCTTAAATGAGGGATGCAAAGAAAGAGAAGAAAGCAATAGAATGGGAAAACAAGAGATCTCTTCAAGAAAATTAGAGATATCAAGGGAACAGTTTCATGAAAAAGTGGGTATGCTAAAAGACAAAAATGGTAGGGAATTAATAGAAGTAGAAGGAATTAAGAAGATAAGGATAGGAGGCACAATAGATAGAAGAGCTATATAAGAAAGGTCTTAACATCACTTATAATCATAATGATGTGGCTATTGATCTATAGTTGTACATCATGGAGAATTAAGTGGGGCTTAGGAAGTATTGCTAACAATAAAGCTAGTAGAGGCGATGGAACTCCAGTTGAGCTATTTAAAATCCTAAAAGATGATGCTGTTTAAGTGCTGCACTCAATATGTTAGCAAATTTGGAAAATTCAGCAGTGGTCACTGGATTGGAAAAGATCACTTGATGTCCCAATTCTAAATAAAGATGATGTCAAAGAATGTTCTAATTATCAAACAATTGCATTCATTTCATATATAAGCAAGGTTATGCTTGAGATTCTGGAAGCTAGGTTTCAATAATATGTAAACCAAGAATGAACAGAACAGGCTAGTTTTCAAAGAGGCAGAGGAACTAGAGACCAAATTGCCAACATTTGCTGGATTATGGAGAAAGTAAGGGAGTTCCAGAAAAATATCTATTCCTGCTTCACTGTCTACATTAAAGTCTTTGTGTGGATTATATTAAAATATGGCAAGTCCTCAAAGAGATGGGAATACCAGATTATCTTGTTTCCTGAGGAACCTATATGCAGGCCAAGAAGCAACAGTTAGAACTGAACATGTAATAGTGGTTCCATGAGTTGTTTAAGATTGGAAAAGGAGTACAACAAAGTACCTTGTCACCTCATTTATTTAAAATGTTATTTAACTTTAATGCAGAGAACATCATGTGAAATGCCATGCTAGATGAATCAAAACCTGGAATTAAGATTGTCAGGAGAAATATCAAGAATCTCACATATACAGATGATACCATTCTGATGGCAAAAAGTGAAGAAGAATTAAGCCTCTCAATGAGGGTAAAAGAGGAGAGTATAAAAGGTAGCTTGAAGTTTAGCATAAAAACGAACAACAAAAAGCCCCCTAACATCTTGACAACTCACCTCACCACTTCCTGGCAAATAGAGGAAGAAGAAACGGAAGCAGTGTCAGCTTTTATTTTCTTGAGGTCAAAGATCACTGCAGACAGTGACTGCAACCATAAAATTAAAAACACTCCTTGAAAAGAAAACTATGGCAAATCTGGATGACATCCTAAAAAATAGAGACATCACATTGCCAACAAAGGTCCTTATAGTCAAAACTATAGTTTTTCCAGTTGAAATATATGGATATGAGAATTGGACTGTAAGAAAAGCTGAGTGTTGTAGATTGATGCTTTCAAACTGTGGTGGTAGAGAAGACTTCTGAAAATCCCTTAAGGGGACAGCAAGCAGGTCAAATCAGTTAATATTTGAAGAAACTAATTCAAACTGTTCATTGGAAGAATAAATACTGAAGCTGAAGCTCAAATATTTTGCCCATATAATGAGAAGACAGGACTCAGTGGAAAAGACCCTGATGTTGGGAAAGATTGAAGGCAAAAGGAAAAGGGAATGGCAGAGGATGAGATGGAGAGATAGTGTCATGGAAACAACGAATGTGAGCTTGGACAGACTTTAGGAGATAGTGGAGGATACAAAGGCCTGGCATGGTATGTACGATCTATGGGGTCACAAAGAGTCTTTATGAACATTAAGAGCAACAGTAACAGTTGGTCTTGCCTCTTCTCTCTCCCTCTGAATGTCTAATCAGTTTCAAAATCTTGTTGATGCTACCTCTGTAATATCTCTTTCCTTCATCCTTCTCTCCTTACTTCCATCGCCACCATTCTAGTTTAAGACCCAACCCAACAGATTCCAGTCTTTCCATTTTCTAATTTATTCTTCATATGGTTGTTCAAGAAAGTTTTGCAGTGCAAGTCTCTGACCATATTGCTTCCTGGCTCAAAGACCTTTGCCATTGTCCAAAAGACCAAATATCAGCTTCCTGTCCTGGCATTCAAAGCCTCCATGATCCAGCTCTGATTTGCCTTTGCACCCTTATCTTGCCATATGACCCCTTACAATTCTATATTCCAGGCAAAACAGTCTACTTATTGTGCCTCATTTTTATACTGCTGTTTCTGTTCTCATTGCCTTTGATTATGCCATTACTTCAAATCCAGAATGGCCTCTCTTTCTTCAAGCACCCATGTCCTTATGAAACCTTCCCAGACTTATCCTTCCCTCTCCTTCCTGCCTTATTTATTACATGAATAACATGTAATAACAAACAATAACACATGCCTAACATGTAATAACAATATATGTTCTATCTATACAAGCAAATATGAATAATCAATAAAACAAAGCAACTCAACAATAATATGTTTGTCAACATAGTAACAGAATGTATGTAGGCAGCAATGTATAGACAAACAGCAAGATTATACACAGCTAACCTGCAGATATATCTATGATATACAGTAATTATCATGGGCACTAATCAACATGTGTAATAATAATATCTAGCATTTATATAGTGTTTTAAGGTTTGCAAAGATTTTATGTATGTTAACCCATTTGCAATTATTTGCAAAGAAATATTACTATAAAAAAGAATTATTATGATATTATGATCTAGCAACATATATAATCACTTCCTCAGTTTCCCTTGTAATATCATAACCTACCTCCTCCCTGGTGGATCTGTGTTATACAGCATATATACATAAGTTACATATATAATCACCAATAAAAAGCTATTAGGTCTCTTACCTGAAGAAGAGGAGGTGACTTCTGGTCTAGGGACCTTATGGGGAAAGCCTCAAATGTTCTGGAAGCTCTTTAGCTATCAAACTTCCTCTTTATGGGGGAAAGCCTTTGCAGGTATCAAAATAGGCAATGACGTATGAGGATTTTGTAAAATGATGTCTTTTGTTTATAATTTTATACCCATGAATTTGGAAATGGTAGGCCTATGTCCTTGTGGAAGAATGTTACTTTCTGGATTGCTTAAGCCGTGATGCATAGTCTTTGGCCCCCCCCAAAACCTGGTTGATTTTCTGGGGACAAGCAGAGATTTAACTGAAGGGAGATAATAAATTACTGGAAATTTTCTACCTTTCCTCCTTACCCTCTGCTCAATTGATAAAATCATAGGCTGTAATCACAGAAGATGGTGGAAAGGTGTTAATACCTGGTTACCCCTTTAGGAAGTTACTTATTACATTAGGAATACTTCTCTTTGGGTCAGAAGGGAGCAACATCATTGGCTGAATACAATAATAATTGTATAGCTTTATAATTGTGTATATTAATCACATTACATGCATTTTCTCACTTGATCTTTGTAACAATCCAATAAAAAAAAGTGCTACAGATATTATTGTCCCTACTTTATAGGTGAGAAAACTGAAGCTAGGAGAGGTTACTCACCTTATGGCCCGATGGCTAGTAAAAGTGTTTGGGGCACTGGACCTCAAAGCTAGATTTCTCCTGAACGTAAGTTTTGTACTCCTTTGACGACACCTGTTGTTGTAGTCTGAACCATCAAGCCTGTCCTCAGGAGCTTTATCAAGTGACTGCCAATTTCCTGTTGGACTTAGAGGCATGAAGAAGCAAATTCAAATCTTATCTCTGGTTCTGTGATCTTGGACAAGTCATTTAACCACTCTTAGCCTAATCTTTCTCATGTATGAAACGGAGACAATAAAAGCATCTACCTCACTGTGTTCTTGTGAGGACAAATAAGATAACATACATAAAGTGCTTCACAAACCTGAACACATCTTATACATACTATGTTGTAATTGTTGTTATCTGTGTGACCTTGGGCTACCACATCAATTCTCTGAGCCTCAATTTTCTTATCTGTGAAATGGGGATAATAACGCCAATACTGCCTACCTCATTGGATTGATACTTAGATCAAATGAAATGTACATAAAACATGTCATATGCTATAAAATGCATTATAAATCTGAGACCTTTTATTGAATTTACAATTTAATTCTGCCAATTAGCTTTGGGATCTTGAACAAGGAACTGAACAAACTTGGGCATTATGTGTAAAATGAGAGGATTGGACGAGAACTAGATGATCACAAAAGTCTTTTTTTGAGCTCTGAATTTCAATGAATTCACTGAAAATCACAAAACATATTTATTTCATGAAATAGTCCGAGTCTGGGATAACTGCCCACCTCTCTTCTCCACCCCCCTCCCCAATCCTCTTGTGGATGGAAAACTAAGGTATGGAAATTGCATAGCATTTAGAATTGGAAGGGATTTTAGGAGTCATTTAGTTCAATCCTTTTATTTTACAAAGGACAAAACTGAACCTCAGAGAGGTAAATTACTCACCTAGGCTTGTACAGCTAGTCAGTAACAGACCAGGGATTTGAAACCAGGTCCTCAGATGACATATTTATTTTTCTTTCTACTACATCACATTAACTTTCTTTCAAAGATACCTTCCTTTATGGATTTAAGGAAGAAAAATTTGATTGTTCTGAGTCTGCATTGGGTCCATGGATCCACTCCTTATTCTTGGTCAAAGGGAGAGATTTTTTATAAGTGGGTTGAAAAAGAAGTAGAGAATGAGATTTTCTACCACTGAGAACTCAGAGAGAAAACCACCTTCAAAGTCTAAGACAACTAGGACGACCAAGGTGTGTTGAGCACACAATGAAGACCACTTCATCATGCTTCCAAAGCTTCCCTTTCTGATTGTGGTTCCTTACAGATCAGCCGAGTGCAACCTTTTTGAAGTCATTAGCTCATAGATACATAGGTTTAGGATTGGAAGGGAACTTAGAGCTCATATAGTCCTGTCCCCTCATTTTACATATGAGGAAATTGAAGTTGAGCGTGTAAGTGACTTGTCCAAGGTCATAACATATTAAGTGACACAGGTGAGATTTGAACTTGGGTATCTTGACTATGTATCCAATATTTTCCCACTGCACCATATTGCTGTGAATTAGAAGTTACTTCTCCATGTTTCCAGTTTGGGCATGATTCTCAAAGTCCTTGAAATCTGCTAATCAGGTCTTACCATATCCCAAAACAACCTAAATAATATATGTAAAGTACTTAAATTAGGGCTGCTCATTATAGCAACTTGAAGGGGGTTATTTGTGAATATTCTAGAAGTTGTAAAATAAAAAGGAGATATGATTAGCTTCTCCTACCCATTTCAGGTCTTATATTTGGCAGCAAAGGCCTCTCCAAATGAGTGATTACGCGGTGAATTGGCATCCACAATTGGGAGGGGAAAAAGGAGAAAAATTAATATACAAGGCAAGCCCCTAAATGATATTTAAGATAATTCTGTAAGTCAAGGCTTCAGGAGGATGAGAAACAGGAGAGTTGCTACTGATGTCTAAATCTGCTCAGATGTGCTAAGTGTGCTGATGTGGCAACTACAAAGATGGCTTCCCAACTTTTCCCATTTGTAAAGGAAATGTCCCATTTTTGACATATGCTCAGGATATTCCCTTGCTTTCTATGGCCACCAGGGTGATAATTGGTGGGGAAACAAGGTATTTTCTATTGCCTCCAATCTCAGTTATACCCTTTGGGATTTTTGAGCATTGTAATTAGTAGGGCAGCTAGGTGGCATAGTGGATAGAGTGTTGGGTCTGGAGTCAGGAAGACTCATCTTCTTGAGTTCAAATTTGGCCTCAGATACTTACTAGCCATACGACCCTGGACAAGACACTTACCCCTGTTTGCCTCAGTTTCTTCTTCTATAAAATGAGCTAGAGAAGGAAATGACAAACCATTCCAGTATCTTTGCCAAGAAAACCTCAAAAGGATTTGTCAAAAGTCAGATGAGACCGGAAACAACTGAATAAGTTGGTTGGCAGGGGGAAAGAGAACAAAGGACAGCGAGGGAGAAAACCTGGCATTCCATGTCTGACTTTGTGTCTGTTTGCATAGAGATATGACCCTGCTCTTAATGACCTTGAATCATCTTCTGAGAAGCTCTCCCCTGATCAGGCAGTCATGTTTCTTTTGTGTTGCCTTTAATTGGGTTATATGGTGTATAGATTTTCTGCTGTATGTACCAGCTGAATATTGATGCAATTTTCCAGTGTCTTTCCACAGATCTTTAATAGCCTTCTCAAAATTGCTTCTGCTAGGATAGTGTGTGATATCTATCCTGAGGTTTCTTTGATAATTCTACCTTTTCTCCTATACTTCTTACCTGGCCAATGGCTACCAAATATGCTTTTTGTTTTTGCAGGTTCTTACATGTTTTTATGTTATGTAAAATATTCTCTGTCAGAGAATGCATTCATTAATAATGGTTATAGTAGATATCAACTGTTTTGGTGTAATTGATCTGCTAATTGAATTCATCAAACTAAAAAAATAACTTCAAAATTTCTATCTGAGTATGCCCATCTCCTTCAAAACCATTTGAAACATCAGTGCTATTTTTGTCATCCATTTCATCATCAGGTAGAATTTCTGGAATTTGTGTTAAATGAAGATTTTCAATGAGCTCAGTGTCTTCAACTTTTCTCTTTTCAGACTTTAGGAGTCCATGCTGTGTATCATCATGGCTGGCATTTCCACCTGTTAAAGTCTGGACTTTAAGGGGTGTCTTCTTCTTGTCATCATTTTCTCGATATATTCCTGATCCCTTTCACCACCAGCACCATTACCACTATTGTCACCACCATCGCCACGAGTGCCTTTTGCTGCTGCTGCTGCTGTATAGAATCTGCTCTTGAGGACAGGCCTCCTAACCCTCAGGCCAACATTTTCTTCATTAGACTCACTGTGCTATTTCATGGCCAAGAAAAAATGAATAGTTGGCTTGACAGACATAGAAGCAGCTGATGGCTATGTGGCTAATTCCTGTAGAGAAGCCAGAAATGGATGTCTGAGCTACTCTGAATTCTTAGGAAGAATAACTTAATATACATGTGTTGCTGTTCAGTCATTTTTCAGTTGTATCTGATTCCTCATGACCACATTTGGAGTTTTCTTGGCAAAGATCCTATAGCGGTTTGCTATTTCCTTCTCCAGCTCATTTTACAGATGAGAAAACTGAGGCCAACAGGGTTAAGTGACTTGTTCAGAGTCTCACAACTAGTGAGTGTCTGAGGCCAGATTTGAACTCAGGAAGAGGAGTGTTCCTAACTGTAGGCCTTGTATTTATAGCTGTACCATCTAGCTGTCCCTGACAGAGACATAGGAAGAACATAATCTTCATGCAAAGGACCTTGACTTGGAGTCAGGAGATCTTGGTTCATAGACCAGCTTTGATAACATAGCAAGTTTGTAACCATAGGCAAATCACTGTGAACTTCTCAAAATCTCAGCTTCTTTAAAATGGAGAATAATAATATTCTTTCTACAGTCATTTTGAGGACAGCCCTTATAAACCATAAAATGATATGTAAATGCCAATGACTTTTCTGTGTACATTCATGGTATTATATTCCTAACATTATTTTGTCTACTGTGGTCAGGATATAGGGAATCCTTTCTGGACAAGGAGGTGGCATGACAGGACAGCTCGGTGGCTCAGTGAATGGAGCACTGGCCCTGGAGTCAGGAGAACCTAACCTCAGACACGTGACACACTTACTAGCTTTGTGATATTGGGCAAAAAAAGAAGGTAGCATGAGAAGGCTGCACAACTAACTCTCATGAGGAGGCCCTTGCTTTGGATGTAAGGCTTGGAAATGGTGTCAAATATTGTCAAATGAGGTCATGTGAATGATGATAATTTTAAATTTCTTAGTAATACCTGATACTTTTAAAAGTGTTTTCCATAGACATGAAACCATTTTAACCATGCAATAATTTGGTGAGACTGAAGGCTGTTCTAATCCTTTAAATATTAGTGATTTTTATCAATGTGGCCATTTCTTTTGTTGATAGAAATTATAATTCCTCTATGCCCTAGTACAGTGGTTCTCAACCTTCTGTGACCCTTGAATACTCGTATGTGGGCGGACCCTCCTGGAGATGGATTGAGGAGCAGTGTCTTGGTTCCTAAGAGCATTGGAAATATGTGTTTTCCGATGGTCCTAGGCAACCCTTGTGAAAGGGTCATTTGACCCCCAAAGGGGTCATGACCCACAGGTCAAGAACTGCTGCCTTAGTAGATGATACCACAAATTTCCGAAGTCAAAAGAAATCTGTCATCTGGTGGCCAGTCCTTTAACTGTTGACACACTGAGCCTACAGTTCATCACTGGGCCCTTGCTGAAACACAGCTTTGGAGCTTGGCACAGCCAGCAAGACCTATATTTAATTGTCATAACTTTTGAAATCCCAGAGTCTTCTCCATGCTATGATGGGGTACTGGAGCAGGACTTACATGGAGGGCATGTAGATCAGGATGATATTATCAGTTTCATTTTAAGAGGGTAAAGGAGGCAGAATGATTTACCAAAGGTTATACAGTGAGTAAATGATAAAGCCACATTTAGAACACAGGACTCCTGACATCTAGTTAACTGATTTTTCCCGCCATCATGAATCATGGTCCCATGTCCTTTTAATTCATGCAAAAAACTCTGAAAACTATAATTAACACAAACCCACTTAACTAGCACAGGTACAAATAGCCTAAATGAAGGGCATGACAGAGATGCCAGTATAAAGAAACCAAGTAATGGACTGGGCATTGACAGACAGCAAAATCTGATGCCCATAATATTAAGTAGCTAGAAGTATACGTCCCATCAGCTCATTCATTTGTGAAATGAAAATAATAATGCTAATGAAACTTTCAGGATTGTTTTCAAAGGTTAATTAAATAAATGATCATTAAACCAAATTAAAAAAATGCAATGACTATTAAGTAATGAATTTTAAATGATAAGAATTTATTATGCTTAAACAACAATAGGTTATTATTAGCAGAATGTTAACATTGACCTGATTAGACAAATAGGAAGTTAGTTGTTTTCCTCAAACAGATCAAAGTTTTACAATGGCAGGGGTAGAAGAGACATGACATTTTCATTTTTCTAAGAGGACACTTCAAGAAAAGTAAAATGAACAGTTACACTTTTAAAAAAGCTTTAGTGTAACATCTTAGATACAGATAGAGCTTTGTTGGGCCATCTAAAATTACTAATTATATGAATTTAATGCATACCAGAAAAGAGAATATTTCCATATACAAAGTTGAACAGAAGAGGACTATATGTGAAAACATAAATATTAAATACAAATTCCTCTTCTTTTCTTTAAAAAATAATAAATTCAGCCTTTTACTTTCAAAGCTGCCCTGCTTGTGTGGAATTCCTTTTAAACTTCCTTCAGTTCTCTTCTGTTCATGAAAACTTGCATCAGTGACCCCTTTTTCTTGTTGGGGCAACCCTGTTACTTGATACTCTTCCTGAGGACTCCTTTTCCCATTTGCCGTAAATGAACAACTCTGAAAGACTTAAGATTCTAGAGGACCAACGATGAAGAATGCTACCCATCTCCTGACAGAGAGGTGATGAACTCAGGGTGAAGAAAAAGAATATATATATACACACACACATACAGATACATAAATACATGCATACACCTTTTTTGAATATGGGCAATGTCAGAATTATTTTGTTTGTGCATATTTGTTACAAGGATTCTGCTTTTTTGGGGGATGTGGTGGTGTAGGAAGAGCTGCTATGGGTTTGAGAGAAAACAAATGATAGGCGGCGGATTCAAGATGGCGGCGTAGAAGCAGCAAGGTCCTGCAGCTCCCACACCTCCACCCTAAACACCCATAAAATATGAGCCTAGACAAAGTCTAGGAAAGTCTAGGACTCTCAGACTCACAAAAATACAGAGAACACATCTCTCGCTGAAGGCAGCTCGACAGCAGGGACTCAGCCCTGCCGCAGGAGTGAAGGCTGGAACAGCCGGAAGCCTAGACTGTGGCCAGGCCTGGGACGGTGGGAAGGAGCTGAGCCGAGCCCCACAGCCAGCCTTCAGAGGTTCTACAGCCTCCAGCACCCCCACATCTGCCAAGGCGTGAGGAGCAGGACCAGAGAGAGGCAGCTCGCACCTCAGCTGAGCAGAGACCCAGCCAGCCCAAAACCCCAGCTGCGGCCAGGCAAAGACCTCAGGGTGGCCAGGAGGAGCAGCAGAGCCTCCCAAACAGCAGCTTGAATCTACTTCAAAGAAAATCTAAAGCACCGGCCTAAGGGGATCTTTAAATCTTCAGATACGGTTAGTGAAAGTGAAACTTTGAAAATTAATTTGGGGGGTAAAGCAGTTTGGCCATTCTGCCCCTGGGGCAAAGAAGCAGTGGGGGAAGGGAACTTCTGGATGACCCCCACCAGGCTGCTTCAGAGCCCCCGGCCTGGGGACTCAGGAGGGGGGCTGAATCGATTGAACAGGGCCAAGTGCTCTTGCATTGAGCAGCCTGGATCCAGATCGTGGTCTTGGGTGGTGGTCCTGGGGTGCACTTTCAGCAAGCCGAAGCTGGGGAGACTTGCAACACCCCCCTAATAGCTCCAGCAGTTGGGAAAACCCCAGCGATTTGGAACGGAGCTTCCCCCCTTGGAAGCAGAGTTTCACAGAGCTAAAAAAACCAACCAATTAATTGACTGGCCAACATGAGGAAAAGGAAG
>CM053598.1:192242482-192379350 GCA_028646575.1 Pseudocheirus occidentalis
CTTCCTTTTCCTCATGTTGGCCAGTCAATTAATTGGTTGGTTTTTTTAGCTCTGTGAAACTCTGCTTCCAAGGGGGGAAGCTCCGTTCCAAATCGCTGGGGTTTTCCCAACTGCTGGAGCTATTAGGGGGGTGTTGCAAGTCTCCCCAGCTTCGGCTTGCTGAAAGTGCACCCCAGGACCACCACCCAAGACCACGATCCGGATCCAGGCCGCTCAATGCAAGAGCACTTGACCCTGATCAAGCGATTCAGCACCCCTGCAGAGTCTTCAGGCCAGGGGCCCTGAAGCAGGCTGGTTGGGTCTGCCGCTGGTTCCAGCACTTCCCTTCCCCCACTGCTTACTTGCCCTGGGGCAGATTGGCTGAACTGCTTTACCACCCCCAAATTAATTTTCAAAGTTTCACTTTCACTAACCGTCTCTGACCGAAGCTCGCCTCAGGCAGGTGCCTTAGATTTTCTTTGAAGTAGACTCAAGCTGCGGCTTGGGAGGCTCACTCCTGCTGGCCGCCCTGGGGCCTGGCCTGCTTGGCTGGCCGGCTGGGGTTTTGGGCTCGGCAGTCTCTGCATGCGAGCTGCCTCTCTCCTGTCCCGTTCCTCACGCCTTGGCAGATGTGGAGGTGCTGGAGGCTGTAGAACCTCTGCAGACTGGCTGCGGGGCTCGGCTTCAGCCCGGCTCCTTCCCACCACCCCAGGCCTTGCCTTGGTCTCGGCTTCAGGCTGTTTCAGCCTCCGCTCAGCCGGCCCTGCTGAGCCCCAGCTGCTGAGCTGCCCTCAGCGAGAGGTGCGTCCTCTGTATTTTTGTGAGTCTGAGAGTCCTAGACTTTCCTAGGCTTTGTCTGGGCTCATATTTTATGGGTGTTTAGGGTGGCGGTGTGGGAGCTGCGGGACTTTGCTGCTTCTACGCCGCCATCTTGGCTCTGCCCCCCCACCCTTTTCAAGCATTCTTGATGAAAAAACCAGAGCTGAACAGAAAATCTGACTTTCAAATACAAGAAGTAAGAGAAGCATGAGAAGGTAAACAGGAAAAAGAAATTATAAGGAATTTACTGAAGTTGAACTATTTACATTCCTACATGAAAAATGATAATTGTAAGACACACACATATATGTACATACATGAATACATACATAAATATATATGTATAGGAGGGTGTATGTATGTATGTGTATATATATATATGAGTGTGAGCATACGTATATTCATGTATACATAGACAGAGGGCACAGGATGAGTTGAATATGAAGGTATGGTATCTAAAAAATAAAATTAAGAGATGAGAGAGGAATTTATTGGGAGAAGGTGGAAGAGAGAGATAGATTAGGGTAAATTACTTCAAATAAAAGAGGCAAGAAAAAACTGTTACAATGTAGGGGAAGAGCAAGGAGGTGAAAAGGAATGGGACAACTTTATTTTCATTGAATTTGGCTTAAGGAGGAAATAACGTACACATTAAATTGGGTATCTTACCCTACAGGAAAAATAGCGGGGTAGGGAATAAGAGGGGAGATGATAACAGGGAGGGGAGATTGAGAGAGAGGGTAGTTAGTAGTTAGAAGCAAACATTTTTGAAAAGGAATAAGGTCAAAGGAGAAACTAGAATAAGTGGGGGCAGGATAGGATGGAGGGAAATATAGTTAGTCTTTCACAATATAACTACTATGGAAATAATTTGGGTAACTGCACATGTACAACATATATTGAATTGCTTACCTTCTCAGTGAGGGTGGGTGAGTAGGGAAGAAGGGAAAAACCTGGATTTCAAAGTTTAAAAAAATGTTTTAAAAAAATAAAAAAATAAAAAAAATGTTTTTTACATGCAACTGGGAAATAAGATATATAGGTGCTGGGGTATAGAAATTCATCTTGCCCTATTAGAAAGTTAAGGTGGTGATGGGGAGGATAGAAGAGAGAATGGATTAGGGTAAAGGGTATTCAGTAGGCTTGCTATTTTTGGGTGGGAGTAGGGGAAAGACAGGGAGCAGAAAAAATTGTAACTCAAAATCTTGTGGAAATGAATCTTGAAAGCTAAAAGTAAATAAAAAAATAACCTCATGTTCTCTTGGTTCTACTCTCTTCATTCTGCATCAGTTCATATAGGTTTTCCTGGGTTTATCTCAAGCTCTCCCTTTTATAATTATGGCACAACAATATTCCCTTCCATCCATGTGTCATAATTTGGCCATCCATTCACAGAGAACACAAAATCTCTTAAATTGGTTTTGGCTCTTGCTAGGGTCTCCCAGAAGAAATTAACTTCTGGAGAAATTACTCAATAAGTGAAATAGTACATGTCAAAATAGGACAACTATTTATTTCCAGTATCATGAAAGGAATGCTTAAATCACAAAAGACTCCCAAATCTGAAGTAACAAATACTTTAAATATGAGACAGTAACTCATAATTCCCCATATACTGTCCAGGGAAGTATACTTCAAGGAGATGTGGGAATGTTTGATCAGAAGAGCAACTCAAAGTCTAGGTCTTCCCCTCTGTAAAGGATGTAGTTGCAGAAAATACCTCTGGTTCGTCCCCCATGACTCCTAGCCTCTTAAACTCCCAAGATTATAAACATCTATCTCACGATCACTGATTAGTCATTGGTACCCAGGGAAAAAAAAAGTGAAAAAGGCAGCTAGGGACTGGATATTCAGGCTTAGGCTCACCTAGGCAATACTCACTGCTATGTGGAATACTGGAAAGTGGTAGAGAAATCTCTACTGGCCACTTGTTTGAAAGGGAAGAAGAGAGAACTAGAACGGAAATTGTTCCTTCTTTTGATACTCCTCAAGTTGATGGCCTTTCTTGCTTAGTTGACAATCATCTTTGACAAAGCTCCCAGTAATCAGGTCTATGGGGACCAATCAGGAACCTCTGCTCCCACGTGTCTGTTAGCAAGGGGCTAGAGCTTGGGGTTCATCAGAATGATCCAGGTCACCTCAGCCCCATAGAAAGTGCCCCAGTCTAGCAGATCAAGAGGATGAGTTGCCCTGTTTTTACCCCTCCCCCCACCATATTATAAAAAGTTAGAATATATTTAAATGCAAAGGAAGGATAAAAAAAGAGTGAAATTCAAGGAGGGGGGGCGGCTAGGTGGCGCAGTGAATAGAGCACCGGCCCTGGAGTCAGGAGTACCTGAGTTCAAATCCGGCCTCAGACACTTAACACAAAAAACTAGCCGTGTGACTTGGGCAAGTCACTTAACCCCAACTGCCCTCCAAAAAAAGCAATAAAAAAAAAAAAAAGAAATTCAAGGAGGGATAGGTCACTTATAGAGGTAAAAGTCCTAAGAGAGCATGGTGGAGGAAGTGTTCCCTGAATTTGGCCTTGAAGAAAGAGGATTGAAAAGACAGATGTAAGGGCTGTGTTCTAGGTATAGAGAGTGGTCAGCTGACAGTTAGTCTTTAACCTAACCACTCTCTCCTCCTACCTCACCCAATACATGCATGTGGGAAACTAGAAGGTTCAAGAGTTTGTGGAAGAGAATGAACGAATAAAAAAAGTTATTGAGCACTTATTTGTGCTAAGCACTATCCTAAGGCCTGAGGATACAAAACCTCTCATTGAGGTTTTGAGCTCATTGAGCTCACCTTCTGCTTGAGGGGGACAACACATAGAAGAAAGCTGAGCTACAAGGCAGAGATACTCCATGGTGGGGGAGTTGGTGACCAGATGTATCAGCTGGTCAGATGGTAATAGTGAAGGCTTTGAATGGCATAGCTTCAGGGCAGATAGAAGGCCCAGAGGATCTTAGGAGCAGAATGAGGAACAGGAAAGTTCCTTGAGCATGTTACTAAATCCTTCAATTCTCTTTTTAGGCCCGTGGTTCTGCAGGCGGTAGGAGGAGGAATGATGCTGCCTCTCAGGAAGACCAAGATAAACCGTACGTCTGTGATAGTAAGTATAGCCTCTCTGCTCTTCCCCTTTCTCCCTTTCCCTGTCTTCCCATCCTCTTCCCCTTACAAATCCCTTGGCCGTCAGCCTGGTCCACCTGGCTTCAACTGTCAATAGGGCTTCCTCACCCTTTCCTCTTTAGGGAGATTCTTTTTTGCTGTTCCCTGGCTTGCATGTTGTAGTCTGCTGCTGCTGCACTGTTGCTGCTGCTGCTGCTGCCACTGCTGTTGCTGCTGTTGCCGCTGCTACAACTGCTTCCTTCTCCTCATTCTTTTTCTTCCTCCTCCTCCTCCATTTGCTGCTGCTACCTCCTCTGTGAGTGTTTCTGCATGAGGGGGAAAGAAGTGAAATGGAAAGATCCCTGCAGCAAGATTCCTGCTGGGTCCAGGGCTGCAATAGTTCAGCTCTCTGGCATTGTGCTCCTTCATGGCCTCTCTCTCTCTCTCTCTCTCTCTTTCTCTCTCTCTCTCTCTCTCTCTCTCTCTCTCTCTCTCTGTCTCTTTCTTCCCCTCTTCCCTCTTTCTTTTCTCCCCCTTTTTCTCTTTTCCTCTCATTTTTCTCTTCTCCTTTTCTTTCCCTTTCTGTCTCCCTCTCTGTTTTCTCCACTTTTTCTTTTCTCTCCTCCTCTCTTTCTCTTCTCTCCTTCGTTCCCTTTCTCTCTCTCACTCTCTTTCTTCTTTCTTTCTCCCTCCCCAACCCTTTTCTCTCCCTTATCTACCATCTCCTCTCTTTCTCCCCTCCCCATCTTCTTCTTTCTTTTTTCTCACTGTCTCTTCTTTTTCTCCCCACCCTCTCTCTCCTCCCTTCTCTCTGTATCTTTCTCTCTGTCTCTGTCTCTCTTTTTAAGATTCACCCTCTATTTCTTTCTTTATTTCAGATAGTTACAAACAAAAGCATAACCCAAAAACCTCCGACAAAGGTACTTGGTTCTTGTATCTTTTCATTTGTTCTTCCCACTAATTTCCTTCTTTTCCTTCCTTCCTTATGTAGGGAAAGCTATGAATCTATATGATGGTGATTACTTTTATTTTAATCAATTTTCTTTCCTTCCCTCTCCCTTGAACCTTGAAAAAGTCTTTCCACTTCACTAAAGTCTCTTTAATGGGTAACTGGCTATCCCTGGAAGGTAGGGATTAGCAAATAATAACACCAAAGGACAGTGAGAAGGAAATAGTGGTTTTGTGAAGGGACAAGAAACCTGAATCTATCAAAGATTTATATACAGAAGAAAATGTGAGCTGCCTTAATAAAGAAAAAGATTTGGTCTTCTTTTCAAGTATAGCACCCATAGTATTATCTGCTGAAAGCCTCTGGGCAGACAGAAGCTCCTGTCCTAGATAACTTCTCATTGTCCAGGACACCCTCTGCTTCCACTCTAGTAAGGGCACATCTTAACACCACAGTCCCTATTAATCTTTCCTTTCCATTTGTTCATCACTCTGAGAAGGCACACCATGTCTGCAAGTGACTGCTTTCACCAGCTGCCTTCCAGAATGCTAGAAAGGCAATGCACAGAGAGTTTGGGGGGGGTCATCTACTATTTTGATACTGACACTGGGAATATGTCCTAGAGTCAAAACAAAGTTTTTATTTTATTTTATTCTTTGCTTTTTGGAGGGGGGAAGGTAGGGCAATTGGGGTTAAGTGATTTACCCAAGGTCAAAAGGCTAGTTTTTTGTGTTAAGTGTCTGAGGCTGAATTTGAACTCAGGTCATCCTGACTCCAGAGCCAATGCTCTATTCACTGTGCCACCTAGCGGCCCCTTAATTATGAACATACTTATGCAATATATTGGAATAAGGGTAGAAGGCAATCAATGGTAGGTGGTAATGAGGGCCTTAAGGCAGAGGGGTGACTTTCCTTCTAGATTGATCTTAAAAAGTTGTTCATTGTTCAATAGAGAGTGATATAGCTGGAATTTATTTTGTTATCAAACCCTCCAACCTTCATGACTCTTATTCAGTGACTCACTCAGCGGATGGGAATCAATTTCCAATGGGAAAAAGAACAGTATGGAGGTAAGAACTCTGTATCTGCTCTCAGAAGAATTGGGTTTGATCCCCAGCTCACTTCGTACTGCTTGGGTAACTCTGGGCAAACCTACAGCCTCTCTAGGACTTAGTTTCTTTATCTGTAAAATGAGTTGGATGGGCCAGATGATCTCTAAGGTATCTTTCAGGTCTAAATCCCATAAACATGTTATTCCTATAGAGAATGGGCCCATAGTAATGTAATTTCATTTAAGAATAAATTGGGTGTTCTGCTGTCATCTTTCCATCATGTAGTCAAGACGAGATCAAACCTGTTTTGAGCATGGGCAACAGACACAGTTTAATTTCCCTGATGAGGTTCAAACACATCCCTTCCTACATCAAATATTTGTCCTGATCCGCTGTAATCCTAGCCTGCTAGCTCCCTTAAGGTTCTCTGTTGTTCTGGGGTAATGAAATGTGAAGTTTCCTTGGCCCCTTCAAAGAAGGGTCAGTAGTTTTGTCTTCTTGCCAAAGAAGGAATTTCCATGTATAAAGGAAAATGGGATATATCCATAATACCTATCTCTTGATCTGTGTGGGTTTTTAAAAGTTATCTGCCCTTTTCTTGTGGTTTGTTATTGTGAGGAACTTCCTTACAGAAGCTGAGATTGTGTAGCCCTTAGATGACAAAGTTTCTGCATTGGCTTCCCAGCTAAGTCTGACTCTAAATTTAGATTTTTCCAACACACTCTGTACTCCTTTTCTGCCTGCCACCTTCTATTTCCTTTCCTTACCTATTTGACCTCAGCCCTCAGCTCCTGTCTTCTTGTTGGATGCTTCTTTGCTGGTCATGACTCTCTTGCCCATCCCTCCCTTTCTATATCTCTTTTCCCCATGCAGCCGCAGGATAATATCCTTCTTATAAACCATTTAGTCAAAACATGTTTGGTTATAAATTCTTTATTTATTCACAGATCTGACAGGTAAAATATTCCACGCTCTCCTAATTCATTTATGATATCACCCTTATGTCTAAATCATGTAACCATTTTGACCTTATCTTGGTATATGGTATGAGATATTGGTTTATACTTCATTTCTGCCAAACCAGTTTGCAGTTTTCCTGGCAATTTTTGTTAAGTAGTGATTTCTTTTCCCCAAATCTTGGCTCTTTGGGTTTGTCAAACACTAGATTACCGAGGTCATTTACTATTGTGTCTTGTGTACCTAATCAATTCCCCTGATTTGCCACTCTATTTCTTAGCCAGGGCCAGACTCTTTTGATAATGACCACTTTTTAAAACAGTTTGAGATCTGGTACTACTAAGCCACCTTCCTTCACATTTTAAAAAATTGATTCCCTGGATATTCTTGACCTTTTCTTCTTCCAGATGAATTTGGTTATAATTTTTTTCTAGCTCTATAAAACAATTTCTTTGGTAATTCTATCCTTATGGCACTAAATAGACAAATTAATTTGGGTAGACTTGTCATTCTTATTATATTGGTTTGGCCTACTCATGAGCAATTAATATTTCTCTAATTGTTTAGATCTGACTTTATTTGTATGAAAACTGTTTTATAATTGTGTTCACATAATTCCTGGGTTTGTCTTGGCAGGTAGCATCCTGAGTATTTATATTGTCTGCACCTATTTTAAATGGAATTTCTCTTTCTGTCTCTTCTGCTGGACTTTTTTGGTAATATATAGAAATGCTGATGATTTATGCGGGTTTATTTTATATTCCCCTCCATTTTTTTTGCCTTGAGTGGGGCCAAGGACTCTGCAGCCTCCCCTTTCTGTATTCAGACTTTCTTGGTAAATTATCTGGCAGGTTGGTGATTAATGGACTTTATTTTTATCTAGTGCCCTTCAGACTTGTGATCCTTTGGGACAGGAATGACCTTTGGAGAGGTCATGTGGCCCATCCCCCTGTACTGGACAAAGAATGCTTTTAATAATCCCTAATGCATCCTAAGTAGAGAGGTGTCTGGTCTCTTCCAAGACTGTCCCCAGAGAGGGGGTTACCATAGTTGTCTTTTCCCCATTATTTCATATGTTCTTTGAATGATGTTCTCTGCTCTCTACTATGAATCTAAATTTCCCCTACTGTAGCCCCTTTTGCCTTTTGTTCCCTTCCCTGAAACAAATGAACATCCATAGTTCCACCAGTCCAATGTAGCCTCCCTCTTTTGGCTGCCTGAACATACCCACCTTTCTCTCTGTCTCTTCTCATTCAGTTCTCCAGAATAAAATTTGTCAATTGTGACCCTCCCTTCTCAGTACTTTCTTTCATGCCTGGGGCTAAGTAGAGTGCTCAGATCTGAAACTATGTCAAGGTCTAGTCAGCAAGGAGTGGAATAGACTAATTTCTTTGTAAATTTTAAAGTACTACATTAATGTGTTTTCCTTTTTTTCTCCCCTTAAAACAACAACAGCAACTGACAATAGCGCACTGGCTGTCCTCTGAATACAGCTTCTTTCAGTGGTACACTGGCATATTTTGGCAGTATTTTTGCTTTGTAGATACTGTCCCCTGCAAGCTCCCAATCCTCTTCAATTCTGATATTGGCACTGGTGCCCAGCCAGGTGTGTATGCTAGTTTATATTTATGCATTTGGCGACTCCTCCTTCCATCAATCACTTTATATTTTGCCCTATTGAATCTCAATAAATAGATGCAATAATATGTGACTTCAATATATAAGATTCAATAAGAACAAATTTCCTAAGATTGCACAGTAGTTAAATTCCATTCTCCACAGATTTGCAATCCCTGCTATCTTTGTGTTGTCTGCCAGTTGGATTTGCATAATTCCCTACTCCATCTTTCAAGTCATTAATGAAAATATCAAGTCATCTTGGACCCAGAAGAGACCCTTATGAGTCCCCATGCAGCACTTCTTCTAATGTAGATGTAGAATGCTTAATGATTATTTTTCAAGTTTGATTTTGTTTAACCAGCCTTGGTATTTATTCCTTAGTATAGCTGTTCAATTGTATTCTCATTTCCAATTTCCCTTAGGAGAGGGGCAGATGGAACAGTATTAAGTGCTTTGGTTACTAATGCCAGGTGATAGATATTTTGTCTATTGTTTTCATTTAGCCACTGGGTGTCCTGTTTCAGAGAAATAGTCAATTATTTGAACATGGTTAAGTTTTTTTGACCCATTCATGGTGCCTCTGGCCTTATACTTTACTTTCCTGCAAATAATCACAGTGCTACTTCTTTATTAATTATCTTACAGTTTGCCAACTTTGGGAGTTAAGGAGTTTTCAATTTCTTGCTAAAGGAAGGACTTTGGAGACGAGAGCTTATTTCTCATCTTTTCCACCTGTCACCCATAAACAAAGCAACTGCATGTGATAGCCTGGGAGAACCCCTTCAATTGAACTGAAATATTTGTTGAATTGAATTGAAACAAATCAGGCCTGAGTCAAACTGCTGGTTCCTGAGCTATAATTTCCCAGTCCTTTCTTTATCCTTTGCCTTAGCCACTTTTCTTCTGGTCTGAAGGAACACCAATCTCCAGGAATTCTTCCATCAGATGGCCATTGTAATCCACCTGCTTATTGCAACAGAGAGGCAGTGTGGTGTAGTAGATAGAAGCACAGCCTCAAAGACCTAGTATCTAGTCCTGACACATGTTAGCTGTGTGACCCTGGGCAAATTCTTACCTCTCAGGGCTCTAGGCAGTCTGCAACTGACCTGTGAATTCTCTATACCAGTAAAATTACAGGTCTTATCCTTATATCTATTTATTGTTATAACACCTGAAAGTCACTAGTACTGATAGCAAAATGGAATAATAGCTTGAGGCACAGGGTTGTTAATGTGGGGAGTTCAGAACTAAGATTTTATTGGTGTAGGGAATTCTCAGGGAGCAAACTCTTGCCAGTTCAGATTAGTAAGTATTCTCCAAATTGTGGTCTTAGAGAGTTGATTGAGGTACTGAGAGGTTAAATTAAGTGTCCATTGTGAATTAAAGGTAAGACTGGAACTCAGATCTTTATGACTATAAGATCCCATGCTTTATTGACTATATCATGCCTCTTGGGTTATTGGTATATTTTAAATTGAAAGTTGACTTCAGAGACAGGAAATCAGAGGTCAAATCCTGCCTGTGATACAAACTAGTTGTGTGACTCTGGGCAAATAACTTAACCTTTCAATGCTCTAGACAACTCTTCAAGACTATAAGTTGCCAAGGAGGTGCTGAGCTACATTGGTAGGGGATGTTTCCTATATCACTGAAATCATGGGCCCAATCCCTATTGCTAGATCTTCAGTGACTATCACTAATTAACTCTTATCGAAAATTGTTTTGGTTAGTATCATCTGATTCTGTTGATGAAAGCTACTTTGAGTGAGGAAGACTCTTTTTCCTAAATTAAAATCTAGCCCTAGACAATGACTGTAGAACCCTGGACAAGTCACTTAACCCTGTTTATCTTAGATTCCTCATCTGTAAAATGATCTGGAGAGGGTAATTGGAAACCATTCCAGCATCTTTGCCAAGAAAATCCCAAATGGGATCATGAAGAGTTGAATATGACTAAAAAATGAATGAACAACAAAGCTACACTGTAAATAAAGTATGAGCCTAGAGCTAAATTGTATTTCTATCATTAGTGGACCAGCCTACCTAAGTTTGGAGAGGTTTATCACTAGGAGGGAGCAACCAGCTAGGTGACACAATGGACTGAATATTGGTCTTAGAATCAGGAAGACCTGAATTCAAATCCTGTGTGACCCTAGGACCTCAGTTTCCTCTTCTGCAAAAATGAGAATGTTAGACTGAATGGTTCCAAAGGTTGTTTCTAATTCTAGACCTATATTCCTTTGGACATGGCCTTCTATCCCTGATCTTTGTTAATGAAAGGAATAGATGTTTAACAGTCCAGTTGTGTTTCTCTTCATTGTCTTGCAGGTCTTAGGCTGAGGTAGAGGGGAGAAGGAAAGGACTTGGAGAGGAGACTCTGCCCCTGAAAGTTGATTTGTAGAGCAAGCCTGTAACATTTGTTGAATCCTAAGCATATGATATTGGATGCCAGGTAGATTGTGTCTTTTTTGTTACTGAAAGCCTGGGACTGTGTTAACACAGTGAAAAGGACCAACCCTGAGCAAAATGTGTGAAGTAGATAGTTTTGTCTTGGGTGACAGACAACCCTACTTTCTTTTCTTTTTAAAGATAATTAATTTTTTTTTTTAGTTTTCAACATTCACTTCCATAAGATTTTGAATTTTACATTTTCTCACCCTCTTTCTCCTCCCCCTCACCAGGATGGCATGCAATCTGACATTTGTCTTGAGCATATTTTCACATCAGTCATGATGTGAAGAAGAATTCAAACCAATGGGAGGAACCACAAGAAAGAAGAGATAAAACACAACAACAAAAGAAAAAGAGAGCAAATAGTATGCTTCCAT
Organism: Pseudocheirus occidentalis; assembly: GCA_028646575.1. NCBI lineage: Eukaryota > Metazoa > Chordata > Mammalia > Diprotodontia > Pseudocheiridae > Pseudocheirus > Pseudocheirus occidentalis. The sequence continues at coordinate 192,253,780 of CM053598.1, forward strand.
CTTTATTCAGACTCTAAAGGTCTTTTGCTGGATGTGGATAGCATTTTGCATCATGAGTCCTCTGAAGCTGTCTTAGATCCTAAGACAGAGAAGAGCTAAGTCTGTCAAAGTCAGTCATTGAGCAATGTGGCTGTTACTGTGTACAATGTTCTCCTGGTTCTGCTCACTTAACACAGCTTCAGTTTATATAAGTCTTTTCAGGTTTTTCTGAAGTCCGCCTGCTCATCATTTCTTATAGCACAATAGTATTCTATTACATTCATATACCACAACTTGTTCAGTCATTCCCCAATTGATGGGCATCCCCTCAATGTCCAGTTCTTGGCCACAACAAAAAGAGCTGCTTTAAATATTTTTGTGTATGTGGGTTCTTTTTCCATTTTTATGATGTCTTTGGGATATAGACCTAGAAGTGGTATTGCTGGGTCAAAGGGTATGCATAGTTTAATAGCTCTTAAGGCATAGTTCCAAATTGCTCTCCAGAATGGTTGGATCAATTCACAACTCCACCAACAATGCATTAGTGTTTTATTTTTTCCCCACAACTCCAGCATTTATTGTTTCCTTGTTTTATCATGTTAGCCAAATTGGTAGGTGTGATGGGACACCTCAGAATTATTTTGATTTACATTTCTCTAATCAATAGTGATTTAGAGCATTTTCTCATAGGACCATAGATAGCTTTAATTTCTTCATCTGAAAACTACCTGTTCATATCCTTTGACCATTTATCAATTACAGCCCTACTTCCATTCCTTTCCTGATGCCTCTTCACCTTTTTATCTTCTCAGGTACTTTAATATCCTTGTTTTCTTTTTGGATATTCTCTTCCCTGCTAAGAAGGAAGGAACGAAGGAATGAAGAAAGGAAGGAAGAAAGGAAAGAAAGGAAGGAAGGAACAGAGGAGGAAACAAGCATTTATTATGTGCAAGGCACTGTACTAAATGCTTTATAATTATTCTCATTTGATCCCCACAACAACCCTGGGAAGTAGGTTCTATTATTATCCCCATTTTACAGTTGAGGAAACTGAAGCATACAGAGGTAAAGTGACTTGCCCAAGGTCACACAGTTTATACGTGTCTGAGGTGGGATTTGAACTCAGATTTTCTTAACTCCAAGCCTGATGCTCTGTCCATTGTGCCACCTAGAAACTTAGTAAACATAGATTGGGACCTCAGAAACATTCTCAGGCATGAATCTATCCGGATTTGTCTGAGACCAGTTCTCATCAGTGTCCATCTCTAGTAACTTGATAAGCTTTGTTCCAAGGTCCTTTTTGTCCCCATGCAGGTATGTATAGATGCATGGGTCAGTGGGAGCCACCAAGGATTTGTGGTCTCCCATGGACACAAAGAAAGCCAGCCTAAAATGGAATATCCACATTCATACCATGGAGGAGTGGTTGGGATAGCTCTAGGATACTGTAGGCTTGAAGCTCCTGGGGCACTGGGTCTAAAGCAGTTCAATTCACTCAAGGGCAAATTTGTCCTGCAAGTAATTTCCTATCAAAGCTTGGAAGAAGGTAGGTCAGGAGTAAAAAAAAAAAAGTCACCTCCTCATTTGGGTTTTATAGCTCCAACACTTATAGCTGCTCATAGATATGGGGGATAGCTTCCTGGTAGAGGTTGTTGTAGCTGTGGATATTTGAATGGTTATTTGTTAGTTCTGGGGGGTCTTCTGAGTCCCTTGGTCTCCTGAATCTCTCTGTTGCAAAATCTCATGTTAGATCTGGAATTGGAGTCAGACTTGGTTTCAAATCCCACTTCTGATGCTTACTAGCTGGGTAACCATGGGCAAGTCACTTTGTCTCTGTCTGCCTCAGTTTCCTCAGCCATAAAATGATGCTAAGAGTGGCACTTACCTCCCAGGATCGTTGTGATGAGTAATCAAGACAATATTTGTAACAATACCATAGTGCCCAACACAGAGGAGACACATAAAATGCTTATTTTCTTCCTTCTTCTGATCCTCAATTTCATCATCTATAAAATGGGGATATAAATATTTGTAGTACCTATGTCAAAATTGCTATGAGGCTTAAATCAAGAGGGATATACTTTTACAACCTTTAAAGAGACCTAGAAATGCCAGTTGTTTCTATTATATTTTTATTATTCCCTTCCTTTCTCTATCAAAATTGCCTTTCAGTATTAGTTTTCATTTAACTGTATGAGAAGGAAATATCTATAAACTTATTCATATCAATTTGGGGAAAGTGCCTCATTAATCCATATTAAGGTGTGTGTGTGTGTGTGTGTGTGTGTGTGTGTATGATTGATAATAAGGTGATGTGTGAACCTTCCTTCTTCCTTCAGAGGTGCTGTGACAGTTCCCATAGCAGCTATTCCAAACTCCCCCCCCCCATTTTCCTCAAATCCCCCTGCTCCACTCTCACCTCCCTAACTCTCTGCAAATGGACATTTTTCATACTTTACTAAGACATTTGGGGTTATCAGACATGAGCAGCCTTAACTTCTCTTTACTACAAAATGCCTCACACATTCTCTTTGCTTCTTTTCTGTCTCAAATGAAGCAATGGTTCTTTTCTTTTCTAAAGCTCGTTTGTCTTCTCTTATAGAAAGTGTAGCTGAGTGCCAGATTTGGACTCAGGAAGAACTGGTTCCAAATTTTCCCCCCACACTTACTAATTGTGTGACTCTGGGCAAGTCATTCAACCTCTAAGGATATTAATAGCATTGACCTCAGGGTTGTTGTAAGGATCCAATAAAATTATGTAAATACAGCACTTTGATCATCTAAGTGTGACATCTTTGTTGTTGTCATTGTCATGGTGGTTGCAATAATAACAATATGCTGTTATTCCATCTGTTTCTCCTGGACAATTAGTGCTCAAACAATTATCCCTTCTCTCTTTGAGTCTTCATTCTCTCCCTTCCTATTGATTTCTTTTACCCACAAAAATGTTATATTATTCTCTATCTTTTAAAAAAATCAACTCTGCCCTTCCTTCAAGTTACTATTCGATCTCTCTTATTTCCTGCTCTGTCAAATATTATTAAAGAGTTATCTGCACTTTGCCCCTACTGCCTCATTACCCAGTCACTCCTCAGTCTCTTACAATCTGCATCCATCTTTCTCCCCAAACTGTTCTTTCTCAGTTCTCATTTTCTTTTTAAAAAATTGTTGTTATTGTTCAGTTATGTCTGACTCATTGTGATTCCATTTGGGGTTTTCTTGGCCAAGATACTTGAGTGGTTTGCCATTTTCTTCTCTAGCTCATTTTATAGATGAGAAAGCTGAGATAAACAGGGTGAAATGACTTGCCCAGGGTCATACAGCTAGTAAATATCTGAGGCTGGAGTTGAACTCAGGTCTTCCTGACCCCAAGGTGGAGCTCTGTCCACTGCACCACCTGAATACTCCTCATTTTCTTTAATTTTTGGTTTGACCTTGTTGATCATCTACTTCTTGAATCTTTAGTTCTTCTCCTGCCTTTTTTTCTCTTCTAACTCCCTAATTTTTGGTACTCTTAATAACTCTGTTTTCAGCTCTCTTTTCTTTCTGTATGCTTTCCCATGGTAATTTCAGTCATTTCCTGGACTTCAGCTCACGAAGACTGGGGGGTTCAAATCCCACCTCTGACACTCGTTAGCTATGTGACCATGGGCAAGTCACTTTCTGGGTCTCAGTTTCTTGACCTGTAAAATAAGAAGGTTGGACTAGATGCCTCTAAGGTCTCTTCCTGCTCTAAATCTATTATCTTCCAACCTCTATGTTGGTTACTCTCAAAGTATATTCTCAGTCATGTCTTTCCTCGTGAGTTCTGGGAAAATGTTTCAAATATCCTAGCCTGTTCGAGATAGCCTGAAATTTAGGGAAACAAACTGAATTATAAATTCATACTATTTGGTCCCAGTCCTTTTTTTGGCCTATATCACTTTCCCTCTACCACTTCTCACATCAGCTTATCTAAATCTTCTCATCTTTTTCAAGATCATAATCCCCTTTCCCTCACTACTATCATTCTTCACAGATGGCCTTGCCTTCTATTTCACTGTTTTTTTTCCTCCTAGCTACTTCTGTTAGTGCCACCACCATTTTCCAAGGCACCCAGGCCCACCACCTTGGATTCATTTTTTATTCTCTTCCTCATCCCTTCCCTTCACATCTAGTTAATTGATGAGATCTTTGTTTCTCTTCCTGTATCCATATATGTACCCTTCTTTCTTTTCCAGCTACCCTTGCCACCCTAGTTCAGGCCCTAATCAGTTATCTAGACTATTCTTAACTCTTTCATTTGTCTTCAGTCTTTATCTCCTTGAATCCACATTTCATGCTAATGTCAGGATAGTTTTCTTAAAGCACAGATAAGATCAAGTCACTCCCCTGCTCAAAACTTCCATGGTTCTCCCATTACCTAAGAATAAAACCTAAACTCTTTTGCCTGGTATTTAAGGCTTTTCATGATTTGATCTTAACTTACTCTATCTCCTACTTCTTCCCCTCACAAATACTTTGTATCAATTAAACTTGATTACTTGCTCTTCCCCTCATGCTTTCTTTGTATTCTATCTTGGGTAAATATTTCTTACTTATCCTTTACTAGATTATAAACTCCATGGGGACAGGAACTATTATTGTTATCTCCCTGTTTATGGGGTAACACCTGATAGGCAAGTGCTTTGCATAATAAGACAGTCAATAACTATTTGTTGGATGGGTGGGAGGATGAATGAATGAATGTTCACTGCTGTTAAACTCCATCCCAACCAAGAAGTTTTATATTATGATTTTAGGCTAGTAATGAGTAACTACACAGTCATTATCTCTTCAATCCTTGAATAGTGTGTGGAAAAGTAATTTCAAGTACTTATCAAGACTTGGAATGCCAAGGAGAGGGAACAGTATCAACAAGTGTCAGAATTGCTAAATCTCAGATGGCTGGGGTAGAGGAGAGAATAAAACCTCATTTGTAGAGAACATGAGCCTCGAATCCTCCACATCCTGTCCCCTGCCAAAGGGAATGTAAACTACTTTCTGAATGTTGCTCACATCTAAGCTATGCAACATTCAGAAAAAGCATTGAAATCATAGCAGTGATTCAGTAAAATGTGACCACTTTAGACATTATTGAATTGTAGCTCCTAAAGTATAAGTTACTATTGGGAAAACCAGGAACTTTACAATACAATTTAGAAGTATAATTGAACAATTCTAAGGACATGAGTCTGTGCTTAGAAATGGCTGAAAATTTTGCCAGCTTTTTGATGTGCCTGACTTTTGGTAGCAGTACTTGTTGGCCATAGACACCTTATGGATCATTGTTAATATTTCTGCTACTTTGAGGAATTTCCTGTCTTTGTGGAAATGACTTTGAGCCTAGCATTCTCAGTCTATAGAGGTTATTAAGCTAATGGTTTATGGGGACTTCAAAATGGAAATGGTGATCATGAGGAGCCATTATGGGTTCATAAAGATCATGCTAGCATCATACTACTTTCATTTCCTTCTGTGACAGGACCACCAGACTAATAGTAGCTCTGTTGCAAAAGGAAAGGAAGTTGTTTGCTTAAAATTACTACGCCATCTTTGAAATCCTGATAACCAGCATTTGAAATATTCTACTGTGTATAATACATTTTTGGTGAGTGGATTTTAAGAATTCAAAGAAAGGATAAGTGGGATCTTATGATGTAAGATTATAATGGACAGGTAGTTCAAGAAGATGGGATGCTTTCATGATTGACATTCCTTTCATACACAAATCAGTAATAAGTTAGGAACAAAAGATATAACTGTTTATAATGAATAACAAGATGGTACCAGGAAGAGCAGCAGCAGCAACAACAACAACAATTCTCCTCCTCCTCCTCCTTCTTCTGCTCCTCCTTCTCCTTTTCCTCCTCGCCTACTTCATCATCATCACCATCATAATCATCTTTTTCTTCTCCTCCTCCTCTTTCTTATCATCATTATAATAATATATAATCATCAAATAAATCACTACTACTACTACTACTACTACTACTACTACTACTACTACTACTACTACTACTACTACTGTTACTGCTACTACTACCACCACCATTTTTTTGAAGACTGGGTTTCCCTATTTCACCCAGGCTATAAATGCAGTGGTCACTCACAGATCTGATCCCAATATTGATCAACACAGAAGTTTTAACTTGCCCTATTTTCCAGCTTGAGCCTGTTTGCTCTTCCTTAGGTTCTCTAGTCCAGGACTCAGCATTTGGTGCTGGACTTGTTGTTTGTCTTTCATCCTCAAGGAGAACCATGACATCAGGAACGAGATGTCATGACCTGTATGTGTACTGGATTTAAGTGAGAGAGGTTTGTGCAAAGTGATGAACCTCATTTTCTCCTCAGAGCCATCTGGGCCCACTGGTGACATACAGATAAGAATGACTGGAGATGGCTGTGGATGCAGTGAGAAACCTTGAACTTTTTAAGCTAAGGTTTTTCCCAGATATTAGTCTGTTTGAGGCAATGCCCATTCAGTGCTTAATGCTAGATAAAAACGAGAGAGAAAGATTGTCTCTTTTGCCTATAAAAAAAACCAATCTGTGAAGGGAAGACCCTCAGAAATTTTGGTCAAAACAGAGCTATTTACACTCACTCTGAGCCATCAGAATCCAAATAATGACCAAGCGAAGTTTTAGCCCTATTGCAGCTCCAAGTTCAAGCAGCTAGGTGGCACAATGTATATAGGCCCTGGACCTGGAGTCAGGAAGACCTGAGTTCTAATTTGAGCCCAGACACTTACTAGCAAAGTAAGTAGAATATGGTATGTAAGAGAGAGCAAGAAGTAAATTTTGGCTAGACCAAAGAGTGCATGAAGTGGAGTAAAGGTAGTAGAAGTGATCCTGGGCAAATCAATTTACTACTATCTAACTCAGTTTCTTCAACCATATGATAGAGTCTGTAAAATGGGCATGATAATAGTATCTACCTCCCAAGGTTGTGGGGATCAACTGAAATAATATTTGTGAAGTATTTAGCACACTCACTTGCCTGCTATTCTAGTTCAGGCCTTCATCATTTCTTACCTGTGCTATTGTAACACCCCACTTATTGGTTTTCATGCTTCAAGTCTTTCCCTTCTCTAATCTATTCTCTACAAAGCTGCCAAAATGACATTATAAAACATAAATTTGACTGTCACTCCCCTCCTCAACAAATTCCTCTAGCTCCCTACTGCCTTTACTCTCCTGCATGTATACTCTTTGGTCTAGTGAAAATGCCCTTCTTGCTACCACCTACATAGCACATTCCATCTCCTATCTCAGCACCATTGCACTATTCTCTATAACTAGAATATTTCCTTCCTCACCTTTTCTTCTTACTTTAGAATTGCTGGTTACCTTCAAAAGTTGGCAAAAAATATTACCTCTTACCAGAAGCTTTTCCTGATTCCCTAGCCAGTAGTATCTCAAAAACAAACAAGCAAATTACACCTTGCTTTTGTTTTGTTTATACTTATACTTTCTCTCCCTACCCTCCACCCCAATAGAATGTGAACCTTGAGAGCAAGGACTTGTATTTTCTTTTCCTGTTTCTCTAGGACCTTTCAAAGTGTCTGCTACATAGTATTCAATAAATGCTTGTTGATGAATGGTTTGATAGTTTCAAGAATACTTCTTCTGTTTTGTTTTGTTTTTAGTATCATGTCTACTATATTCAACCTTATTGATTTACAGAATATGACAGGAACTGTAGAAGACCCAGGGTGCTATTTCCTTGCTTGAGCTAAACTGTCCCTAAAAGACGATTCTCACTTAAAGTGGGTTGTTTGGCAGACTTCTCCAGTTCTACATTAAATGATTTTTAGGTAATATGAATTTACCTAGGGACCTGGGAAGGGAGGAAGCAAGGGAGAGAAGCAAGAAGGGGTTTATTGGCATATGGAGAAAGGGGGAGGCATATACATAGGGGCCAAGGATAGAGAAGTGACAGTGGAAGGAACACTTGTGAGTGGGGATAGACCAGAGATAGCTAAGCATTGACAGAGGCAAGGTGGACAATTGGGGCTGGATAGGGGTGGGGAATGCAGATGGTCGGAAGAACAGGACAAAGGTCTCTCTCAGTCCTGTAGGTCTCAGACCAAGGCCCTGATTGGGCAGAAGTGGTAGCTGTTTCTTCGCATCTCTGTTTTGCTTTCACTTGGACAGTTTGTTTGTTTGTTTGTTTGTTTTTGGTGGAAGATCACAAGATGAGGGGCAGGAAGAGAGACAGAAAGAGAAAGAGGGAGAGAGACAGAGACACAGAGACACAGAGAGATAGACACAGAGAGAGAGAGAGAGAGAGAGAGAGAGAGAGAGAGCACAGTATTATACAGTAAACTTAACATAGGCATTTTCTTAGAATATGGATTTATTTCAGATTTCTTTATGTAAAGTTGAATTTGCATAATATGAACTGTCTATATTGCAAATCATGATTCCACTGTTTGGGTTAATTTAATTTTTTCACAATAGGCACATTACTGTAAGCACAACTGTTATGTGTACCTCTTGGATCACTGTAGTCATATGATTCTCAACAGGATGGAGCATTAGGATCCATCTTCCTTCAATGATTGTTTTGTTGTTATTTAAGTATGTAGGATTGATGCAAAGGAATCTGTCCATGTGTCTGGAGAACAACTGGCATAAGTAATCTTCACCTCTGGCTCTGTCCTCCAGATCCACTGGCTGTGTTCAAATAGAGAGTGAATGATCATCTACTAAGGATGTTATGGGGAAATTTATTTTTTTGCTTTTTGGAGAGGGGAAGGTAGGGCAATTGGGGTTAAATGACTTGCCCAAGGTTACAAGGCTAGATTTGTGTTGTGTCTGAGGCCACATTTGAACTCAGGTCCTCCTGACTTCAGGGCTGGTGCTCTATTTACTGTGCCACCTAGCCAGCCCATATGGGGAAATTTTTGCATTGAGTAAGAGGTTGGACTAGATGACTTTTAAGATTCCTTCCAATTCTAAGAACCTCTAATTTGTTGTCTATGTAACACCTGCCAATTTGGTGAGAGACTATTGAATTGGTCAAAGTGACTTCCTGTTACATATGTGAGTGTAGAAATTTTGATTTCCTTCAAAAAATTGTGTACTACCTCTTGATTTCATCACCACTATCCAAGTCCTTACCAGTACACCATAAATATCAGCTAATGATGAGTATTGTGTTTATGTTACAAATGAGGATGTTAAGGCCCAGAAAGAAGTAGATTACCTAGAGTAACAAGGTGTTTTAAGAACAAATTTATGAATGAATTCAGGATTTGTGATTCCATCTAGTTGTATATCTCTGGGCGCTCATTCTCTAATTGCTTTTGGTGATTCTTTTTGCTTTTTTTTTTGCTCCCCCCGCCTCCAAACCCTCATAGCTACCCACTGTGTGTTTCAAGCTCCTCTTATGGAATCTTGGCAGAATCATTATCATAGATAAGGTAGGGAAGTAGTGAAGAGAGCCTCTTCTCACTGTGCATCCAGAATTCTGTTTTCTGATGGAGTCAAGTTCCTTTGCTTAAATTGCTCCCAGATGCCTCTCCTGCTCAAGGCAGGGAGGAGAAAGGGGGGAAAATTTCCCCTTTCCCAAAAGAAAGGGATGTACACAACAAGTGCTTCATTGAGAACCTTATTGCTCTAGGAAGGAGGAAAAAATGTGTCTTCTCTCTAAGGGATTCACTCTGGAGGGAAAGAGAGAGAGGGGAGGAGGGCTTGATTGCCCTTGTAATCTATGTCCTCATACTCTGCTTGCTCTGTGCCAGGAACACAGAATCCAGGTGCACCTTTTCCAAAATTGGAAAGATGATGAAAATTGTAGATAGAGACAGAATATGCTTCTTTCTCTGAACCTCAGCACCTAGGACAGCACCTCAGTGCACTAGCTCAGTCAGCACCTTGTGTGTAGCAGGCACCTAATCATTGACTTTCTTTGTTGGAGTGAATTCTTTCTAAAGTTGGGTTCTATAGAAGTGATGAGTCTAAGGGTGCCTAGGACAATGAACCAGCTGATGGAAAGAGATACTTTACTTTGAAAATGAGAATGTGGAATTTTCTAAATATCTTAGTCTTGAGTTTTGATAGACAATTAAATAATTAAGTTATTACCCACAGGTTAAGAAGGAGTGTTCATGATACCCTCCTTCCTAAGAGTTTCTTTTTTACTTAGAATCAGGAGGTGCTGGGTTCAAATTCCATCTCAAACACTTCTTCACTAGTCACTTAACCTCCCTGTGACTCAGTTTCTTTGTATAAAGGAGTCAGACTCAGTGGTCTCTAAAGTCCCTTCTATTTCTAAATCTGTGATTCTATTCTCCTCTCACTTACACCCTGCCCTCTTCTGAAGAGGAAATATCAGAATTGTTCTCTTAATTATTTGTCCCAGTGGACTCTTTTGATTTTTAGAAGTTTCAAGAGTTGTTCTGAATGTAAGGTAAAACATCTGAAGATGTATGAATGATTCTATTTGCTGAAAGTAAAATAATACCTATAGAAGTATTGCATGAATTATAAGTCAAGAATTTGTGATTTTGTCACCAGAGGAACTCCCTCCACCAATACAGATAGGAACTAGTTTATAGTTAATAATCTTAGAGTTGTCTCAGACTCAAGTGACTTCCTGATGGTTACATAGCTAGTAAGTATCATAGGATAGGTCTTTTGATCCTGGTCCAGCATTCTATGTGCTACACTACCTCAGTGGATAGAGTGCTCAACTCAGAATCAAGAACTTAGTTCAAACCCTTCCTCGGACACTTGCTAACTGTGTGGTCACCAAGCAAGTCACTTAACTTCTCTCAGCCTCAGTTTCTTCATCTGTAAAATGAAGATAATATTAGCACTAACATTGCAGAAGCAGTAGTAGAGGCAACATAATAATAGAAAGACCAAAGAACTTAGAATCTGAAGTCTTTTGGTCAAGTCCTCACTCTATCACTTCCCAAGGTGTAACTTTGGGCCAAGTCCTTAATCTCTCCTCAAAATGAAAAATGTGATTAATAATACCTCACAGGGTTGTTGGGAGGCTCAAATGCCTAATGCATAGGAAGTGCTTTGTAACTATACATCTCTTTACATGTGATCCGTGATCATTTTATTCATTGATCAACATCATGTTTGATCACCATGACATATGCAAGACCCTAGGAAAGTCACTTAACCTCCATTTGCCACAGTTTCCCCAAATGTAAAATGAAGATAATAATAGCACCTATCTCCTGGGATTGTTGTGAGGATCAAATAAAATATTTGTAAAGTGCTTAGCACAGTGCCTGAGATGTATCAGAGCAGCGGTTCTCAACCCGTGGGTTATGTTCAATTTGTAGCAATGAAAATGCATCCTGTATATCAGATATTTACATTACAATTCATAACAGTAGCAAAATTACAGTTATGAAGTAGCAAGGAAAATCATTTTATGGTTGGGGGTCACCACAACATGAGGAACTGTATTAAAGGGTTGCAGCATTAGGAAGGTTGAGAACCACTGTATTAGATGCTTAACAAATACTTGTTTTCTTTGTCTTTCCTTCCTTACCTCCCTCCTTCTCTCCCTCCCTCCCTCCCTTCCTCCTTTCCTTCCTGATGAAATTACTCAAAATACAAGTATGCAGATACTGTGCATTTCCAAGTCATTCTTCAACCTCATTTTCCCAAAAAGTCCTTTCTGATCAAATAGAATTAAGACTGTGCTAAGTCACCTCCCTTAATTTCAGAAAGGAATCTGATTTCCATAAAGTCCAGTTACCAAAGTCAAGGGCAGGTTCCAAAGTACAACATAATTGCTGACATCCAGGAATGCCTGGGTCTTCATGGCCATGGTAGGCTCTGCTGGACCACCAATGTCCAAGAGTGTAGCTCCAGGGAACAGCAGCTCATAACTCGAATTTTTCAGCATGGGGCTATGACTTTGCATTAGAGTAGATGGGCAAGAGGTGTGTTCCTGAGGGTAGTAGTATAGATATCTCCTGAATAAGTCTGATGTGACACAGCACATGGCTCTGACTTTGGAGACTTCTCCCCCCCTCACAGGTGAAAATAGTCTGAGGTCTTCCAATCTTATCAAAAGGCTCATGGTGGGGCTCTGTGGGGGAGTCTACCTTTCCATATGTTAATATGTCTGCTTCCTTCAAAACCTGGATGAGGTTTTGAGCAACTAGTGAGCAACTATGCAGGAAGAGTTTCTTCCTTTTCCCCTCTCCTTGCCTCTTCTTCTAGATTTGTCTGTATAGATTGTCATACTTGCCTTTTCCTTTTGAAAAGTGGTGCTAATAAAAGCACTTAGTATGGAAAAAGTGCTTGGAGATCTTTAGTGGGCAGGGTATCTGAGCTGTATAACTGAAGCTCTTAAGTATCCATCAAGGATAACTGAGTCTTATAGTTCATCATTTTGGAGGTTGGAGGGCCTTATTTTGGGGAAGAGGGGGAAAGGGGTATGATGGGATTGCATGTTGAAAATGAGTCCCATGTAAGTCATAGCTTCAAATGGGACCCATTTTCAAGAGAAGCCTTGGGGCCTTCCTGGATTTAAGGTAGGGGTCGGTCATGTCTTGGAGAATGAAAACAGTAAAAGTGGAAGGTGCTGACTTATCACCCCAATCACCCCTTCTTTTCTCTTGTCTCCTCTCTAGTCTGTGGCAAGCGTTACAAGAACCGGCCAGGGCTCAGCTACCATTATGCTCACACACACCTAGCCAGTGAAGAAGGTGATGAAGCCCGGGAGCAAGAGACTCGGTCCCCCCCTGTCCACAGAAATGAAAACCACAGACGTGAGTACCTTTCTATCCTTTACTTTTGATTTATTTGTTTGGGCCTGGGATGAAATAGGGATGGGGGTTGGGGGTAGGAATCTCTCTCTCTTTCTCCCACCCTTCCCTCTCCTTCTCTTTTCATCTTCCTCACCTCCTCCCTCCCCTTCTTTCTGTCTTCTTCCCCCAATATTTCTTATGTGCCTAGTGATTCTTATTGATTTGTTCTATGCCATGGGGGAAGCTGGATTTTTGAGCAGAGCTGTTTAGCCCTCTCTGTTGCTAAGCTGAGCTTGAGGACTCTGCCAGCTCAGCATGAGCTTGTGGCAGGCCGCATTTCTATCACTGTTCCCAGAGGGAGGGAAGGGAAGTGGTTAAAGGAAGAAATAGGAGGGGTCCTTAACTAACCCAACATCAAATGTCAGTCCTGCTGTGGCTGTTCCTCAGATCAAGGAAATCTACCACTTGCTTCTGTAGAACCAAGTTTTGACTTGCCCAGCTAGTGATGAATTTGGTACTACTGCCTTTGGGCCTGTCTATTCAGACTGAATATTGAATTTCACTATTCAGCCATTATGAGCTATAAGAAAGTGTCTTTGATTTATTGTTTTGTGCACTGACTCTGGCTTTGTTTGCGGGGTCAGAATTCTGCTGCAGGAGCCCTTTGCCCTGGATATAGTACCCTTGAGTCTTCAGGCTGTCTTGTCTGTGCACTCAGCTTACAAACATTATCTGTGCATCCTTGTTCTTTTGAAAGCAGTGTTCAGTAGACCTAAACAGATCCCTGATGGACTTCTATTGCCTTTTCCATTTTCACTTTTCTTCCTCTGCTGGACCAGCCTTCAAGCTATGGTTTGGTTATTCAAGAAGGACTCCAACTACTAACACATGAAGACTCAGAGTTGATATGGTCTTAAATCGGTTACCTCTTTCTAGTGCCCTAACCTGGAATTGAGAAGGGTCTTACTAAATCCTTTTGTAGGTGTTGATGCTTATAAGTCATCTGATCATAAATTTAGTGCCAGGAGGGATTTTACAGTTGAGCTAATGTAATACTTTGACTTTACAGATAAGAAAATTGAGATCCTGAGATATAGGCACAGTTAAGTGATACAGTAAGGAGTAGTTAGATGCCTCAGTTGACAGAACACTGAGTCTGGAGTCAGGAAGACCAGAGTTAAAATCTGACCTTCAATACTTACTAGTTGTGTGATCACAGGTAAATAATTTAACCTGTGTTTGCCTAGGAGGCAGCTATGTGGCTCGGTGGATAAAGCATTAGACTTTAGGAAGATCTGAGTTCAAATTCAGCCTCAGACACTTACTAGCTCTATGACCCTTGGCAAATAACTCAGCCCTGTTTTCCTTAATCCACTGGAGAAGGAAATGGCAAACCACTCTAGTATCCTCACCAAGAAAACCCCATGGACAGTATGGTCCGTGGGGTCATGAAGAGTCAGACACAAATGAACAATAGTAAAGCAGCGTAGCAGATAGAGCGCTAGGACTTGAGTAAAGAATATCTGAATTCAAATCAATCTTGAGAAAGTCACTGAACCTTTGTTTGTCTTAGTTTTCCTCAGCTGTAAAATGGAGATAATAACAACACCCCCCTCCCAGGGTTGTTATGAGGATCAAAAGAGATAATGGTTGTAAAGTGCTTAGTACAGTGCCTGGAGTGTAGGAGGAACTATATAAGTGTTAGTTATTATTATTAAACATCACATAGGTAAGCGAGTGTCAGAAGCTGTCTATTTCCAAATTCAGTTCTCTTTTTACTTTACTTATCACACTGCTTCCTTGAGAGATAGGAGAAATGCTTCAGAAGTATTGACAGTAGTTTCCTGTTCATTCTCCCATTTTTGAGGGAGTTGATTTTAAAGTATACAATTCAGCAGCTTTAAAAGGCTCAGTCTTTTACCTGTCAGTATCCTTCTCCCCCAAGCCCTGACTCTCTTACTTAGGATTTGCAGTTGCTTCATATGGATTTCAGATTGCGAAATTTTAAGTTGAGAATCAGGGTGCAACAATATACCCTAGGAAGATTGACTACTCTCACCTCTCAGTCTAGGATGGGATCTGGAATAATTAAAATGCCTATAGCTAAAAATTTCCTTTAGCTAATTTGTACATTTCTACTGCCTGGAGACAATTCTTTATGTTATGTTATTGTAGAGTACTTCCCCTCCATTTTCCTTCCTCTCTTTTTGAGAACAGGCATTCTTTTGCCTAGGTGGGGCCATGCCTTTGATGGAAAAGAGTCTGAAGGACCTTCCCTGTCTTCTGCACTAGTTCCTCCTGCTCCCCCATTTCACTTTCTCCTGAACATCTGTAATGCTGATGCCTTTATTCTCTCTCTGGGGAGATGCTTCTGTGTCCTAATCACCTCCTACTGTTTTCTTCAGAAAGAGGAAAAAGAAACCAACCTGCTTATGCTAAGGTCCCTTCTGGGACACAGCTTCTTTCCTTCCCATAGTGTGGCTCTTTATTTATATTGACATCTTGAAAGTATTGATTAATTTGCTATTATTTCCAACCCTCCCCCCAAACACTTTCTACCCCAAAGTTATTTTTCAAGAGGACATTTTTTTTCTCCTCCAAGATCCTCTTTTTATCCTACCATCTTAGAATTATTTTCTTCCCTGGTTCTTTGTTTTCCTGTTTCTTGCCTGGCCTTGCTTAACTGTGTGTGGGAGCAGAGCTCCTCCCTGTATTTCAGGTTGAGTAGCTGCAGGGTCTGAGCAGAATAAAGTAATATCCTCCTTAGCTCTTCACCTGATCCCCTCTGGGTTACACATTCACATCTGAGAAGGGCACTGGCATTTTCCTCCCTCTCTCCAACATCAGCTTCTTGCATGATCTTATCAGCTGGATATCCTTGGTTCTTTACAGAAAACTGCCCCTTGTTTTTAACCGAGACCATTTTGTCTTAGGTGAATGTGCCTTTTTAAGAAATCACATCTTGATTCTTGCTCTGATCTTTCCAAGACATTTTTCACTTTCAATTTGTTGTCTTGTACCCTAGTTGAAACCTTTTCTCTGTCCCTTCTTTTTTAACCCTGCTGATAAGAAAACTGGTTCTTCAAAGAGATCATCTGATTGACCTAAGTTTCAAACCATGAAGAAGAGAATAGTTGTGTCACAGGTGAAAAGAGTACTTCATGTGGGCAAAAAACTCAAGGACCTTCACAAACAACATTTTCATTCAAGTTCCCTTACATACTCATTTAAAGACTGTTTTTGATTAACCTCAGTATTGCTCTCATCATTAAGAGGGATCTGGTATCTTGACTAAAGATTAATCAAGTGTTTGTTAAGTGTCTACTATGTGTTAGGGCCACAAATATAAAAGTAGGACAGTCTCTACCTTTAGGGAGCTTACATTCTAATAGGGGGATACTTAATATTCACAGATAAGTAAATACAGAAGGTATATAAAATAAAGCTAGAGTGATGGGTGGGGGAGGTGGACACTAATAATTTAAAGAATTGGAAAAGATCTCTTGGAGGAGATATTTTAGTTTTGAAAGGCTTTAAGTGCTAAACCAGAGTAGTTTGTATATGACACTTAATAGAAAAGGGAGCTATTGAAGTTTCTCGAGTAGAGGACTGATATGATCAGATCTTCACTTCAGGTATTTTCTATTGGAAGTGATGTAGAGAATGAGTTGGAGAGGGGAGAGGCTAGATACCAAAAGATTATTGCAATAATCCTAGGGAGAGTTGGAGCATGTTACTTTTCAGAGTCTCAATCTTATCATCTGTAAAAAGGGGATAATAATACTTGCAGTACTTCACAAAGTTGTGGGAAAAGACTTTTGCAAACCTTAAATAGCTCTATAAATGTGCTCATAGCATTATTCTACTCCCCACATTGACACTATCATTCTTTCTCTGTTCTTTGCTGCACTAATCTTTTTTTTTCTAGCTCTGAAAATCTAAATGCAGCCCTTTCCTCTCAACAGGTGATTTCTCTTTCTACGAGGAAAAATTGAGGCAGATTGTTATGAGCTCTCCCTATTCGCTCAATCCAATCTCAAATTTTTATGTTCTCTTTCTTTTGCTTCTGGTTTCTTAGAAAGAGAAGGCCCTTCTTCCTTGCCAAATCCAATCCTTCTACTTGTGTCCATGGTCCAATCAACTCCATCTTCTCAGGGATCTTGCCCCTCTCACCCTCATTATTGGTTTTTTTAAAGTCTTGGAGCTCCAAGATGCTCAGGTCTATTTGATTCTTAGAAAATTTACCAATGGGTGGGGACAATAGGCTTGGAATACATAGATTTAGATTTGTAACCTTGGGCTATTTACTTAATCTTTGAAAGGGTTAGTTTCTTTCTTTTTTAAAAAAATATCGATTTATTTAGTTTTAGTTTTCAACATTCACTTCCATAAGTTTTAAATTTTTCTCCCCCTCCCTGTCCTTCCCTCCCGAAGACAGTATGCAATCTGATATGTGCTCTACACATACATTCCTATTAAACACATTTTCACATTAGCCATGTTGTAAAGTAGAATTAGAACAAATGGGAGAAAGAAAAAACAAAACAAAAAGCAAAATAGTCTGATTCACTCTGCATTCTGACTCCACAGTTCTTTCTCTGCATGTGAATGGCATTTACCATCATGAGTCCTTTGGAATTGTTTCAGGTCCTCACATTGCTGAGAAGAGTTAAGTCTATCAAAATCAGCCATTGTAGCCTGTAGTTGTTACTGTGTACAATGTTCTCCTGGTTTTGTTCACTTCACTCAGTATCAGTTCATATAAATCTTTCCAAGTTTCTCTGAAGTCCACCTGTTCATCATTTAAAAAATTTTTTTGTTTTGTTTTTGGAGGGGGAGGAAGGCAGAGCAATTGCAGTTGAGTGACTTACCCAAGGTCACAAGATGGTAACTGTTAAGCATCTGAGGCTAGATCCAAACTCAGGTCCTCTTGATTCCAGGGCCAGTGCTCTATTCACTGTGCCACTTAGCTGTCTCCATAATTTCTTACAGTATAATATTATTCTATTATATTCATATATCACAACTTATTCAGTCATTCCCCACTTGATAGACATCCCCTCAATTTCCTGTTCTTGGCCAACACAAAAAGAACTGCTGTAAATATTTTTGTATACATGGGTCCTTTTCCCATTTTTATGATCTCTTTGGGATACAGCCCTAGAACTGTTATAACTGGTTCAAAAGGTATGTATATTTTTACAGCCCTTTGGGCATAGTTCCAAATTGCCCTCCAGAATGTCTGGATCACCTCTCAGCTCCAGCAGCAATGAATCAGTATTCCAACTTTCCCACACCCTCTACAACATTTATCATTTTCCTGTTTTGTCATGTTAACCAATCTCACCGTTGAGATGTGGTACCTCAAAGTTGTTTTGATATGCATGTCTCTAATCAATAGTGATTTGGAGCATCTTTTCATACAACTGTAGATAGCTTTAATATCTTCCTCTGAAAACTGTGTGTTCATATCCTTTGACCATTTATCAATTGGGGAATGACTTATATTCTTGTAAATTTGACTTTGTTCTCTCTATTTTTTAGAAATGAGACCTGAAAGGGTTAGTTTCTTAGGGGTTCCCTCCCTTAGCACTCTGGGAAAACCTCAGCAGATCCATTGTTTATCGCACTTGGAATCTCTCTCTCTCTGTCTCTTCTTCCCTCCATATCTCTCTACCCTCTGCCTTTCACTTTCTCTCACTTCCCTTTCCACCTTGCCCCTTCTCTCCCATTCTCTTTCTCTCTTCTCTTCCTGTTCTTTCCCTCTCTTCCTCTACCTTCTCTGGCCCTTTTCTTATTT
This sequence comes from Pseudocheirus occidentalis, assembly GCA_028646575.1. Classification (NCBI taxonomy): domain Eukaryota; kingdom Metazoa; phylum Chordata; class Mammalia; order Diprotodontia; family Pseudocheiridae; genus Pseudocheirus; species Pseudocheirus occidentalis. Next base: position 192,272,307 of record CM053598.1, read on the forward strand.
CCCTTCCTCCTCTTCCCTCTTTCCTCTCTTTCTCATTCCCTCTCTTTCCTTCTCCTCTGTCCTCTTTCCATCTCTGCCTCTTCTCCCCTTCCTTCTCTAACCCCTTCTTCCTTTCCTTCCCTCCATCATCAACCCTCTCTCTTTCCCACTATACATTATCTTTTCCTTGTGTAGAGTTCCTGGTACCTTTTCATCATTCCCTCAGTGGACTATGCTATTGCTGACCATCTTTTTCATGTGTGTTAATTGCTTGCATCATTAATACCTAGTCATTAGCAGCTCCTACTGTTTGTGGGGGAGTCAGGGCATTGGATCCATCCTTCCCCCTAAATAATGGTAGGTAGGCACATGTTATAAATTGACTGTGACAGGTCTGCAGTGTCACAAGGCCATAGCTTTGGGAATCCACTCTACATAGGCTTTGGAAGTGGGGGAGGGAGGCATTAATCCAAATGGCTAATCTGCAGTCTACCAAAGAGGGGTCTAGACACATAGTGAATAACAAATGCTGATTATTTCCTTAAGCAGAGCAGCAGGGAGATGCGAGCAGCCTGTTGTGCCCTAAGGAAAGAAAGTCAAATGGACTCAGAGCACAGTCTCTTGGAGTTTGCAGGGCCTGGGGCAGGTGGATTTGTACAGACTGCTGCAGTGGGGGCCTCTTGACTTAATTTTCTGCCCCTGCTGCTTCCATTCCATTTCTGTGCTCTTTTCTCCCCTGAAACTGCACCTCCAGAGAAGCCCATTGCTCATCACGAAGCCTGCTGTGAGCACAGTGGTCACGCCAGCCCTCCGGTGCTGAAAGGGCATCTTTGGATCTGTGCTGGTGCTGAGGCCAGTCATCGACTCATCCCCCGCTCCTCTTGCTGCTGCCAGCTCAGCAGTTGATGGCTGTACCTTGTGCCCTCTTGTTCTCCTCTTTGCTATTTCAGTCTTTTTTTTTCTCTCCTGCACTCTTGTTTTCTCTTCAACTGATGTTTCTCTTTTCTTATTTTGTGTCTTTCTTCTCTTCCCTCTTTTTTTACATCCTTCTCTTGGCCTTAGGGCCAGCAACCCTAAGAAGCTGTGAACATGGAGCTCAGATGCTCACCTTCTGTATGTATTTCTCCCCTTATTAGATATTCTGAAGGAGCATTCCACCTTTACTCCCTTTGGTCCATGTCCCCAGTTCAAAAGTGTGTTCTTTGCCTTCTCTATCCTAAAGGCAGTTAGTGCAGTGGAAAGAATGCTTGCAGTGGTTCTGAACCTTCCTAATGCCACGACCCTTGTTGTGGTGACCCCCCCAACCATAAAATTATTTTCATTGCTACTTCATAACTGTAATTTTGCTGCTGTTATGAATCATAATGTAAATATCTGATATGCAGGATGTATTTTCATTGTTACAAATTGAACATAACCCACAGGTTGAGAACCGCTACTTTAGAGTCAGGAAGAACTGAATTCATATCTGGTCTGATATACTTTATCTTTTGATTGACCTAAGTTTTTAATGTATTTTCTTTTGGAGGGGGGAAGGCAAGGCAATTGGGGTTAAGTGACCTGCCCAATGTCACACAGCTAACAAGTGTGTCAAATGTCTGAGGCTGGATTTGAACTCAGGTCCTCCTGAATCCAGGGCCGGTGCTCCATTCACTGTGCCACCTAGCTGCCTCCGACCTAAGTTTTTAAACCCAGTGAAAGGTACCACTCATGTCATGGGCTGAGGGAGAGCTTCACATGGGGAAGAGCTCAAGGGCTTTTATAAACACCATGTATTCATATGTGACCCTGGGTAAGTCATTTCACCTCTGATTCAATTTTCTCAATTGTAAAGTGAGGTAAATAATGCATCTACTTCCCAGGGTTGTTGTGAGGATTAAATGCTATAGTTTTGTGAAGCACTTAGCACAGTGCTTCATTAATTCTTATTTCTTTCCTTCTTTATATTTTTTCTAACTTGTTTTCTCTAAGTCCACAATTCTATCTTCTTCACTTAAAACTAGAATGACTATTTTCGAGTAGATTTGTTTTGGCCTATGGTTTTTAATGTGCAGTAGTACATTTTGTATTTTTAAAATTTAGCAAATGTTTGTTAAGTAATTATTATGTACAGTATACTGTGTTGGGTGCTGCAGGAAATATAAGAATAAATATAACATGGCTGCTATCCTCTAAGAGCTTTATAATCTACTTTTTAAAATGACATAATGTCTATAAAGTCCTTTGAATGCCTTAGAAGATATGTTTTATAAATATTCAGGCATTATAACACTCATTAATATATTTTGTATTTTGTTCAATTATTTCTGTTGTGTCAGACTCTTCATGACCCCATTCGTGGTTGTCTTGGCAAAGATACTAGAGTGGTTTGCCATTTCCTTTTCCACTGAGGCAAACAGGGTTAAGTGACTTGCCCAAGGTTACACAGTTAGTAAGTATCTGAGGCCAGTTTACAACTCACAAAAATGAGTCTTCTTGCTTCTAGGCCTGCCACCATACCATATCCACCATACCACCTAGCTGTCTCATATTTTATATATGTATGATAATATATTCCTAGAATCTTGAGGTAGATGGAACCTCAGAGATCTATACCTGTGTAGAAATCCTTTCTACAGCTTCATTGACAAGTGGCCATCTAGCTTCTATCCGAAGGCTTCTAGTCACAAGGACCACTTCCCAAAAGATATCATTCCATTCTTAAATGGCTCTAATTTGTTAGGAAGCTTTTCCTTATATAAAGCTGAAATCTGCCATTCTGTGACTTTGGCCTATTATGACTTATTTTGCTCTCTGAGACAGAACAAAAGTTTATTCCCTCTCCTACGTGTAAACCTTATTCATACTTGAAGACATCAGTCTAATTCTTCCTCCTAATTCTTCTGTTTTTCAGACTGAACAACCCAGGTTCCTGAAATAATTTCTTAATTTTTTATTAGTTTGTCCTTTACTTTCTTTGCAAATATATTAATATTTTTGTTTTTATTGTTTTCATTTCCCAATATATCCCTCCCTTTTCATGACCCAGAGAGCCTAATATTGTAACAAAGAATAGCTAGAAAGAGAAAAGAAGTAAAAGCAGGTAGTCAAGTATGATGATGCCCCCCCTCTCCTGAAAGCAATTCTTTTAAAAAAAATTGAATTAATTAATTAATGAACTTTTAGTTTACAACATTTAGTTCCATAGGCTTTTGGGTTCCAACTTTTCTCTCCCTCCGTCTCCTCCCCCCCAAACCAATTCCTATTATCATTCTGATTTCTCTCCTCCTAAATACATTACAATTTTGTCTATGTTCTGAAAATATAGTACCAAGATCTGAACAGAATCTTCTAGATGTAACCTAAACACACTAGAATACAGTGGGGACACATCTTCAGACCATAAATAGATCTCTCCAGTTTTACATTGATCCACAAATCATAAGTCTTTGAACAATTAATATATTTAAAATAAAAATGTTTTACCAGACATATATGTCCATATATCAACATGCACACACAAAATTTGCAACCTTATTCTGACCCAAAGAAAAAAATCTGCTAGTTTTTGTCAGAATCAAATAAGTTTTCTCCCCTCTGTGGGTATGGAGGTCATATTGTTGTGCTCTGCAGAAGTGGAAGTGGAGAGTGCTTATGGATCATTTCTGCTAATTAAATAAGCTGGAAATTAGCCCACTAAACACAAATTATCTAAAAGGAGCAGACAATTTCATTGTCACATTGATATGGGAAGATCTAACATATGTTAGATTAATAACATCTGCCCTTCAACAATTTGCCCCAGGGCACACTAATATAGTTTTTAAAAGGCAAAGTTAAAACAACTTTTCAAACTAGCTTAAAATATTCACTTTGCTCAGAAACATGTCTTAAGAAGCCACATAATTCAGTAGAGCATACTCACTTAGAAACTGTGTTTTGTTCCCTTCTTTTAGACAGAATGCATTTAGTCTTTGCCATTGGGGAAAGGGAGATTTAAATACATGGGTCTTCAGTGGGCTGTCATTTACCTTTAGCTCCAAAGTGCAAATTTGAAATAGGAGCTTTCTGGCTTAACTCCTATCTAACAAAGTAGTGCATAAACTACAATGTGAAGAAGAATTTGAAGAATGGTTCTAGCACCTGGATTTTGGAGTCAGAAGATCAAGGTTTGAAACCTGGGGCGGCTGAGTACATAGAGTGCTAAACTTGGAGTCAGGAGGACCTGAATTCAGATCTAGCCTCAGACACTAATTAGCCATATGACCTTGAACAAGTCACTTATTCTTTGTTTGCCTCAGTTTCTCATCTGTAAAGTGAGAAAACAATAGCAACTACCTCTCCCACCCCCAGAGTCTGAGTATCAATAAGATAATATTTGTAAAGTACTTAGCACATTGTCTGACACATCTGCAGAGTTCTCTGTGCCAGACACATTCCTTTGCCCTTTTCCTACCTGAATAGCCATAGGAAAGTCATCTTATGGAGCTTTAGTTTATCTGCTTAAAAATAAACAAATACAAATAACACTAGACCAATGGTTCCTAACCTGTGGGCCATAGACCCCCGAGGGGCCACTAAATGATTTCATGGGAGTCATAACTCTGTATCACCAAACACTGCAATTTTGATCTCTAATTAGCTCCAATGAAAGGAGACCCACAAAAAGGTTTTATGTAAAGAAGGATCCTTCATACTCAGAAAGATTGGAAACTACTGGTTGAAATGATCTCTGAGGTCCCTTCTAGTTCAAAATGCTGTGGTTCTATGACTGTCCAATGCATGTTGAATTATTTTTGTCCACATTGGTGCTATGTGCTTTGTAGTCATCTCTACCCTCTGCCTCAGTTTCATTTGTAACCCATGGAAGGAACACTTTTGTGAGGGCTGACTAAGATTATATAACTGTTTTGTTTGTTCCTGAGTAAAGATAATTGTCTTATTGGGGACTACTCTAGCATCATTTGGATCGTGTTCTAACCAAATGAGTTAACTGTCAGTCAATCAACAAGCATTTTGATAAGCACTTACTATATGCCAGGCACTGTTTTAGGCACTGAGGATAGAAATACAAAGAGTGAAACAATACCTACTTGGAAGAAGTTTATATTCTAGTGAGGAAGACATGCCAATGAGTAGACCATAGGTACAGAAATACTTAGAATCGCAAGATCACACTGCCATCTTTAGAGGAAGAATTTTCAGTCAATATGTCAACCACCAAATATTTATTTAACACCTACTGTATGACTTGCTCTAAGAACTATAGGGTACAAAGGATAAGTATGACACGTTGTTGTTGCTCTTATTTGGGCAAATAAGAAGGATCCACAGAAAACAATTTGAGAACAATATGAGATAATATATATTCTAGTTCTATTTCCGTTTATCCATTTTTCAAATCCATTTCCACAGAACCATAAATCTATAGACATTAAGATTGTTCTGGGATTTGGTGTATGAACCTTCTGCCGTGTTCAGGATTTAGAAATAGATGAAATACAGAGAGATCAGAATGATTCAGGAGACAGGTCTTACTTCTTGGGAAAACTCATTCAAACTCTTGATATTCTTTTCTATACTTTGTGATATAGAATTATTAGATCTAGGTCTCTGCCACAGAGACATGTTGGAGCTTGCCTGTTTTGAGGCTCTTATTGTAGCTAGATTCTGTTTAGTTCCACTACTAAATTTGTATTTTGATTGGTAGGACCTAACTCTGGGCTGGAGCACCTAATCCTGATCTGTTCCTATTTTTCTACCTCTCTCATTCCATTCTAAGCCTACCCCCTGGTGTCATGGTCTCTTGATCCTCCCTTTCCTCCCAGTTCATCACTATTATTTTGACTTCACTTTCTTCTTTATACAGTCTTGATCTAGTGGTCAGTCACTTGAAGTTATACTCTCTACTCTCCTTGATCTCTTACCCTTTCCCCCCCACTCCCTACCCTAATGCTCTTCTGCCATCCCTACCCCTGCAGAACTTGACCATTCATCTTTTCTACTTCTTCTAAACTCATCAAGTGCTGCTATATGAAACCATAAAGCCATACTGACTGGGATCCATTATATATTCACATATCTATCTTCAACAGAGACCTTACTGCTGCATGGCAGTCTTTGTATTCATCTCTTACAGGCTCTCTTTCCCATTCACCATAGCAACTATTTCAAACCTCTTCTCAAGTTTTCACCTATGCTCAAACCCCACGTTTTCTCCACAGATGACCTTGCCTCCTACTTTACTCATAAAATCAATGCCATCTTTCATATATATTCCCTCAGCTTTTGTCCTTTACACTCCCACAATTCTATATCTTTTAACTATTCATTTTTCTTTCCTTCTGGTCTCTGAGGATGAGAGACCAGAGACCAGAGACCAGAGACCAGAGACTATGTTTTTAGTCCACCTCTTTGCCAAGACTAAGCTTGTATCTTTTACCTCATACTTTTCCATCCATTCTAGGACCTTGTCCATTAAATTACCATACCTATTTTTTTCATCATTAGTCTTTTGTTGTTTATTTTCTTTGTCTACAAATATACTTAGGTTCTGGCTATCTTAAATAAATCTTCTCTCAACTTTACTACTTCCTTAGGCCTATTTCTCTAAGCTTTTATTGACAAATTCTAGAAAGAGTAATCTACAATCATAGGACCTTATTAATCAAATTGGAAGGTGCATCAGATGTCAAGTCCAACCTATGCTTACAGACGGAAGGGAATCCCCTACAAAAAAGGTATAAGTAGTTATCAGACCTTCCCTTCAGCACTTCAAGAGGAGGTCTCACTACTTCAAAAGGAAGCATATCCCATTTTTTGGACAGCATTAGTCATCAGGAAGTTTTTCCTTGCATTGAACTTAAATCTGTTTCTTTCATTCAATTAAGCAAATATTAATTAAATGCCCACTATGTGCTGAGTATGTACAAAGATTTAAAAGAAATGACACAGCCTTTACTAAAAAAAAGGACATTTTTAGGGATGATCTAGTCCAACCTTCTTCATTTTTATAGGTGAGAAAACTAGTATCTAAGGAAGTCAAGTGACATTATCAAAGACTTTTTCTAAGTGGCAGAGCCAAGACTCAAAGTCAGCTCTTCTGATTCTCGAGTCTAGTGTTCTTCCCTTAATACCATACATCATTTAGGTGAGACATGGGATATGGTAAGAATAATATTCTAGATGCCTTTTACTCCATACCATCATTGGACTAGTTTTTTCTCAAAAGTTAGAGACTTGATTGACTAAGGACTCAGCTGACTCAATTCAGCAACCCTCAAGGCATATCATTGTTGAATATCCTTCCTTTGTTTTGACTAAGTAAATTTCTTTTCAAAATATTTATTTCATTAAATATTTCCCAATTACATGTAAAACATTTTAACAACAATTTTTAAAAATTTTGAGTTCCAATTTCTCTCCCTCCTTTTTGTCTTTCCCCCCTCTTTGAAGCAGGGAAACAATTTGATTGTGATTATACATGTGAGGTCATATAAAATATTTCTCTATCAGCCATGTTGCAAAAGAAAACAAATAAAACAATAAAAATAAAGTTTAAAAAAAGTACTTCATTTTGCAGAGTTCAACAGCACCTCTCTCTGGAGGCAGATAGCATTTTTCACCATGGGTCCTTTGGAATTGTCTTATATGACTGTCTTGATCAGAATAGTTTAGTCTTTCACAGTTGATCATCCTTATAATATAGCTGTTATGCTGTATGATGTTCTCTTGGTTCTGCTCACTTGACTTTGACTGAGTTTATATATGTATATATTCCCAGGATTTTTCTGAAACCATCCTATTCATCATTTCTTATAACATAGTAGTATTCCATCACTATCATAGTACAACTTGTTTAGTCATTTTCCAATTGATGATCATCCCTTCAATTTCTAATCCCCTGCCACCACAAAAAGAACTACTATAAATATTTTTGTAAAAGTAGGGGTCCTTTTCCCTTTTCTTTGGGATATAGACTTAGGAGTGGTATTGCTATGGATATGTAGTTTTCTAGTCCTTTGGGAGTAGTTCCAAATTGTTCTCTAGAATGGTGGGACTAGTTCACAACTCCCCCAACAATGTGTTCATGTACCAATTTTTCTACATCTCTTCCCGCATCTGTCCATTTCCTTTTCTGTCACGTTAGCCAATCTGATAGGTATGAGGTGGTATTTCAGAACTATCTTCATCTGCATTTCTCTAATCAGTAATGATTTAGAATATCTTTTTCTTGTGACTGTTGATTTTGATTTCTTCTTCTGAAAACTGCCTGTCCATATCCTTTCACCATTTATCAACTAGAAATGGCCATTATTTTTATAAATTTGACTCAGTCCCCTGTATATCTGAGAAATGAGGCCTTTGAAAAACTTGCTGCAAAATCCACCCCTTCCCAATTTTCTGCTTTCCTTCTAATTTTGGATGCATTAGTTTTGTTTGTGCAAAATTTTTTTTAATGTCATGTAATCAAAACTGCATATTTTACATCTCATAACGCTCTTTATCTCATATTTGGTCATAAATTCTTCCCTTATCCATAGACTTGACAAGTACATTTTCTATGCTCCCCTAATTTACTTATGATACCACTCTTTATGTTTAAATAATTTATCCATTTTTACCTTATCTTGGTACATGGAATGAGATGTTGGTCTATGCCTACTTTCTGTCAAACTTCTTTCCAGTTTTCTTAACATTTTTTCTCAAATATTGAATTCTTATCCTAGAAGCTTATATCTTTGGGTTTATCACACCCTAGATTACTCTGGCCGCTTGAGTCTGTGTATTGTATACCTAATTGATTCCACTGATTCACCACTCTATTTCTTATCTAGTACTACTTGTTTTGGTGATTACCACTTTGTAATATTGTTTGAAATCTGGAACTGCTAAGCCACTTTCCTTAACATTTTTTTCTCCATGGATTCCCTTGATAATTTTGAACTTTTGTTCAGCCCAGTGAATTTTTTCTGGCTCTATTTCTGGTGGTTTGATTGGTATGACACCAAACAACTTAGGCAAAATTGTCATTTTTATTATGTAGGCTTGGCCTACCTATGAGCAGTTAATATTTTTTCATTTGTTTAGGTCTGTCTTTATTTGTGTGAGAGGTACTTTATAATTATGTTCATACAATCCCTGGGTCTGTCTTAGCAGGCAGAATCCCAAGTATTTTTTATTGTCTGCAGTTATTTTAAATGGAATTTCTCTTTCTATCTCTTCCTGTTGTGTTTTCTTGGTAGTTTATAAAAGTGCTGATGATTCATGTGGATTTATTTTATATCCTGCAACTTTGCTGAAGCTGTTAATTATTTCAATTAATTTTTTAGTTGATTCTCTAGGGTTCTCTAAATATATTGTTATATCATCTACAAAGAGTGATAGTTTTGTTTCCTCATTGCCTATTTTTATTCTTTATAAATCTCTTTTTGTTAACTGTTGAATGAACTAGAAGTATCTTATTTCATTCCCAGTGTTTGAACCTACAAGAGACTGAATGAGTCAAGCCTAACCTAGAATATCATAAATATAAATGAATATGTTGGTCTTCAGATCCCTGGGGGGTCTTGAAACCTTTCAGGGAGTAAGCAGGATCGAAACTATTTTCATAATAATACTAATACATTATTTGCCTATCAAAATATTCCTCTCTTTTTCAGTTACTGAGGGAGACTAGATTTTCTTCATATACTTAGACCGAAACAACCCAGTACAACAATTTGAATGCAGAAACAGATAAGAATTGTTTTCTGTTATGACAGACAATAGAGTGGAAAAAAATATGCACAACAATGCTACTCTTCTCACTATTTTTTTGGAGGGGAGGGGGAAATATAGTTGCCATGGGTTTATTGTTATTTTTAAATGAATAGCTAAATATTTAAGAAATTTTGATAAAAAAAACCAATGTTTTAATTTCTACTAAGGTAAATATCAATAGGGCAACTAGGTGGCACAGTGGTCAAAGTGCTGGGCCTGGAGTCAGGAAGATTCACCTTCATGAGTTCAAATTTGACCCCAGACACTTACTACCTGTGCGAACCTGGGAAAGTCACTAAACCCTGTTGACCTCATCTGTAAAATGAGCTAGCAAAAGAACTGGCAAACTGGCAAATGACTCTAGTATCTGCTATGAAAACCCCAAATGCAGTCCCAAAGGGTTAGACATGACTGAAATGACTGAGCAGCAAAATATCAATAGTTATGGCCTATATAAACAAAAGCTCTTTGGGGCCCTTAACAGTTTTTAAGAGTTCTGAGACCAAAAATGTTTGAGAACTCCTGCTTTCATCAATTCTTGAACAGCATGGTTTTTAGTCCCCTTTCCTACTTGGGTCACTTTCCTAAGTTTGTGTTCTAGCTCATTAATGTTTTTTTTTTGTTGTTTTTTGCTTTTTGGAGAGGGGAGGGCAGAGCAATTGGGGTTGACTTGCCCAAGGTCACACGGCTAGGAAGTGTTAAGTGTCTGAGGCCATATTTGAACTCAGGTCCTCCTGACTCCAGGGCCAGTGCTCTATTCGCTGTACCAACTAGCTGCCCCAACTAATGTTCTTAAAAGGCAGTGCCAAGGACTAAATATAATACTCCAAATGTGATTTAACCAGGATAGGGAGCAGCGGGTCTTATCAAGAGCCCTGGTTATGGAGAGTGTGTTTTTATTAATATAGCTGAAAACGATGCTGGTCGCCTTGACAGTTGCATCCGTCTGTTGACTCATAATGAACTTTCAGTCTTCTAACTGCCACCACTTTCCACACTCACAAATCTGGCTCTGGTTTGATTCTAATATAATGGATTTATATTAATCCAAGTATAGGATGTGGAATTTAACCCTGTAAAGTTCCTTTCTGTCAGATTAATCCCATTGTTCTTACCCGTTAATCTTTTTTGTTTTGTCTTGTTTGGATCCTGTCTATGTTATCCAGCATGGCGGTAGTCAACTTAGTGACATTGATAAATTTGATGAACATGCCATTTATGTCTTCAGCCAAGTCACTGATAAAAATGTTAAAGAGAAGCAGGCCAAGGACAGAGACCCCTGTGGCATCCACTACTCAGGACAAGTCAGTAAACATTTTTTAAGCTCCTACTGTTTGACAGGCACTGTGCTAAGCACTGAGTGGGACAAAAAGAAGCAACAAGTGCTCTCTGCCCTAAAGGAGCTCACAGTCTAATTGAGGGGAAAAAAAGGTCATGGAATCACTCAGACTGATTCTGCACCAGTGGCTGACTTTGCAGAATCCTCACTTTGGCGCTAACCACATTCATGGTGTGGCACCACAATCAGACCCAAATCATTCACGCTTCTATCCGCAACTGCATCATCCTAATCTTTGCTACTTGTCATCTGGGAGTCAGCTTCGGAATCATTTCCTTGCACTAAGAGAGACACTGGAAACACAAAAAATACACAGTCCCAATGAGGATACACAAGAGAAGACAGACAGACAGATATTTTAGCCTTGAGGGATTTGGGAGTCAAAAGGTTAGCCATTTCCACGAGGACCAGGGTTCCTTCCCATCCTCCTAGAACTTGTTCCAGGTATTCTTAACTGAGTACATGTGGGTATGAATATCATTAAGGAGGTCAGGAACCCAGGTTCCTCCTGACCTATGAGAACACATATCCCTCCCCTCTCTGCCCTGAGGAAATCTGGAGCTAGTCTATTTTGCAAAGCCAGAGTCCTGAGTGCATGAACCTTGATACTAAGCTCCTCCACAGAACTTATGGTCTCATTGATGAAAGCTTGTAAAAACCTATTCATTCTGTCTGGGAAGCTTGGGCTGAAGGCAACTCTCATTGAGCTCATGTTCTGCTACTAAAGAGGATAAGTAGCAGGTACCTAGAATGCTTGATGTGTGCTGTTGTTTCTCAGTCCTTTCAGATGACCCCATTTCAGATGACCCACTGTTCATTACCCTATTTGGGGTTTTCTTGGTAAAATATTCTGGAATGGTTTGCCATTTCTTTCTCCAGCTCATTTTACAGATGAGGAAACTGAGGTAAACAGGGTTAAGTGACTCGACCAGGGTGAAACAGCTAAGGAAGTATCTTGAGTCCAGATTTAAATTCAAGAAGTAGAGTCATCCTGTCTGCAGGTCACCTTGCCACACATCTACCCTTACATATATATATGCATGTATATATGCATGTATGTATGTATGCATGTGTCTGTGTGTGTATAGGAAGCACAAAGCAGATCTTGGAGGGGAAACTTTCTTGAAGAAGATGGTGCTTGAGTCTTGAAGCAAATAAGGATTCTAAGAGGCAGAAGTGAGAAGGGGGAACATTGCTGTTGTGGGTATTGGCTGTTCTAGCTCTATGTGAGGAATAGCATGTAATACTGTGTAACATAGCATAGTAGAAGTATAATAGCCTAATATAACAGAGTATAGTATAATATAGTACAGTACGTAGCAGGGATTCTCAATCTTCCTATTGCTACGACCCCTTAATACTCATATGTGGGCATGGAAACAGACGGAGAAGCGGTGTCTTGGTTCCTAAAACCATCAAAACATGTGTTTTCCGATGGTCTTAGGTGACCCCTGTGAAAGGTTTGTTCGACCCCCAAAGGGGTTGCGACCCACAGATGGAAAACCACTGGTTATATAGTATATATAATATAAGAATGCTGGAAAGGTGGGCTGGGACCAAGTTTTGAAGTATAAGTAGAGGAATTTATATTTATTTTAAAGGCAATAAGGAGCCATTAGAGTTTCTTGAATGGGAACATGGCAGTGATATGGTCACACCTGTGCTTTGTGAATATCATTTCAGGAGCTGTATGGAGGATGGAATGAAGAAGGGAGAGATTAGAGATAGGGTGAGCAATAGGAATCTACTGTAATAGTCCAGAATAGAAAGAATGGGCCACATGTAAGAGATATATTGGAGATAGAAACAACAAGATTTGGGAACTGATTTAATATATGGAGTGAATGAGAGTGAGGTATCAAGGATGACACTGAACTTGTAAACCTGGACTGGAAGGAAGTGGTGACCTAGGCAGTTGGATAGAGTTCTGGGCTTGGAGTCAGGAAGACTTGAGTTCAAGTTCAGCCCCAGACACTTACTAGCTTTATGACCTTGGGTATGTCACTTCATCTGTGCTTTCCTTAGTTTCCTCAGCTGTCAAACGAGCATAATAATAGCACTGATTTTTTAACTAGGTAAAAGAGGCCATTCTTTGCCTCATTTCTTACCTAGTCTCAATTGCTGAATGGGCATTGACTCAGTCAACAGCTTAAAAAGGCCAAGGTCTCCCACCACATCCAGGGCCATTTCTAGTCATTCTGATCTCTGTTCTTCCATTGCACCCAGATGGCTTTGGAGGAGAGAGTGAGGCTCATGACTTTGCATAGCCCTCCCTCACTTAAATCCAATTCACTTGCAAGTCATGGCATCACCTCCCTTATGCCATGGGCCTCGTTGAGAATGAAGGGCAAACAACAGAACAGCACTTACCTCCCAGGGTTGTTGTGAAGAGTAAATAAAGTAGTATTTATGAAAATGCTTAGCATAGTGCCTGGTGCCTTGTAGGCACTGTATAAATGCTTAGTTGCTTCCCTTTTCCCTAATAGGGAGTTCAGAAGATGGGTGAATTTAGAGAGAAAAGATAATAAGTTTGAGATGCTTTTGGTATATTCAATTTGAAATGTTCAGTGGGCAGTTGGTGATCTGAAATTGGAATTCCAGAGGGTAACTCTGTGTGTGTGTGTGTGTGTGTGTGTGTGTGTATGTATGTACATATGAGGTTCTAGGAGAATGGGAAGGAGCCCTGGTCTTCAAGGAAATGGCTAACCAATCCATCAAGGCTAAAATATCTGTTTGTGGGTCTTCTCTTGTGTATCCTCATAGGGACTGTGTGTTGTTTGTGTTTCCAGTGCCTCCCTTAGTGCAAGGAATTGATTCCCAAGCTGACTCCCAGATTATAAGTAGCAAAGATTAGGATGATGCAGTTGAGGAAAGAGGAGTGAATGATATGGCATATATATAATATATATCTAGCATGATATGATATATATTATATATAACGTGTATATGTGTGTACGTAAATAAATCATCTGCTTAGAGAGGATAATTGAACCCATTGGTGCTGATCAGGTAATCAAATGAGATAGTGTGAAAAGAAAAAAGAGCCCAGGACAGAGCCTTAGAGTGCACCCACAGTTAGTAAGTATGGCATGGCAAGGTGAAGGGCTGCTCTATGAGAGGGCAGAGTAAAGGAAGAGGAAGTGGAGGACAACATCAAGAGGTTGTGAGCTGAGAAATGTTTAAGAGGGAGCTGAGGTTTTAGGAGAGAAGAGAGGGAATAGCCACTTTGGCGAGTGGGCTAGAAAATAATTTATCTCCCATTGTGATCTGATCCACCCTCATTGCTTTAGTGATCCCTTCCAAGCAGATGGCTCCAGAATTTATATTTCTATGTTTGACCTCTCTCCTGAGATGTCTCCCTGCTTATGAATTCCAATAGCCTGCAAGAATATCTATACTTCCCCTCAAATTCAACATGTCTAAAATGACTCCACCCCTTCCACCATCAGCAGACTCCAAATTCTCCTCCTTGCCTAGGTTTGAAAACTTGAAATCATCTCTCTCTCTCTCTCTCTCTCTGTCTCTCTCTCTCTCTCTCTTTGTCTCTGTCTCTCTTTCCCTCTCTCTCTCTCTTTCTCCCTATATCCAATCAGTTGCTAAACCCTGTTGATTCTCCTATATCTCTTGCATTTACCCCTTATTCTCCTCTCCCACTGCAACTTCCCTGCCTTACACATTCATCATCTCCCATATGTTCTATTGCTGTAGCCTCCAAACTGCTTTTCCTGCCTCCAGTTTCTTTTCTTTTCAATCTATCTTTCGTGTTGCTGCCACAGTAATCTTTTTAATCTATAGATCTCCCATTGCTTGCTAAATGGGAGTAAAACTAATACAAGCTAATATAAGCCTCTTAGAATGCCATTCAAGGCCATTGCCAATATGGCTCCCATGTACCTTTTCTAGCCTGATTGAGTGCTACTAGCTTTTATGGGGGTATATGTTCCAGCCAAGTCAAACTATTACTAGGCACTCCCTGCTCTTGTCCTCACTTTTGTGTTTCTGTGAATGACATTTATTATGTCTCTACCTTTCTGAATCCTCTTCCTTCAATGGCCAGACCAGGGTTAGTTCCTTTCTGCACCCCCCCCATCCCCAGCCTTCCCTGATCCTACTCAATTAGACGCTCTCCCCCAAAAGCTTTACTAGTCAAAATTTTTACAGAGGCAAAAACGCAGTGTGTGTATGTGTGTGTGTGTGGGGGGGGCTGGGTTAGGGGGTGGGAGATGGGCAGACAGCCACAAGGCAGCAGGGAGGACAGCCTGATAGAGGAGTACATCACAAGCCGCGGTTGTGGAGGAAGTGGGCAGAAGACCCAATTGTCACGTAACAGTTGTTACATTACAGGAAGGAAGCCTGTATGCCCTACCCCCCACTTCGTGTTTTAAAAATAAGTTTCATGGGTGCCTTTTGTTTCTATATCATATTTGTTCCTGTTTCTACATCCCCTCATCCCAATATTGAACCCTCTCTTTAAATGAATAAAAACAGTTAAATAAAAAACAACCTATGCATTGATGACTCCAGACAATGTGTGCCACGTCCTTTTGCAATCCTTCATTTTTTTTTTACTTAGAGGAGGGAGGTATGTTTTATTATCCTATTCTATCATTCATGGGAGTAATCCCTGTAGAGAAAGGGCCCATGACCCTCCCACCCAACCCAACCACCAACTACTGGCAAACTGCAAAAGGTAGACAAGTAAAGTGCAAGAATACTGGGGAAGGGCAGTCCCCCAGACCAGCAGCTCTGCTTCTGTCCAGCCCCCTGGAAGCAACTCTATGGAGATCCACCCAGTAATCTAGCAACTGGTTCTCCAAATGCTCAAGCACCACCATTCTCACAACTATAGCTACTGGGCACTGTCCAGTGGGTTAGCATCAGAAGCAGATATGATTTTATTGGTGGAAATAACATAAAGAAGATACATTATCATTTGCTTCACTCTTGTATCCAAAGGACCGTGAGACTTTTCCACCTGACTTTCAGCTGAAACTTCCTATATGATGGTTTTAAGCTTTATAATCTTAAAGATGCACTAAGACTTGTGGAATATGTTATCTCCCCCAAATATAATGTCTAAAATTTGAGATCAGGGACTAGCTATGCTCTTTCATTTGTATCACCAGGCCTTAGAACAGGGTTTTGCATATAATATATATTTAATAAATGTTTTTTCATTTATTCTGCCTGTATGCATTATGGATCCATCTCTCCTTTCTCAAATGCCTGACATACTCTATTTTAACTTTTCCCATGCACTTATATTAAAGCTTGTTTTAGTTATCTGTGACTTGTACTATTCCTCCTATTGGTTCCATAAACTTCTTGAGAACAGGGCCAGGGCCTTGCTTTTCTTTGTATCCCCCAGCTAGGCAGTAACTGGCATAGAATAAAATGTTTGTTAAGTAGCATTGAATTGAATGGAATTCTGCTGATGCTCTAACACCATCATAGCCACTGGCCATTGCTTAGATGAAATTACCAACTAAAACAAATTGCTCAGTGTCTCCTTAAGAGTAATTAATATTTATATGGATGTTTAATCTTCATAGCACTTTACTAACATTATCTGTTTTTGATGTTCTGTTTACAATCCCTATTAGGAACTCTGGCTGAAACCCACAAACTCACTTTAATTTGTAATTGAGTTAAGACTTAAATATAAAAACCAAAAGTGAAAGACGTGTGCACACGTACGTAGCCTTTGAGTCTCTCTGTGTTTCTGTGTCTGAGACGAGTCAACAAGCATTTATTAAGTGTTTACTAACTGCTGAGCACCAGAAAAGTGCAAAGGACAATGCCTATCCTCAAGGAGCCCACATTCTATGGTAGAGGCAAGTTACAAACAACTATGTACAAGTATATCTATGTATATGTATATGTTTACACAAATATGTATCTATGTGTATAGATACACATATTTATATGTAAAAGATATAAATATAGATATCTATATCTATATTTATATCTAAACACACATACATATAAATTTGAGGTAGTCCCAGAAGAAAGACATTAGTGATGAGGAGGATCGGGAAAGGTGTTTTAGCCCCTTTTTCTAGTTTTCTTTTCCTTTTCATATCATCTGTCTGTTTTATCTGTTCCTTTTGGAAATGATGGTGGGAAAGGAGCCTTATGTACAGAAGGCAGCACATAATTCGAAGTCTAGCTCCAGCCTTCCTTGCCCTTGATTTTTTAGTCACAGAATATTGGAGTTGGAAGGAACTTCAGACATCATCTTCTAGGATTATACCTTCCTTTTTTGATTTAAAGAAACCAAGGCCCAGAGAAGTAAAATAATTTGCCCAAGGTCACAGTTCAAATTAGTGGCAAAGACAGGGACTGAATTTTCGTTTTTTGACTCTCGGTCCAATGTTCTTTCCATCACACTATTATGGTGTGTCCCTTGTAAAATGCAATCTTTCCCATTGAATTAACCAAAATGTAACGGGACCTGGTATATAGACACTTCAATACAAAATTTTATAATAGCCCATTCTTTTGCTGTGGTTTGGCTTTGAATTTCTTATTGGTACCAGGGCAGTAATGTAACTTGACCAGGAAAAAGATAGTCTTAATTTTATTTGTTTCTTCTACGGATTTATCCATGGAAACACCTTTTGACATGCCAAGAAAAAAAAGCTCTTATTTATCCCTGCTTTTGTAATGTTAAGGTGTAAGGTGTATCATCATTAGATATCTGGAAATAAATTTTAAAAAACCTGGATCAAATGCAACTCAAGAAGGAGAGAGTGCTGAGTGATTTACCCGAGCATCTAGAAGTCTTGAGAACTCTACATTGATGTTGGGGTCATAGCATACATTTGTATTGAATCTGAAAGCTTGATATTTCCTTACAACAATTTTTTTGAGGTAGATAATACAATTATATATGAAGAAATTGAGTCTTAAAGAAGTGAAGTGACTTCTTAAGGCCCCAAATTAAGGATATAGCCTGGCCATCATTTTAATTCATGCCTTTTAACTCCGAAGCTAGTGTTAAATCCACTAAGCTGCATTCCCTCTCAAGGTAACCAATATGCAACAACGGATCTGAGCATTTGTTGATGTAGTGCCCTCCTCACTCTACCCCTTACTTTGCTGTTCTCCTAATTTGCTACTCACACACATGGGTTGGAGCCCCAGAAGACATCTGTGTTGTCAGTTACTTCCTCAATATCCTTCCTATTTTCTGATGATACTGAATGGAATTAGGAAAAGTCATGTGATTGAACTGATTAGACCCCCCCCCCCCCACAAATTTATTTGATCTCAACTGGGCTCTCACTACAGCAAGGAAATATTTTTATTTATCTTTAATTGATTCTCTGCCCTATTCCTACAAAGGTTAGTCCAAATCTCCCATGCTTTTTGCTCCTCTACCCTCTCAGCTTAGGTCCTTGACTCATAATTTATTGAGAAAATGGTGACATTTGCTGTGAGCTCGCACTTTTCCTTTTCTATTCATCTTAAACCCCCTCACTCTTTTCTACACACATCTTTGATAATGGGGGCGGTCCTTCTCTTTTCCAAGACCAGTTTTATACTTATACCTTGGAGCTCCCCCTGTTTAGTTTCCTGTCTTCTCTGGCAGATCAATCCCTCAATCACTTGCCTCACTAATCTTCAGTTTCTCCCTACCTATAGGTCCCTCCCTATTGCCTAAAGAAATGCCCAGTTAAAATCTTCAATAGTTATCCAGTTATCATTCTACATCTCTTCCTTATTCAGCTAAATTCTTAGAATAAGCTGTCTATCCTCATAGTTTCTATTTCCTCCTCTCTCACTCACTTCTAAATCTTCTGCAGTCTTACTTCTGATTCGATCAATCAATTAAAACAGCTCTCCCCAAAGTTACCAATGATTTTAATTGCTAAATTTATTGACCCTTTCTCAATCCTCATCCATCTTGATCTCTCTGTACCCTTTGACCCTATTGATCATTTCCTCCAGAGTACTACCTCCTCTTTGTTTTGTGTGTATGTGTGTGTGTGTGTGTGTGTGTGTGAGACACTATTCTGTCCTGGCTCCCCTCCTATTTGTGTGACTCCTCAGGTTCTTTTGCTGGTTCATTACCCGTATCATACTCCCTAATTGTGGGTATATGCCAAATCTCTGTCCTGGACTCTTTTCTCATCTCTTATCTTTACTTAATGATCTCATCAACTTATACAAGTTCAATTATAATTTCTATGCAGTTTATTTTTCTTTCTTTTTTGGTGGGGAAGAGGCAATTAGGGTCAAGTGACTTTCCCAGGGTTACACAGCTACTAAGTGTCTGAGGTCATATTTGAACTCAGTTCCTTCTGACTCCAGGACCAATGTGCTATCCACTGTGCCACCTACCTGCCCCTATGCAGTTAATTTCAAGTTCTTTAATAACCTGAGTTCAAGTCCCATATTAGCAACTGTCTACTGAACATTTCAAATTGGATAGAGCATAGTGATTTAAAGCTCACCATGTACAAAACAGATCTCATTATTTTCCCATCTGAAACCTTCTAGTTTTCTGAACTTTAAAAAATTTCTCTTGAAGGCATCATCATCTTTCTAGTCTTCTAGGTTCACAACCTCAGAGTTTCTCTCAACTCCTTACTCCATATGTCCATTCATTGGTCAAAGTTGGTACTTGAACTGAATCTTAAGAGAAATAAGAGATTCTGTGAGCAGAGGTGTGTGACAAGGGCATGGTAGGCAGTGAAGAAAGAGAGGAAAAATAGAGTATCTTGTGGAAAAAGGGAAAGAAAACCAATATGGCTGGACTATAGGGTGTGAGAAGAATAGCAGGGTATAATGAAACTAGAAAGGCAAATTGGGGCCAGTTAGTGAAGGGTAGTAAAAGCCAAGCAAACAAGATTTCAAAAATAATCCTAAAGACATTAGGAAGTCATTGGAGTTTACTGAGTAGGGAAGTGACATGGTCAGATCTATACTTTAGAACAGTGGTTCTCAACTTCCTAATGCTGCAACCCTTTAATACTCGTATGTGGGTGGATCTGCATGTGGGCGGACCTGCCTGGAGATGGATAGAGGAGAGGTGTCTCAGTTCCTAAGACCATCGGAAATATGTGTTTTCCGATGGTCTTAGGTGACCCCAAAGGGGTCGCGACCCACAGGTTGAGAACTGCTGCTTTAGAAGAATCATTTTACTAGCTTTGTAGAGGATAGATTGAAATGGAGAGACAACTGAGACAGAAAGAGTAATTAGGAGGCTGTTGCAAGAATCCAGGTGAGGAAATAAGGATTCTGAAAGCACTAGGTAAATGAATGCATCTATATCAGATAAGTCTTCAAGAGCAGCTAAGTGGTACAGAATAGAGCACTGGCCCTGGAGTCAGAAGTATCTGAGTTCAAATCTGGTCTCAGACACTTGTCACACTTACTAGCTATGTGACCTTGGGCAAGTCATGTAATCCCAATTGCCTTGCCTTCCTCTTCCAAAAAATAATTAAAAAAGAAAGACATTCATCTCTTTCCTTGGTATGTCATTTGGTCAGAAATGAAATCCTAGGTTGAAAGGACTTTCAATTGACTTATCTGCTTACATATTGTCTTCCTCTAGTATAGCATGTGCTCTTTGAAAGCCAGGAGTATTTCATTTTAATTTTTGCCTAGTGCTTAAACAGTACAGTAACAAATAGTTGATATTTAATATGAATACTTGTTGAATTGAATGGACCATAGATCTGAACCTGCATAATTGTTATGGCATTATATGTGACTTCCTGGGAAACAGAGAAAGGGAAATGTATTCAGGGCAGAAGGTAGACACAGTACTTGTTCCCCCACCCCTACCACCATATCAATCCTGTTCCTAGGACAAACAGTCCTTCCCCCTATCATTTCACTCCACTTGTGGACAGTAGCTACTGAATTAAAAAAACTGGATGGATAGATAATTAGAGGTTACAGGCATAGGACCCAGTGGGAACACATCTGTCTTTGCTAGACATATTTTATAATATTCTCCCAGTATGGGCCTTTGCTTGGCAGATTTCTCCTCCCCCACCCCAAGGCCAAAAGTCTCATAAACTAGAAGATATACAGTTGAATGTTAAGTTACTTTTGGCTTTAGAAAGCTTAGGTATTAAACAATTGCTGCCTATTCTTCAACATTGCTGTAAACATCACAGAATTAATCGATCTGAAAAGGACTTTAAAGGGTCACCTATTTGATTCTTTTGTCTTTAGATGTGCCAATACCCAAACTATCTCAGATATGAAAGGGTGTTTTTAAAAAATAACTTTTCATAGGATTCTACATTTAGAGCTACAGGAGACTTTAGAGATTATCTACTCTAACTTCCTCATTTTACAGATGAGAAACTGAGTTTCACAGGGATTAAGTGATTTATCTAAAACTGCACAGATCCAAGATGGAGTCTGAGCCCAGGCGCATTGACCTTATATTCTGCTTTCTTTGCACTGCTCCCTTCCAGTTCTTTAAAAGATTAATACCAATAAGGAGAAAATGTACATTATTTTTACAAAAAGATGGATATTAAAACAAGATGGCATCACGGGTGAGAGAATATAGAAATTATTTGCTGTAAACTAGGGTACCATTGTATATTTAAATAGCTTCCCAATTTATAAATTGTATAGGTTGGAGATTTTTCTCCATCAAGGGCGTAATAATATATGTAATGTTAATTTAGATATTGAATGAATTGAAACTTAGTTGCTTTTTATTAACAATGAAACGCCTAAAAGCACTTTAAATATTTTTATTTAGTTGACTTACATTGTTAAAAAGCAAATGACTAATAATTTTATACTAATGGAATAAATATGTGATCAAAGTATTAATTATGCCAGTGTTCAAAAATTGTTAATCTGACGGATAACTACTGTTTACTTCTGAAAGTCATACAGATATTTTATATGAAATATAGATAGATCTGAGGTGTCAGTTATGCATAAAACTGTCAGTAATGGAGTTTAGTTTCAGGTGATTAATGAAGAAAGCTAAATCATCACCTTTTTGGAAGGAATTGTTTCATATTCATTCAGTTACATCTTTTAGACTTTTTTTTGACAGTTCAAACTGATTTCCAGATATTTTTCTTTGGAGAATTGCCATATGTTATTTATTCCCTAAATTTCTTATACTTACTCATTATTATAATAATGTCAGGACAAAAAAATAAAAGTGCTCAGGAAACTTGTGTTTCCATTCTGGCTCTGCCATTCACTAGCTCTGTGATCATGGGCAAATCAATTCAGCAGGTACTTCATGCTTGCCATGTGTAAGGCATTGTGGTAGGTCCTGGAGGTACAAAAAAGAAAAAAAATGAGAGAGATTCTGACTTTAAAAAGTTTATTTTCTATCTGGGGTATGGGGGGGAGAGATATGAGAAATGTGTAAATGGTTGTTCAAGAAAGAGTGGTTTGTGATGAAGGAAGGTGATAGACAGGGGAAAGTGGGAAAACTCAGAGAGAGAGAAAGAGACAGAGATATATATATATATATATATATATATAGAGAGAGAGAGAGAGAGAGAGAGAGAGAGAGAGAGACAGAAAGAGACAGAGAGTGACAGAGAGACACAGAGACAGAGACAGAGAGACAGACACAGACAGAGAGAGACAGAGAGAGAGAGAGAGAGAGAGAGAGAGAGAGAGAGAGACAGAAACAGAGACAGAGAGACAGAGAGGGAGGGAGAGATTGCTTTGAGGGAAGGAAATCAGGGAAGGCCTCAGAAAGGAGAAACCATCTGAGTTATACCTCAAAAGAAAAGAAGAATTTTGACAGGTGAAGAAAAGCATGGGGAGTGCTCTAGTAATGGGCAATGGACTGTACAAATGTAAACCACTTAACTTCTCTGTAAAATAAGGTAGCTGCTCTAGATGCATTCAAAAGTCCCTCCTAACTATCATTTTGTAATATTCAGTATCCTTCATTCCAACCATTTTCCCCTAATGTCAGCCTCCTTGACACACTCCTCTAGGAGGTGGGTCTTGGAATTTCTAGCCCTGGGTTTAAAATCCTGGCTCTGCCAAATATCTGTGTAGGGGTGACTTCACCTCTCTGGGCTTCAGTTTCCTAAACTGTAAAATGAGAGGATTGAAATAAATGACCTTGAAAGTCTAATCTTCTTGTTCTAACTGTGTGATCTTATGATTTATATCTGATGTGGATATAGATATGGATTCCTTAGGAATCTGTTAGCGTAGGGACCATTAATAGCATATGGGGCAATCTGGGTAGCACAGTGGATAGAGCACCAGGCCTAAAGTCGGGAAAGCCTGAGCTTCCTGAGTTCAAATTCAACCTCAGACACTTCCTAGCTGTGTGACCCTGGGCATATCACTTATCTCTTCTGCCTCAGTTTCCCCATATGTAAAATGAGCTGGAAAAGGAAACTCCAGTATCTTTGACAAGAGAACCCCAAATGACATCACGAAGAATTTGACATGACTTAAAAATGACTGAACAACAAATTATAGCGGCTGGATGGTTCAGTAGATTTAGCAATGGGTTTCATTAGGAAGACCCAACTTTGAATACTGCCTTGGATACTTACTAGCTTTGAGACTCTGGGCAAGTTACCTAGTCTCTCAATCTTATTTTCTTCATCTATAAGAAGGTAATAGGGGCGGCTAGGTGGCGCATTGAATAGAGCACCGACCCTGGAGTCAGGAGTACCTGAGTTCAAATCCGGCCTCAGACACTTAACACAAAAAAACTAGCCGTGTGACCTTGGGCAAGTCACTTAACCCCAACTTCCCTCCCCCCCCAAAAAGAAGGTAATAATAACACTTTGCCTTATTTACAGGGTTGTTGTGAGATCAGATGGCCCAAATTAATATAAATTGCTTTATAAAGCTTAAAATATTATATAAATATTCATAATTATAGCTAACATTTATAAAATGCTTTGTTTTTATTTCATTTGGTCTTTTCAACAATTATATCAGGTAGGTGCTATGATCACTGTCATTTTTACAGATGAGGATGTTGAGATTAAGAGAGGTTAAATGACTTGTCCAAGGTCAAAAAGCTTAGGGAAGATTTGAGCTCAATTCTTTCTGGCTCCAAATCCAGTACTCTTGTCCGTTGCTCTACCTAATTGCCTAAATGTTAGTTCTCATTATTAGAACATTATAGATTTTGAGCTAGAAGAGACTTCAGAGGTCATCTAGTCCAATCCCCTCTCCTTGAAGATGTGGAAACTCAGGTGAAGTCCAGAAAAATAAAGATTACTGAAGTAGCAAGTGATAGAAGTAAAATTTGAACCCAGATCCTCTGACTCCCAAACTAGTGCTCTTTTCACATACCCCACTCCCATGCAAGTCTATTTCCTCTTGTTTTGTCTATTGCAATGTAAAAAAACCCTACCATTTCCCAATTCCATTCTTAGGCTTGAAGGCTATTACTAAATTGTTCCTCAACTTTCTCTAAACCACTGGTACCAAAGTAAAAAGAAAACTAGTTAACATTATCTATTTTGAATTTTATTTTTATTTATTTTGCTAAACATTTCCCAATTACGTTTCACTCTTGTTCGGTTTTGCAGACTGTTTGTCCAGGGCCACAATTCTGACACTTGCTTGGACTCTCTGATTGCAGGGCCTTTAACCAGCTTTTAAAGAGATCTTTTTCTGACCCTTTCTTTAGTCATTGTGATTAGTTCTTGTTTTAGTACCTAAACTATGTTAAGTGTTATATAACAACAGAATAGAACACATGAAGGAAAAAGTTCTTATCCTCAAGGAGTCTGATATCCTAAAGGAGATGTGACTGATACATATTCACTTCCTCTGTGTTCCTGGCCACTGTCCATGCCTTCCTTCTGAAGACCAGGGTCCCAGCTTATGTGCCTGAATGGAAGTCCAACATTTTTATTCTTAGGGACTATTGAGTTTATTTTTTTTGTAAGTTGCTAAAGAGGCATTAAGCCTAGGGATAATTTATATGAGTAAACATATAAAGACCAGGAAGCTCCAGAGCATAAGAATAAAGGCCATTTATCCCAGGCTTTGATGCTCAACTTGCCCTCTGATTCAGCTGTCCCCACAGTCTTTATTGTACCACTTTTAACCCTCTCTCTGCTTTGCTCCATATCTGTCCTACACTGATCTCTGCAGCTGCCTGCTCTCCTCCCCCACACCTCCCTTTTCCCTCCTAACCCTCCCACTTCCCTCATTAAATGCTGGGTAGAAGATAGCAGGAGGTGGGTATGGTCTCCAGCTGGCTCTGTCTCACTGATTCTGAGAAACCGTATCCACCCTTAGCCCCAGTGGGTCCATCATATAGTGGCATGGGTCTTGGTATGGGATTCACTCTCCTTTTGGGAAGATGGGTTCCTTCCCTTCCTTTTCCTCTTCTCCTTTTGTTATTTCCCGTCCTCCCAAGATGTGCTTTGCACAGCAAAGTGGCGGCAGGCTAGAATTCTTTACACTTGAGAGATGAAGTAATAACAGGTGGCAAGACCAGAGGCAGCCAGAGCCCAGGATTCTGGTTGCCATAGAAACATGTCAGACCTGTGGAGGGATGAGAACTGTCAGCAGCGGGGGGAACAAATGAGAGGACGAATGGAGGCACGTCTCCTCTAGGTACCGGCAGCTGCCTCCAAGGGCCATGGACCCTAAATAAGCATGCCAGGTGAAAGGCAAGCTTTGAACCAAAGCTGCAGTTTGATGTCAGACACATAGCCAGCCAGAGAATAGTTTTAGGGTATGGGGGGGATGGTGGGAAGTCCTGCCTTCTGCTGGTTGCTTATGATGCATGTTGGTATTTATATACATGGAAAGGAAGAATCTGATCTTTGAGTCTGTTTCTGTAGGCTAGGAGTTTGTAGAGGCTCAACTCCGTGCCTTTTAGACTCTTGCTCTGGAGACATGAGGCAGGACCCACAGGGGCTTAAGCAGCATGGTCTCCCTCCCACTATTTTCAAATGGCACAGGCCTGACAGTGCCCAGTTTAGAGAAAGAGAATCAGAATTCTGCCTGGTGATTGACTGTTGGGTAGCTTCATGGAACCCAGAGGTCTCTGGAACATACTTGTCATTCATTTCTGCAATGGTATTTTACACTGCTTGTTTTGAGAGAGTGAAAACCAATATAATTTTCAAAACGATAAGCCAGACACACTGTGTACTTCCTACATGCAAGTCTCTGTGCTGGGGACAGAGAGAAAATGGAAAGATGAATTAGAGTGGGTGCCTGTACTCAAGGAACTTGTGATCTAATGGGGGAAATAATATACAAACTAAAATCAGAGGTGTACAACATGGACCCATTGAGGACTTTTTTCTTTTTGCAAGTTTGGTCTGTTTGTATTTCTTGTAAGTGGTATTTTTTCTGGTTTCTGTTGTCTTTTTCTAAAATAATAATAAAGAGATTAAGAATGGCAATAATTATGAAAATGTAAGTACCTTAGAGTTCTCACCTTTGGTGAATTTCCAGACTCTTAAGACTTATTTTTTCTTTTATCAACAATTACCTTGTATCTCCTATATGATCACAGCTCATGAACATCAATCAACAACATGAATACCAAACCTAGCATGGCATACACTGCCATTTAGACACTGTTTCCATTCTCGCCTTCCCTGTCCTTGTGTGCTATGAATTAGGATTCAATTTCCTCTGAAAGGAAGCAGGCTCACAATATGCCAATTTACCTATGGTGTGAAATTAACTTACAAAAATTTTTATTCTAACTCCTGGAAATCTCTGAATTCTTTGAAAAAGAATCATCAGAGCTTACGTTACTAAAGAAGACAGTGTAGAATGGATTGTAGGCAGCGAATTTAGGTGAGGAATTCCTAAAATTGCCAATAAACATGGTGCTGTCATGTGGTACAGTGGACAGAGAGCTGGCCTTGGACTTAGGAAGACTTGAATTTGATTTCTGCTTGAGATCCTGGGCAAGTCATCTAAACTCTCTCTGTCTCAGTATATTTTCTCTATAAAATGATCATAATAATATTACCTGCCTCATAGGATTGTTGTTGCTGTTGAGTTGTTTCAGTCATGTCCTACTCTCGGTGACCCCATTTGAGGTTTCCTTGGAAAAGATATTGGGGTGGTGTGCCATTGTTTCTTCTCCAGCTCATTTTACAGATGAGGAAACTGAGGCAAGCAAAGTTAAGTGACTTGCCAAGGGTCACACAGCTGGTAAGGATCTGAAGCTGGATTTGAATTGCTCCATCCACTGTGCCACCTGGCTGCCCTTCGCAGGATTGTAGTGAGGATCATTTGATATAATGTGTATAACATGCTTCGCAAATACTAAGTGCTAGATAAATGTGAGTTGATGATGATGACAATAAAAACAATAATGATATTACTTTAGTCTTCCTAACAAATTGATAAAATCCAGTTGATTTCCAGCAGGAGTTATGTTATATGTGTGTACACACACACACACACACACTTATGTGTATATATGTATGTATATGTATATATTGTGTGTGTGCCACCAAGTGGCACAATGGATGGAGTCAGAAAGACTCATCTTCCTGAGTTCGAATCTGGCCTCAGACACTTACTAGCTATGTGATCCTGGGCAAGTCATTTAACTTCTGTTAGCCTTAAATCATTGGAGAATATGGAATAAAATTTTGCCTAATTTTTTTCTGGAAATTATCTGCAAAGTAGTTCCCTATGCTGAAATGTCTTGGATGCAGCTAGATGGCTCAGTGGACCTGGAGTCAGGAAAACCTGAGTTCAAATCCAGCCTCAGACACTTACTGTGTGACCCTGGGCAAGTCACTTAACTTCTATTTGCCTTAATTCATTGGAAAAGGAAATGGCGAACCACTTCAGTACCTTTCCCAAGAAAAACCAAACAAACCACGAGGCCATGAAGATTTGGACATGGCTGAATGACAGTAACTAAAAGTCTCACCACTGCATGGTAAAGAAGAGAACAATGAACCTGAAGTCAGTGGTCTTTGACCAAATCTTTGGAGTCTGTTTTCCTGTGAAGTCCAAATAGCCAATGCTTTCTCTTATTCTTGCAGAGAATTGTCTGCTTCCATGAAGATGAAAATCAATGACTTAGAAACTGGTTAAACAATTCAAATAGCAACTGATAAATGGATTAACCCTCTATAATGTGATTCTGGAAGCTTTTTGTCTTCCGCCTAGCTCAGGTAAGTTTTTCTATTCCTGGAGGCAAAGCAAAGGCACCAAGGAAGCGAAGGCCAGAGGGAATCATATTATAGTGGGTGAATCCGTTTATCATTTGCTGTCTGGATGGTGTTTCTGCTCATATATCTGTTTCTTTTTACAGATTTAGTACTCAGTGGGACCCTGATTATAGATAGTCAGTGAATAATGACAAATAGCACCAGACTGTAGTGTATTGTAAACAGATAGAAACATTGATGACTTATGCTGACCTAGTAATAAACTGAGAGAAGTTTATCCTCTGTTACAAACAGGGAAAATGGAATAATTTTTCAGGGTATTCCACAAAGAAATGTCCTTAATTGTGATAACAAGACAAGACTGGTTCTATCCCACATAAAATAGCTGTATTTAAGGCTAAGACTCTGTCATTTGCATGCTAGAAATTTAAGTGTTTTTGAGCAAAATAATAATTTAAAAAATCTTCTACTGGGCACAAGGGGCTGAAGTACTACACTTACTCCCTTTCCAGGAAGGGATCCCTCTTCTCTGAACTTATGTACATGGTCTGGATTTCATTCAGTCCTAAGGGAAACTAATGAAAGGGGTCAGGCTCCTTTTTCTCATTCTCCAGCCCTCCCTCTCCTTGTGTTTTATGAGTTAAGATTCAATTTCCTCTAAAAAGAAGCAGGCTCACAATATGCCAATTTACCTATGTCGTGAAATTAACTTACAAAAATTTTGATTCTAGCTCTTGGAAATCTCTGAATTCTTTGAAAAAGAATCATAGGAGTTTAAGTTACTAAAGAAGACAACAGAAAATAGATGATTGCCTTGTAGGCAGCAATTTTATTTGGGGAATTCCTAAAGGCACCAATTAATAAACATAGAGCTATCATGTGGGCAAGTCACTTAACTTCTGTTAGTATTAATTCACTGGAAAATATGCAATAAAATTTTGTGTGTCTAATTTTTTTCTGGAAATTATTTGCCAAGTAATTTCATATGCTGAAATGTCTTAGATTCAGCTAGATGGCTCAGTGGATGGAGGGTTGGGCCTGGAGTCAGGAAGACCTGAGTTTAAATTTAGTTTCAGACATTTATTAGCTGTGTGACCCTGGGCAAGTCACTTAACTTCTATTTGTCTTAATTCACTGGAAAAAGAAATGGTAAAACACTTCAGTATCTTTGCACCTCACCCCAGCACCGTATAATGATCTGCTTAAAGCTTAGAATTTAATCATACCTAATGACTCCCCTGAAAAGGAGTAGAAAGGTATTCAATATACAATATAAATTAGAAATGAGATAGGTATTCACTTTGTATCTACAAAGGAAATGCTAAAAACAAACCACTTATAAGTATGCACTGACAAAAAGACTAAAAATAGGATTTGATAGCTTATTACTATAGTTATACTCGCTAGGAAAGTTGGTACTTAAATTTCATCAGAACATAAAATGGTGCTGGGAACTGCTAAATTGGCATTTTAACAATTCACCTTGTCTCTGCACTGTCAACATCAAAGTCTATCTACTGTTTAGCTAGATTAGGTCTTGGCTTTTTCCTCTTGTTTGCGATGTCGAAATTTTCCGTTACCAGTCAGCCCCACCTGATAGATCAACAAATTCTGGATCTTTAAATCCATAAGACCCCTTCTAAGCCTGAACTCATTCAATTCAAGATTGATTGATAGTTGGTCACTTATGATCAGGTAAAAGAAACACAAAGCAGAAGAGGCAGCCTGGATTTTGAAAGCCAGACTCAGGATTTTGACTTTAAAATTGTTTTTCTGCTAAGGTCTTTTAATGGAAAAGAACCACATGGGTAGGTTTTGATGTTGAAAGATGAGGAAAGACATGGAGTACTCAACTGTTTGTGTTGGTCTTGCACACGTGGAGACTGTGCTTCTTATAGGCAATTTTCTATTACTTGGAAGACTTGGAGTTGTCATATTTCTAAAAAAAAAATAGCATTGATATGGTGCTTTAAGGTTTGTGGAAACCTTTATAAATACTGTTTTATCCTCACAACAACCCCAGGAGGTAGGTGTTATTATACTCATTTGTTTTTTCAAATGAAGAAACTGAGTCAGATTGAGGGTAAGTGACTTTCCCAGCTATTAAGTGTTTAAGGCCAGATTTGAATTCAAGTTTTTCTAACTATAAGTCTTGTATAAAAACTAACTATAAAAAATATGACCAGTTCACACATTAAGCAGTTAATAAAAATATGCTATTTTTGGTTCAATTAAGACTTTTGTGTGTGTGTGTTTTTGGATGGGGGAGGCAGGACAGTTAGGCTTATGTGACTCACCCAAGGTCACACAGCTAGTAAGTGTTAAGTGTCTGAGGCTGAATTTGAACTCAGATCCTCCTGATTCCAGAGCTGGTGCTCCATTCACTATGCCATCTAGCTGCCCCCAATTAAGATATTTTTAATTCCCACAGCAGCTTTGGGATTGGATTGGGATTGGGATAGTAGCAGTGACTAGCATAGATAGATAGCATAGATAGAATAGATAGTGAGTAGCAGCTTTGTATAGGAGTCTAAGTGTCAGATTTGAAGTAAAGGAAACCTGGATTCAAATTCTATTACTGACATTTTACTGGTTGTGTGACCATGTATAAATCATTAGATTTTTCTGATCATTTGTTTCTTTATTTGTTTTATCAGGGAAACAATATCTGACATACTTTTACCGAACTGTTGCGAGATTCAAATGAGATAATGAACATAAAGAACTTTGCCAACTTTAAAGTGTTGTATAAATGATTATTACATATTCAGTCATGATAACCAGAATACAGAGCATCAGTAACAGTTGTTAGTGCTCTTTAGTTTGCTCTCTCCAGTCTTTGGATCTCCATGCTGGTGCTAAGAGGGGGTACTCCTAACACCCACAATCCTTTCCTAGGTCAGGTCTTTCCCTTTTTGTGTTAACAGAAATTCTTCATCCTGGCCCTTCCTCTCTCTCAATCTTTCAATTTAGGGAATTTGGGTCCATGATAATATATCAGTTTGAAGGAAAAGGCAAGAAGGAAGGTTTTTTTTATAACTATTTGAAAGGGAGCAATAATGATCATTTTTAAAGTATTTAAGAATGACAGTCTCTCTCCCTCTCTCTCTCTCTCTCTCTCTCTCTCTCTCTCTCTCTCTCTCTCTCCCCCCCCCCCGTCTCTGTCTGTCTCTGTCTCTGTCTCTCTCTGTCACTTTCTCTCTTTCTCTTTCTCTCTGTCTCTCCCCCCACCGTCCCCTCCCCCTCCCCCGTATTTTGTATGTTCAAACAATCCCCTATGAGGATAAAAGTTTTGGGCAATTTTCTCAGTTTCGGTGACTTGCACTGACTCGTTCATACTAACTTTCCCATTACCCTTGTGACTAAAGACATGCATTTGCTAGGCAGGTAACTAACTACACATAGGGGATTAGTCTTTAGCAGAGCAACTGAGGGTGCTGGTGTTTATTGTTGTTTGTCTCTGTGAAACCAATTCATTAACATAGGGCTTGAACCTGTAGCTTTGTCCTTATTAGTACCCATTCTAACAAACTGAATTAACTAATCTAGGCACAGACTGATGATGGTACATGCACATGTACTGTCACAGAGCACTGATTACCTACACAAGTGCAAAGTGCCAGAACTGGAAGAGATCTAACAGCAAAAGAAAAATTCAAGCATGTCACTAAGTGGTCACATTTATGAGTTTAGCACCTCAGGCATTCTCTCCTACCCTCTGCCTCCCACTATCTTGCATAAGTAGAAGAAAAGCTAACTCTGTGCTCAGAGTACCTTGTATGTTTCTTATCTACTAAAAACCAAAGTTCTTGAGCCTTAACCAATGTACTTGTTTTTATTAGTCAGACGACATAATTCATTCAAAGACAAGGCATTTAATTAAATATGGTAAGAAATATAGGAATAGGTCATCTCTCCCTTCATAAATCTAGGGCATACTTTCTTAAAAATAGTTCTTTACTCTTAGTGAGAATGCACAGACACCATGCATGGTAACACTTTTATAGAGAACAAGTATGGCCATGGAACAAACAGGGAGGGACAATTCACAACTATCGCATTGCAGGGATGTAAGTATTTCTGGTTATGTCATTGTGTTTCTTTATCTTGACATGCTCCATCTTAAATAATATTGTTTTATGAGTCTGAAGTGGCTGTCACATTTTTTCTTCTGTCTACTGAATATTGTTTTTCTGTTCTGAGTATATCATTTGACTGGTCTTATGGTTACGGATGGGCATTATTCCCTATATTCAACTTCTGGAATCCATTGCTTTAATATCACTTATAGGTACTCTCAACTCTTTTCTGATAAAATGTTGTGATTGTAAAGCCTCTCCCTGATAAAGACTGCCTGATAGCTCTTTAGACATATCTAGAGATTGAGTCACCACACTGAGCTAAGAAAAACTAAGCTGTGTACCTCTAGACTAAAACTGAGTATTTTTTTTTGAAGTTCTATGACTGAGGCTAAGACAAAGTTATTTGTTGTAGACAACTATGACCAAGGATTAGAAATTTCTAACATCACTTCAGGCTTGGTATGCAAAAAAATTTGAGCTGGAACAAGAGAAAAAAATAAGGATTCAATATCATTATTCTTTATTCATATGCCTTATATTTCTTTCTTTATTATATATATCTATCTATGTTCTATATTTAATCTATAGATAGATTATATATCTATCTATCTCAACAACAACAACAACAAAACTAAACTCTAGCTTTGGTACTATGTATTGGCTTTCAAATAGCTGAGGAAAGAAAGAAAGCGTTACTGATATAAAGCCAGGAAGAGCAATGCCAAAGAATGTTCAAGCTACCAAACAATTTTGTTCATTTCACACACCAGCAAAATTATGCTTAAGATTCTGCAAGCTATCCTTCAGCAATATGTGAACCAAGACTTACCAGAAGAGTAGGCTGGTTTTCAAAGAAGCAGAGGAATGAGAGAACAGATTGCCAACATTTTCTGGATTATGGAGAAAAATATCTGCTTCTGCTCCTGCTTCATTGACTACACTAAAGCTTTTGACTATGTGAATCACAGCAAAACATGGCAAGTCCTCAAAGGAATGCCATATCATCTTACTTGTCTCCTGAGGAACCTGTATATAGGCTAAGAAGTAAGAGTTAGACCCAAACATGAAACAACTGATTGGTTTAAGGTTGGAAAAGGAATATGAGAAGGATATTTTTATATTTAATTTAATTATATTTCAATCTTATACTTAATTTATATTTGATTTTCTTTGGTATATTTACAGGTGGATAAAATAACTGCTTTTTGTGATTGAATAAGACTATTGGATTGTAGGCTTATTTTCTGTATATTCATTGAAAGAATCTTTACACCAAATCTAATAGCAGACAGAATGACAGAAATGATAAATACTTCATCCTATTTCTATATAGATTTGATTTCTTCCATTTGGTCTCTAAGTTTCAAAAGCTTTTCATTCCACATAGCTTGGGACTTACACATATTTAGTATGTTGACATAAATGGAAGCATTTTAGTTAAAAGTTTGACAGATCAATCTTTTGCCTATGATTATTCTCTGGTTCCAGTACAATATATTTGCTGAATTCTCAAGGATAATTTTGAAATCTGTATTTGTATTATGAGGATTAGTCATTTCTTGGTTTATGAAAGATAGCAAGTTTCTGACGTATAATTCTGACCACTAGATCTTGTCTTGCCAGATAGCTGATAGATGCTAAATTCTTATAACCTTTAGTGATGTGACCCAGTTCCTTTTTCTTGCATGAGCTGCATTGAGCAATAAATTTATGCTTCTTAAGAATAACTCTTCTGTAATCTCTGGTGGTGATCACCTAATCCTGTATTCCCATTGTAAACTTTTCTTTTTCTATAAAAAAAATCCTCATGACTCCACGATTTGTTCCATGATTCTATGTTAACATATTGCCATATTAAGTTCATGTGAATGTCCTTCATGGAGGACATTTTAATTTTACTCTTGGATCTTTGCTGTTCCTTAGATTCCTTTCAGAAGTAAACTACTGGGGGCGGCTAGGTGGCGCAGTGAATAGAGCACCAGCCCTGGAGTCAGGAGTACCTGAGTTCAAATCTGGCCTCAGACACTTAACACACAAAAAAACTAGCTGTGTGACCTTGGGCAAGTCACTTAACCCCAACTGCCCTCCCAAAAAAAAAGAAGCAAACTACTTTTGCCTAGATTTGACAAATTCAGAGTCATGTTCCAATTGGCAGCCTTTACTTTTTCTCAGTAAAATGATATTTGTTCCAAAAGTATTTCTTTCCTAAGCATAATAATATGATAAATTTATACAAAAGCCATATGTGAACACTTAAGTATATATATTATATATACATGTAAATATATGTATATATACATATGTATGTGTGCGTGTGTATAACTATATCCAGAGATTTCATCTGTTTGGGGAACCTCTCCATCTGATCATAGTCCACCTGTAATTTATAGTTTCAGAGTCTTGTCTCGGGCTCAGGAAGGTTAAGTGATTTGTTCATGGCCATACAAGTATCAGAGGTAGGATGTGAACCCCAGGGCTACTTAACTTCAGGTCCAGCACCCTATCTACAACATCACATTTCCTCACTATTTCCCCATAAACCATATAAAAACTTTAGTCATTGTATCCGTACATATTATTATGTCATGAAAGCCACCAATATCAGCATTATCACTTCTTGGTGCTGGATAATTCAGGAAGGGAAGGGGTGGGGAGGAAAGGACAGAACTACCTTTATGATCAGGTAACTGGGGAAGTTCTTCCTGGTCCCATGGAACAGAGCTATTTCAAATATCTTCCAGCAGGACCACTTCACCTACTGCGTTTAAGAGGACTTGAAATGCAAACAAACAAACAAATAAAAGACAAAGACAAAATATCAAACACAAAACCCAAGTTTCTAATTAGAGGCTTTAATCTGTACAGTCAGGATGGATAAGAACATTCTAGTTGTAATAAGGCAGAAAATCACCAGTCATCCCCTGAGACCCATTAAACAGGCTGCCAATAATTAACTAAAATGGGTTAACATATATGAAGCACTTTACCAACCTTAAAATGTTATATAAATGCTGATTGTTAGTATTATTAATTCATCAGTTCATTCATTAAATACCTCTTGTGTATAGAACTCTTTGCCAGGTGGGGAAGGAACAGAATGGGAGATATAAAATTTAGTTAAAATATTAAGTAATTATTGATTAATGGATAAAACTTAGTCCGTACCCTTATAGAATTTTCATGTTGGGAAGGGGAAACACACATCCCAATTGCTATATTATACAATTTCACTGGATAAATGCATTAATGAATTCTAAAGCAAAGATCTGAAGGGGTGAAGGTCTTACATGGAGGAATCTCAACTCTGAAGAGAGCAGAGATGAATTTAGGAAAATGCTCCCAAATGCCCAAGTTTATTTGGGCAATGCCCAAAGTAGCAAACTGTCTTGACTTAGAACCTGGATCTTGACTCTAATTTAATATGAAGCACTAGACATTAAATTCTAATTTCTTTTAAAAATTTTATTGATATCTATGTTTTTATATCACAATCATATTCCCTCCTCCTTCCATACTCTTTCTTGTGAAAAAAAGAAAAATTCTTAAGAAAGAACACCCAATAAAGCAAGGACGTATGTCCATTTACATTAATATACCACAATTGTTTATACATTCAATAATTAGGTACTTATTTTGTTTCTAGTTTTTGCCTAGCACAAAAGTATTGCTTTGAAGATATTGATACATAGAACAGGTTTCTCATTGCCTTTGACTTTCTTACAGTACATATCCAGTAGTGGTATCACAGAGTCAGTAGGTATGAATAGTTTAGTAATTTTTCACATATAATTAAAAATTATTTTCCAGAATTATTGGGTTAAGTTCATAATTTTATTAAAGGGTAAGTGTACCTGACTTCTCTTATCCTCACTATCATTGACTGTTTCTTTTTTATTTTTATCATATTGGTGATTTTGGATATGAAGTGAAATTTTAGAATCACTTCAATTAAAAAAATTATTAGTAAGATGGCATATTTTTCATATGATCATTGATAGTTTATATTTCTTTTGAAAAATAGTTCACATATGTTGTTCCTTTTTTGTTGGAGAATAATCCACAATTTTATATATTTATTTCAATTATATATATATGTATATATATAATATATATGATATCCAAATATACTGGAAACTAGATTTCAATAATGATTTCTTCTTTATTTCAATTTAGTTTGAAAAACATTTGTTAAGCACCAACTATTTACAGGGCATGGGGAATATAAAGACAAAAACCAGATAATTCTTATACATTAAATGCTTATAGGAGGGATGTGAAAATATAACATTAAATAAGTTGGCAAAATTATGTCTTCTCAAGAATAATTACTCATCTCTCTATACATCAAAACCCCTTATCATCTAGGCTTAAGTATGTATAAAAGATATTGCCCTCAACGAGTTTACAACACATGAAAGGAAGCTGAAAGCAATGGATTAGGGAAGAAGGTACCTGGCTGGAGGGGGTGGGGCATGATGAAGAGTGAAACCTGGTGGCAAATGAAGAGATGGCTGACCTGGACATTCTCCTTAAATAGAGATTCTAGGAGGAGTTTTCCATTCTCCACCCTACAATCAGAGGGAGGAAGGAGGTTCCAAGGACAGAGGGTACTAATCAAGTGTGAGTTCCAGGGCTGAAGTGATCTTGCAGGATGAAGAATTTCCTGGTGGAAAAATCCAGAGGAATATAGTCAGATGGGACTAGACAACCTCTCAAATAAAAATAATCCCTATTATACAGGTAGATATGTCAGAAAAAGAAAACAGCAAAAGAAGTTAAAAAGGAATTACAACTATAGAAATAAAAGGGTAAAAGAAACCTAACCCAAACCATCATATTTTCCTAAAATACCCCTACATACTTCACTTTCTATGGTGTGAGGTGTGGGTGAGGGAAGAAGACAATATTTCATTTCCACTTAAAATTGGGACTTGGTATCTCTTCCACAGCCCAGAAAGGACCAGATGGGACTGTCATTCCCAATAATTACTGTGATTTCTGCTTGGGAGGTTCAAGCATGAACAAAAAAAGTGGCCGGCCAGAGGAACTAGTGTCCTGTGCAGACTGTGGACGCTCTGGTAAGTGTGACCCCTTCCCTGCCCTTTGGGAACTTTCTTACCCAAGCACCCAGGTACAATCCTATTTTTCCCTCTTTAGCTACGTAGGGTAAGATGCTAAGGGAGAATGATATAGAATAGTGATAATGGTGGTGATTCTGACATTTTTTTCAGGTCTTAGAATTTTGTGACCTAATTTTTTAAAAAATCTAAAGGGTGGGAAGCATTAATTGATATATTTTTGGCTTTTCCACATGCAGATTTCTTTGGTGTGTGTACGTGTGTATGTGTTGTTGTTGTTGCTGCTGTTATGATTGTTGTCATTGATGTTGTGGAAGACAGTAAGATGGAAATAGAACACACTGAGATACAGCCTCCTTGTGTTCCTCTATTGGGTACATCTCAATATGCAGAGTTGTTGGTTTAATTGAAATGGTTGAGGTGGGCATGAGGGAGAAGGGAATCAGTGGGAGAAAATATCCAAGAAAGATACTGGAAGACTTATCATGTCTTCATATTGTCATCAGTTTGGATATTAGTGATCCTTGGGCTTCTTAGTAGCTGCATGAACAACACTTCCATTGGCCATACATTCCATACATTGTGTCATGTAGATCAGACCAAAAAACCACAGCGGAGTGGAGATTAAGAGGTAGGGGATATCAGGGCTTAGATGCTTATAAGTGGGCTTAGTAACTTTTTTTATAGTTACTATTTTCAAGAACTTAAAGAAATGCTCCATTTGGTCTTGTCCTTTATTTCTCAAAATAAATTTAGGTTTTTATGGTTTTTCTCAAGTTGTTGTTTTGTTTTATTTTGCTTTTTGATCCTACCAAAGTCATTATCTACAGTTTGCCAGAGTTGATCAAGACAGGTTATTTTACATAATTGTATTTTATTGCTATAAATAGACTACCAGAATTTCAGAGTTGGAAGGGACCTTAAAGGTTTTGAGGTCCAGTCTCAACTGAAGCGATAATCTCCTTTACAACATCCCAGTAAGTGGGAACTCATTACCTTACATGGTAACCCATTCCATTTGAAAAATAGCTCTATTAGGAAGTTGTTCCTTATATTGAACTGAAAGGTAACCCTGTAACCTCCACTCATTTGTCCTAATTCTTCCCTCTGGAGCAAAGCAGAATAAGTTCAAGCAGTGAAGGTGAAAGGTGACAAGAGATTTAAATCTCACCTAAGTCACTCCAAGTGTTTCTGACCAGAAGCTGAAAAACACTTCAGAATGTTTTGGCTAACTCTGAGCACAGCAGTGAGGGATGGTCCCCTCAACCTTCCTTTTCCTCTCCCAGCCCCACGGGGCAGCTTCTCACTTCTTGGATTGCTCTCACTCCTGATTTCTTCTCTTGTTTTGTTTACTATAGTCATTAGCCTGCACCTTTTGTCTTGGGGTGTCAAGGTTGATACAGACATTGATCTAGTAGAGCTGGCAAGTGAGATGTTGACAAAGGATTCTAGTTTCCAGTCCCCATGACCTCAGCATTAAATTAGCAGACCCAATGACAGAGTGGTTCACTTGTATGTAGCTCTACCCAATTTCTTCTGGAAGTAATCTGTTCAGTTACTTTCCAGACACAGCATACAATTATTATTGTGTTGGACTTCTAACTGATAGGTGGTAGCTTGGGGAGACAGAACCTGTGTAATTGCTGGACTCTGATCAACAAAGAGTTTAAAAAACGCCCAATAGCACACATATTTCTCTCTCTATATAATGTACATGTATTTTATGTGTGTATATGTATGTAAACATATCAAAAACCCACACACCCCATCCCCAGAAATATATATGTAGTGATCTTCTACCACAGCAAACAAAGACTTCCATCTCAGGTAGAACTGGGAGTTGGGAAACAAGGGCAGTCTTCAGGAGTTTTCCACATTCTTTTCCCCTCAAGAAATTGAGTAATGGTGGAAACAGGAGTGCATAAGTGATCCTCCACTTGAAACTTCTCAGTTATCCGTCCCAAATTTGCTTCCTTATCTTAAAAACATAGGTGATTATCTTCTGCTCCCCATACTTTTATCATACTGAGCTGGGATTTATTTGTATGGATCATTCAACCAATGTCTATCTCAAATATCCGTCAAACAGCTGTTTGCTTTGGGATTGGCTTATGGCTCCGGTTTTTCAAGCTTGGGAAGGCAGGTTGGATGATATTCCTGGATAGCCTTTCTGGTGTCTGTTGAGGGAAGAGATAGGAGCCAAGAGGAGCTATTTGTCCTTCCCCACCTTTCACTCTACTTTTACTATCCCTTAGAGACTGAGATGCTTGAAAGTGGCAACTTCAGTGACTGGGATTATAATGGCTGGAGACACTCCTGGGGCCCAATATGAATGTGGAGAAGTGTCAGCTGCAATTCTGTAGATTTTAGCACTTTATATAATGATTAAATTTCTTCACTTTTAATCCCTACTCTTTCTCACCTGATGTACCACCTTCAGTTGGACTTAATACTGCTTTGAACTCTTGAGAGTATCAAGACTCTTGACTAAGGGCTTTTTAAGTGGCTGAAATGTGTATGTGCCCTGGTCAGAGGGTCTTGGTCTTTTTTCCAATCATAAACAGGAAATTGCATGTCTGTATTCTCAGATCACTAATTATGCTTTACAGTGAGGTTTTTGTTTTTGTTTTTGGTGGGGAGGGAGGTAGAAATGAATTCCGTGATACGGGAATGTGAGAACAGACAGGGGTGGAAAGGATGGAGTGAGAAATGGATGAAAATAAAAATAAACTGGGAGAGGATTAAATGCCTCTAATGGGCTATCTGACAGCAATAAATTTGTGAAACTGGCTGCCAAACTGAAGGACAGTCATTGTGCAAAGAGCCAAACAGCCTTTAAGTTGTGCAGACTTATAAGCCGTCAGGGGAAAACATTCTCTTGGCTGGGGTGTGAATAAGAGTGGGGAAAGCACATCACTGACCCTTTCACTGCCAGAAGCTTTGGATACTTGTACTGTGGTACAGGGATCTCTTCTCATTAAAAAGCAAGCAACACCACAAATCCCTGCCTCTAAAACCCTCCCATTGTCCTATTGCACGATATCACTCCACAAGGTGGTACACATTCAATCCCTTTGAGTCTCAAAATGGTGCATTGTCTAACAGTGGTAAGAATAACCTTGTAATGATATGATATTAATATGAATAATGCTGTCTGTTGCTTAACCCATGTGCTGATATATTCATCATACATGTCAGCTCATTTGGGAGGAGAAGGCAGGAAGGAGAAGGAGGCGGCGGCGGCAGCACGAAGTACGGAGGACTTGTTCGGTTCCACGTCTGAAAGTGACACGTCAACTTTCCATGGCTTTGACGAGGACGATTTGGAAGAGCCTCGCTCCAGTCGAGGGGGACGCTACAGTGGCAGGGGCTCTCCCATAGCAGATAAAAAAGGCGGCTGCTAAATCTACTCAACAAACTCTGGGCCATGGGCGGTAGCCCTTTGTACTTTGGTTGTTGTTCTGGTCCCATTAAAAAAAAAATAGAACTTTAGATTTCCTCCCCCTCCCCCACCCTGCTACCTTCCCTGCCTTTTCCTCACATCCTCCATATTCTCACATCCCCTTACCGTTGCCCCCCTACTCTCTCCCACCACAAGTTTTGGTGATATGCACCAAAAGCACAAACTATTTAAAAATTCAAAAAAACCCAAGAGATGACTCCCTCTTCCCTCAGAGAGAACTTTGGTTTAAAGTTTTTTTCCTCTAGAAACCAGAAATCATGTGGGTTATCTTTTGGGGACAGATAGATGTGGGTGTACATTTTCCCTAAACCATTAAAAAAAACTCAAATGGAGACAGTTTTTTCATTTTTCATATTTATTGGCAAAATGATGAAAGCACTAACAGAGAGGTTGGAGACAAAGAACCAACAGAAATAAGGTTTTGAAAACTGTTACTTATATAATCTAGTTATTATTAGAAATAGATTAAAAAAAAATAAATCAACCTAATACTGCCCTGTCTAAGGGGAAAAAAGGCACTGGAAGGAGAATTGTCCCAAGGAAACTTAGTTAGGATGAATTCTGTGATGTGAGATTTTTCACTTGGTGTCCCATTCTGTGTTCGTGGATCCTCACCCCATCTGACAGTCACACCTCTCCCCTCTCTCCCTTGCCTTCTTTCCCCTTCCCCTTTCTCCTTGACAACCCCTGCCAGCTTGGAAATCACAGCAGCTCTGGAGAAGTGACAGCACGGGACAGGCCAGGTTTCCATGAATCCACCTCCAGGCACCTCAGTCTCCATCCAAAAGCAATCGCCTCCTCTTCAGCTCCTCCTCAGGCAATGCTGCTGGCTTTAAAAAAAAAATGTTTTCTTATTCTCACCTCTCCCCTGGGTGAAGAGCAATGTCCAAGGGCAGGAATGGAATAGAAGTGGAATATTTGGAACTCAACATTGATGAAACAGCCAGAGGACATGAATCCTAGAAGAAATGAAAAGGAAAAATACCTCACTTGTACATTTCCCATCCCATTTTAGAAAATGTACATAAATACCCTTTGGATTGTCAGGCCGTCCGTATTTCTTCTTTCTTCTCCTCCTCCTTCTTCTTCTTTTTATTATATATATATATATATATATATATATCTCTATACATAGTGCCGGCCAGGCACCTTGTTTTGTGTTTCCAATAGCACATCCCGAAATTAACC
Organism: Pseudocheirus occidentalis; assembly: GCA_028646575.1. Classification (NCBI taxonomy): domain Eukaryota; kingdom Metazoa; phylum Chordata; class Mammalia; order Diprotodontia; family Pseudocheiridae; genus Pseudocheirus; species Pseudocheirus occidentalis. The sequence goes on from CM053598.1 coordinate 192,314,279, forward strand.
AAAGCAATACTTGCTCAACTCTCCTGGGCGACAGAGAAGAGAAGTCACCTCTCTGATTGGCTGTCCCAAGAAAGAACAGATGAGCAGTCCTCATTCAAAAGGTATGTCTAGCTTGTATCTGTTTTGTATTTTGGGTTCAACTATCCCACCATGATTTTCTCCTTCTGGTCCCCACCCCTTACTTCCTAATAGGTCCTACCACCAATAATGAGCTTTGCAGTTGGAGTGCATTAAACATGAAAATCTTGTCAGTCAACAAGCATTTATGTGTCTTAGTGGCCATTTTGGCATGTGGGGCTGAGGCAGAAATATTGTCACATAGTTTGCTTGGAAAATTTGAGCGGAAGATGTTTGGAAAACTTAGAGGCTGTGCAGCTTGAATGTTTGGGTAGATGGTTCTTCCTATTTCCCCCACCCCCATGACCAAACTTGAAATTAGACTCACAGAACTATGATTAGGATTGGACAAGGTAGGCTTATAGTTGGAGTTAAGAGAAAGGATAACAAGATAGGGATATTATAGGGTTGTGCTTTTAGGTTCTCTGGGGCTATCTATAGCTCCCAAGGTAAAGCTGAACTGGGGCTATGCAGTTTTAAATCCTCCTGGCTTATACTCAACTTTGAACTGTGAAGCTTTTGAGAAACACCAATTCCCAAAGCAATGATGACAATAGTGCAGGCCTAGAAATGTAGTTGAGCAATGAATCAGATAGGCTGCTCACAACGAGCTTGTACCTCTGGCTTGTTAAAGGTAAGAGAGAGGAATAGTTTCTAGAAATAAATTTTTTTTAGCTTTTCCTGAAGGAATTTAATAATTGTCTGATCCATGTCCCTCATTAGACAGATGAAAGGACAGAAGCCCAGAGAGATTAAGGGATTTTCCCAAGGTCACAGAGTTGGTGGGCGGCAAAACCTATATTAGAACCCAGGTTTGAGTCTTGGTGTCCTTTCCAACACAGCTTTAAATGGACCTTTTGTGTTTATTTGCAAATTTGCGGCAGGAGGTGCAGTGACTTCTGACTTCTGTTTTTCTTCCACTGTAGATCAGTATGTAACTCTTTCAGGTGGTGGGTTATATTTGGAAAAACAGATATGATCTCATCCTATTGGGAGAAACATTGATACTTTGGGTGGCAGTGTCTCTGGAAATAGGTCATAGAGAGTTAAAATTATAAAACACAGCTGCTTGCTTATCATGTTGAATAGATTTCTGTAGAGGTGAATTGAGTTTCTCCTGCCCAAATTGCTAATGCACATACTCTTTTTCCTGCTGTGTTCTCTTGTCACACTTCTGTTTTGTCATTCCCTGTTCCTATGACTCTGACATTACTTCAGTAGCATTGGGACATTGAGGCAGCAATGATGAGATGTGAGCTTCTGTCGTTCAGCTGATTCACAGTTTCTTGAGATCAGCTTCAAAGAGCACTACAAATGATCTCGAAGGCCTTTTCTTCTCAGTCAAATGTTTGCAGTTTCTGAACTTCTCAACAACAGCTTGTTGTTGGGCTAGATGTGTTTTTTTATCCACATAATTAGACAAAGCACACAACTTTCCTGTTCTATCTTGGGAATCCAATGGGGAGCAATGAGCGCTGAGTTTTCTGAATTTGTCACAGCCCTTAGATCCCCAGGGGAATCCTGTTGTTCTGTAGTTGCTAATCTGAAGTTATTTCTGTTATAGAAGACTTTTGTCTATGATTTCTGTGGCTGGGATCAGTGGGGTGGGATGGGGTGGGGTGGTAGAAATCACAGAACTGCAGAAAGGAGTGATGTCATATGGAAGTACATGAAGATCTCACCTTAGTAAGAATAATTTATACTAGACTCAAAGAATGTTAGAGTTGGGAGAGACTTTTGACTTCTAGTTCAGCCCCATCCTTTTACAAGTGAGGTAATTGAGTTCCATACAGCTGAATTGATTTGTCCAAGATTGCCTACTATACTCAGGCAGAGAGAGAAGTTACTACTGATATTACTACTAATAGTTGATGTTAATATTACTAGTGAGTGATATTTAGATATCTTTAAGGATTTTAAGCACTTTAAGATTTACCTATCACTTTGTGTATATTATTTCATTTAGTGTTCGTTATTACCTTTGTATTGCCCACAAAGAAATCGAGGCCCAGAAAGATTAAGTGATTTGTCTGTGGTCACACAGCAACTAAATGTGAAAGGCAAAATTTAAATTCAAGTGTTTCTGATTCCAGGTCTAGAATTCTGTCCATTGTGCATAGTGCCTATTTTGGAGGATAATATCCAGAAGAAAAGGGGCAGCTAGGTGGCAGTCTACAGAACACTGGCTTGGAGTGAGGAAAATTCATCTTCCTGAGTTCAAATCTGGTCTTAGAGATTTACTAACTGTGTGACCATGGGCAAGTCACTTACCCCCCTTTGCCGCAGTTTCCTCATCTGTAAAATGAACTGGAGAAGGAAATGACAAACCACTCCAACGTCTTTGCCAAGAACACCCCAAAAATGGCCTCATGGAAAGCTGAAAATGATTGAACAACAACAGCATCTAAAAGAAAAAGGAGAAACCCTGCCACTAAATCAGCTGTATAATCTTGGGCAAGTCATTTGACCTTTTATGGACTCTATCTTCTTAACCTATCGAATGACAGAATTAGGCTGGATGATCTCTGAGGTCCCTTTCAACTCTACAATTTACAAGTAGGAAGTGACATAGATTGGGTTGACAAAGGGAGGTTGGGAATAAGCATTTATTAATATGTCAGTCACCTTCCTGAGTGCTTTAGAAATACAAGCAAGAGATTAATGGGTTTTGTACTCTCATCCAATCTGTTTTCATTCTTCAATTCATTAATTTCATCCATAAATTCATTCAGTTTCACTTATTCATGAATCAATCTTTTTCATTTTATTGGATTGTTTAATCCATTAACATTTGAAGGTATAAGAGTTAGTTTTCTATTTTCCTCTATCTCTCCCTAATATTGAGGTTTTTTTTAAGCTAAGATTTCCCCCCCCTTTCTCCTGTAAACACAGTGTTATGTTTCTTAAGTTACTTAAATCTTTTCTTAAAGTGGCCTTGTTTCCATTGGTTCTCTTCCCCTCATGTTGATTCCTATTTCTCATTTGTTATCCTATTCCCTTTGGGTTTTTGGTTATTAATTCCTTTTTTTCTCCTGCTTTTCCACAGTTACACATTTATGCCCTTCCTTCTTTAGTCCTCTTAATTAGTCAAGCAGATTTCCTTTTCTCTCCTCCTCTTAGTCCTTTTCATTAGTTTTTTAAATCTCATTTTTGTGTCTCTTAAAAAAAAGTATTTCCCAGGGTGCACTAAGTGGTAGAGCACTGGCCCTAGAGTCAGAAGGGCTTGATTTCAAATCCAGTCCCAGATATGTAATGCTTACTAACCGTGTGATCCTGGGCAAGTCACTTAACCCCAATTGCCCTACCTTCCCCCTCCAAAAAGCAAAAAAAAGAGTATTCTCTCACTCTCTTAATTATACTAATATTTTATTTGATACTCACAGTAAGTCCTGTGAGGTAAATGCTATTATTATCTTCATTTTTACAGTTGAATAAACTGAGGCAAGTAAGTAAAGGTTAGGTGACTTGCCCAGGGTCACAGCACTATTAAGTATTTGAGTATTTTCCTGATTCTAATGCTCTATCTCTGTGCTCCTTAATGGTCAACCTACAAAGTTGTAATATCTCTTCTTCTTTAGTAATGGTGTAGGATGGGGAAGGTATAATTTTACTTGGTTCTTGCTCAGTTCCAGTTAAAAGGATTGATGCTGGTAATTAGAATAACTTCAGAGACCAGCCTTACCAAAAATAATTTAAGTATGCCAAAAGGAATTTACTACCTTCTATATCAGTGGGCTCAAGTTGAAATCCACCTCCCTCTGTCCCTTGTCCCCTTCCTTCTAAACCATCACTCCTTAGAAATTGCTTTTATCACATATTTTGAAGGGATAATGTTCCTGTGGCTCCTGAAAAATGATAAGGTCTCTGTGGTTGGTGGTCTGGGATATAAATATAACTAAGAATAATTTTCTTATATATTAAAACATCAAATTTGAACATAATTTGAACTTTTGGTTTTGGTGGCAGTGGGAAATCACAGCTCATGATAATAGGACCCTAAGTACAATGACCCTGAAGAAGGAAGCCTTCTGAAGTACAGAGAACATGGATTAAGAATCAAAAGATCTGGGTTCAAATGCTGACTCAAGTTATTTTTTGTTGTTGTTTGTCCTTCATTCTCAAAGAGGACCATGACATCAGGAAGGAGATGTCATGACTTGCAAGGGAATTGGACTTAAGTGAGGGAGGGCTGTGCAGAGTCACCAGTCTCCCTCTTTCCTCCAGAGCCATCAGGGTCCAGTGGTGAGATACAGATCAGGACGACTAGAGATAGATACAAATGCAGTAGGAGCCTTTTGCCTTTTTAAACTAAGGTCTTTCCCAGGCCTCAGTTTGTCTGAGCCAATGTCCTTTCTCTGATTAAGGCTAGGTTAGAAACAAGGCAAAGAATGGCCTGTTTTACCTAGTCAAAAAGCAAAAATAATATCAGTCTGGGAGGGGAAGACCCTTGGGGTTTCTGGCCAGAACAGAAACAATTTACACTCACTCTGAGCCAAGTGAGGTTTGGGCTGGGACCTATTGTTGGCCAATGAAATGAAAGCCAGAGTGGTTTGGGTGTAAGGCATAGTCCATAAAAAATCTGGCCCATAAACCCCAACATATCTTGCTAGATTTCAGTGATCAAAATTTGTAGTCCTTTGGGCAGAGCACCTGCAGATAAAAGTATGATTCTCTATGTGGACACAGGGAATAGAAGGAGAAGAGGGAAGGAAGGAAGGAAGAAGGAAAAGAAGGAAAGAAGGAAAAACAGAAGGAAGGAAAAAGGAAAGAAGGAAAGAAGGAAAGGGGAAAGAAGGAAGGAAGGAAGGGAGGGAGGAAGGAAAGAAGGGAAGAAGGAAGGAAGAATGGGGAGGAAGGAAGGAAAGAAAGAAGGAAGGAAAGAAGGAAGGGAGGGAGGAAGGAAGGGATGAAGGAAAGAAGGAAGGAAGGAAAGAAGGAAGAAAGGAAGGGAGGAAGGGAGAAAGGAAGGAAGGAAGGAAGGAAGGAAGGAAGGAAGGAAGGAAGGAAGGAAGGAAGGAAGGAAGGAGCTCTGTTGCCCAATCTTAGCTGGCTAGTTGGGTTCCCAGTGGGGCAACTCAGACTACTCAGAGATTGTTATATGTGCTTCATTCTCAAAGAAGGTCATAACATCAGAAAAGAGGTGTCATGACTTGCAAGTGAATTGGATTTAAGTGGGGGTTGCACAAAGTCACAAACCTCAGTCTCTCCTCCAGAGTCATCTGGGTCCAGTTGCAAGATATAGATCAGGATGACTAGAGATGCACCCAAGTCATTTATAGTTTTCACATCTATAAAACGAGGATAATAATGCCTGTACTACCTTCATTACTGAGAAGTTGTAAAGAAAATAGAACTTTGTAAACTTTTAGGTTCCATGTAAAATGTGAGCTATTATTAATTTAGAAGAACTAGACAGACAAGGATTGACTCCCAAGTAAGCTGGTACATACAGCAATGTGAAAATGATGGATCCTAGTTTGTTTTTTTTTTCCTTCTCAAATAAATGACTTTTTGAAAATTGCACTGGGGGTGAAAATGCATATTTCATTTAAAAATTTTAGTTTTAATAATGCAATTTATGACTAGTATTTGAGGTGGTTTTAAAAATAGCTATGATTTTTTTTCACACTAATAGTCTCTGTTAGGCTTTATTGCTTGCTTTGCAAATATCCATGGCTTCTAATGGACCTTATGCTGGATGTCTATAGCACTTGAGAGGTTGTAAGTGCTATTTATTACTCAGGGATAGAAAAGAAATACTGCTTAGAGATTCTTCTCTCGTAGTATTAGAAAAAAAAATCGTATCTACTCCCCAGTGCAAGCTAGGTGGCTCAGTGCGTAGTATATGGGACCTGGAATCAGAAAGACCCAGCTTCCTGAGATGAAATCTGACCTCATACACTTCTTAGCTGTGTGACCTTGGGAAAGTCACTTAACCCAGTTTTCCTCAATTTTCTCATCTGTAAAATGAACTAGAGAAGGAAATGGCAAACCACTCCAGTATCATTGCTAAGAAAATCCCAAATGGGGTCATGAAGAGTTGGACACCACTGAAACAACTGAGCAACAACTCTCATATATGTCTCCTATTACATCTGATTATAATTTTGAATATGTTTTTTTATGAGGATAGTTTATGTAAAGTAGGCTATTAGGGATCTTTTTGATTGAAATCATTTCATTGAGCCTTATATGAAGTTGAGTTCTGGGCACTGGTATTTTCTGAGTGTGGTGGATATGGCCTAGAGCATACAAGACTGATGATGGAGAGGAAGCAGGTGTTGAGAGAACTGAGTTCTTGACCTAACTTAACCATATACTGATCATATTATAGATATGATTCTCATACATATATGAGAATATGAGAATATATGAGAATATACATATTATACTATACCATATATTGATCAAATAACTTTTAATGTACAATTAATTTAGCTAATAGTTTATCAAATAATTATCATTAATTAAAATAATTTAAAGGGTCATTTAATTTTTCTGTGTCTTATTTTTCATTCATAGGAAATAGATATGTTCACTTTTTACTCGCCAACTTAAACAATAAGCTATGAAGTAGCATAGTTTAGTGTAATGTCCAACTTAAATTGAAATTCAGCATATTGACTTAGAAAACCACAGAGTAACATAAGTGTACATTTTATTGAATTTTTATTTTCTTCAATATTTCATAATTATAATTTAATTTGGTTCAAGCTATACTGGGGAGTGTTGAGGAGCAGCATAGTGCAAAGGGGCAGTGAATTTGATGCCTCTGGTGTAGTGGTAGAGAGTTGACCTTGGGGCCCAGAAGATCTGAGTTCAAGTCCTATTTCTGAGAGATACTATCTGTGTGCCTCTGGGTAAATCACATACCTCTCAGGTAACTCTTTGAGACAATAAAGCCCAGAGAAGGTGCTGATTTACATTGATAAAGGGAATTTCCTAATCTGGGAGTATCCTTTATCAAAGAAATAGTAGACTGAGTCCTTACCCCAAGAGGAGTTACTAGGTAAGATATGTGAAAGGCTTCAAACAATTGTAATTAAACATTAAAGTTCCATGGCTTTTTTGAATTGAAGCAGAATTTCACCGTGGAGATAGTTACATTAGAATTGGGTAATCTCTAGTTAAAAAATGGACATTGTGTTTTAAAAAATGAACTAATGTTGACTATTTATAAAAACCAATCAAATTGACCCTCTTTGAACTTTTCCCAGGAGATTGTCATATGTTTGGAGGTGGAAGTTGTTTGGTTGGTTGGGGGTTGGCTAGGGTAGCAGAAGAGTAGGTGGGAAGGAAGTTACACGTCCATGTTTTTTTCATAGCACAAGCCCGAGGACATATATTTCTGCTGGTGAAATATTAGGCCAAAAGATTATATAGTGCATAATAAAATTGAATTCTGATAATCTGTTTAAAAGATTTTGTTAAGAAAAGCCACCATACCATAATGGAGGGGATCCTTCTGACTGAGTGATTTACAAAATGTTTAGAAATCAGGGATGATTTCTGTATCAAGTTATGAGCCCAAAAAGATTCCTTAATGACACAGAAGTTAGATTTAATTTTAGTTTTGTCTATTTCTGTCTTAACAGACATTAGTTAATCAAAAGACATTTTTATCGTGCTTACAACATGCCAGATAGTGTTAACAGGATAAGTTTATAAACTTTTGATAATGATCTACTTACTAAACAATGCCAGATATAACTAAATTGATTCATTTAGTGAAGACTATTGAAACATTGACGATGGACACAGAAATGTATAATACAAAGTTCATGGCTAAATGATTTAATAATCTGGTTGAAAAAATAATACGGCATACTTGACAAATTAAATGACAATGTGAGTTTAAGTAATTCCTCCAACAAGCATTTATTAAAGACCTGTTATGTGCCAGTGACTCTGCTAAGTGCTGTGGTTACAAAAACAAAAATGAAACAATATTTGCCCTCAAGGAGCTTATTGGCTCTGTGTGTGTGTGTGTGTGTGCGTGTGCGTGGGTGTAAGGGTATTGAGAACATATGTACATACAAGTAAATATTAAACATGTACTGAATAGATACAAAGAAATTGGAAGTGGGAGGTAGAAAGAAGCACCTGGTAAGGTCAGGAAAGACTCCTGTAGGAGGTGATAGATGAGTTGAGTTTTGAGTGAAGCTAGGGATCCTACAAGGTGAAGATGAGGGAGATTTTGCAAAGACATGGAGGCTGGAGATGGATCATTGTGTACAATGGATTAGCAAGTGCGTCAGTTATACGGCAGTGCAGAATGTGTGGAGGACAGTGTGCTTTTGAGATGGAAAGGTAGACTAGAGCCAGATTGTGAAGGAATTTAAATTCCAAATAATAATAATAAATAATAATAATAATATAGGATCCAAATGTCATGAGATGTCATAGGTCAGTCTATGACTGAGTAATGGTGGGAACACTCTGGGAAGGCATGGGGTGGGGGGGAAGTCTTTTCGTACAACTAAATAATTTGGACAGTCTTTTGAAGTCCTTTGGGATTTGCTCTAAAGCCAAAGTATTTGTTTCACATAGTGAATGTAGGTGGTGGCAAATTCATGGCAAAATCTATGACTCAAGAAACTGCTATATATATATATATATAGTCAAGGGGAAACTCAAAAATGCAAAACATGGTGTATAAATGAATTTCAGGGTTATTTGCTCCAAGGGTTGAGTCCATGTTTTGCAATCAGTAGATGCTCATTAAATGACTCAGTGATCTCAAGTGATTAGATTTAGCAATGAAGATATATATCATTGGTAAGACTTATAGCTTAAGAATGATATTTAAGTGTGGGATAAAGAGTATTAATTCCTAATTATATTATATGAAAGGAAGAGTATATTCTGGGTACTGTTCCAGATAACTATAGCCAGAATTAGGTAGAAGATTCTGAAAAGACAAATCTAAGGGAAACGAAAGGGGTAAATCAGCAGAGGTCAACAGAAAGAAAGAATAGGGATTTTAGAAAAGGTGAGAGGAAGGTTAGAATTAGTGCTAAGAAGGGGAGAAAGCCAAGCCTCCTTGTAAGTTAGAAATGGTAGAAATGGTCCATGAATGTGGCAACAACACACTATATAGGCTACAGATGAAATAGCAAGAGGAAATTAAGACTAAAATATTGTCCAGAAATAAGAAATATCTGGATCTCACTCAGGTCAGTGACTTGGGGAGGGGATCAGAGTTTGGAGAAGAAAGGAGGAAAAAGGATTGAGGACAAGGACAAGGATTCTGGGAGAAGTGAAATGGACAGGTAGGGTAGAGTAGGGGTGAGGTAATATAGAGGACCGATTAGGAGCTTTGCAAGAAATTTGGGGAGGTCATGGTGCAAAGTGAGGGGAAATAAGGATAGAAGGGGAGGAAGCAGTTGAAAAATCAGAGAGGAGGAACTGCTAAGAGCTTTGTGGACTGAATTTGCCAGGAGGAAGGAATTCCATAGCAACTTTTTTAGTAGCATTTTTTTTTCACTGAAATAAAAGCCAAAAAAAAAAACAAAATGAAGAAAAAGTAAAAGGAGATGACAAATTGATGGAAGAAGAGGGGTCTCCACCCCCCCCCCAGCTCCCAAAGGAGGGGAGCAATAAAGGAAAACTAAAAAGGAGGCAGAGAGAGAAGTAGAAGACAAAATAATGGAATAGATTAGTGGGTCTCTAACTTTTTGTCCTACGGACCCATTTATGCTCTTAAAGATGGTTGAGGACTCTGTCTCCCCAAGAGCTTTTGTGTATGTGGTTTACATATTTGCCATCTTAAAGTATGTTTTACATGAATTCACATGCAGAATTGATATATTGCTTGCTTTCTCAATGGTTGGGGGAGATTTAGGTGGGAGGGAGAGAATTTGGTTCTCAATTCAAGAAAAAAGTATTAAAAATAAATAAAATGTTCAGCATATTAGAAATAATTAAAATGTCTTATTGATTGCAAAAATAGTTTTGACCTTGAAGTCCCCTCTTAGAGACTCTGAAGTGTTCCTAGACCACACTTTGAAAACCTTTGGAGTAGATTGTTTGAAGGAAGGAGGAAAGGAAAACCCCAGTACTGAACCTGGTCAATTCTTCCATTCATTCAGCAAATATTTGTTGAGTACTGATTATGTTCAGGGCTATGATCAAGGCACTGTACTAGTTGCTGAGATGAATGCAAAGTTTAGATAAAACACAGGCCTTTCCCACATGGAGTTTACAATTTAGTAGGCAGATAAGACATAAACCAGCCAACCATACTATGAATATTCCAGGCAGCATGGAGTAATGGCTAAAGAGAAGGCATGAAAGCTGAAAGGACCAGGGTTCAAGTCCTGTCTCTGACAAATACTTATGTGGGATCCTGGGAAAGTCACTTAAACTCTGAGTACTCTGGGTCACTCTCTGACTCTAAGATGCTGAGAAAGTGCCATCTGGGATTGATAAGAGTTTCCTCTTCTGAGAGTTTTTTTATCCCAGTGAAATCACAGATCCAGTCCCTATGGCATGATCAGGATATTCCAAAGTACTACATGAGATTGAAGGGAGATCATTATTAACTTACTGAGGGATGGTGTGAAGGCAGATCAGGAAATATATCATGAAGAAGGTGATATTTGAATTGGGATCTCAAAGATAGATACATGATAGGTAGATGGTAAATATTGATTCTATGGAAGGGGAAAAAGTGTACCAGGTCATGTGGATAGACATTAAGCATTGTGTGATGGCAATTTTTGCCTACTCCATTGAAAATATAGAAAGGTCTTAGTGATAGAAATGGAGGAGAGAGATAGAGATATCTTGTGCTTGAAAGGTCTCTGTGGAAGGAGACAGTGTGTTGGTTGAGATATTTATTTGTTTGTGAACTTATTTTTTCTTGCTTGATTTGCCTTTTTTCCATTTGGGCCATATCTGCCACTTGTGTCTCTAATGAAGCTTGAAATGAACTTGGCTGTCTGTGTGGAGTGTGCACAGCACACTCACCATCCCTATTGCTCTTTTTGAAATTGGAAAGTGCACCTGTCAGGCTATTCTTACCCCCAGATCAGTCACCATCCATTAAAGAATCACCACCAAGTAGGTTAGCACCAACGTTTCTTCTCACTTCAGATCCTGTCCTCAGCAAACTTCATTTTAGCTAGAACAAAAATTCCATGATTCTCTGGCCTGTTCCAGAGCCGAAGGAAAGGCACCCCTCTTATTGCTCCTCACAGTTGGCTCTTAGACTGATTCTTTGAATCATTGGGGTCCACTGGTTCCTGAAACAGATCTCTTGAGTTAGTCCTGGGCCTGAAGGGATCTTCTAGGACTGATGATGACCCAGTCCCAGTAAAAGCAGTAAAAGCCCTCACTGGAAGGCGTGAGGCAAGGCTGCTCAATCACCTCGTTTGTCATTGTACGTGTCTCAAACTAGACAGTAACCTCTTTCCTTCTGCCCCCACCCCAGCCTCATTCAAGATTAGACATATATGGGGAATTTGACAGTGCATATTATAATAAGACCATTTCTAAAGAAGTAATATGTAGATGGATTGAATTATCAGAACACTTTTCAGACTTTCTAAATAGGGGCAGGAGAAGCTCTATGAGAAGGTCACCATGGGGTTATCTATATATACTCTTTTCCACTAACAGAAATCCTGTTTGTTCAGTTTCTGAGTAAAAAAAAAAAAATTAAAAAAAGGTTTTGCCGAACACCTAGTTCTGTCTGCTGCTCCTCCAAAGAATTGAAAATCTAGCTGTGTTCTTTCTGCTTCCTGTGTCACATTACCCAGGAGCAATTGAGTTGCCCTTATTTCAACCGATTTTTCCCACTGTTCACTTGCAAGGGAGAGAAAGCAGCCTGGTTTTTGTTCTCAGAGCCCCATAAAATTTGTAGCTGGTTATTTTTCTTTTTAGTTTTTTTCTTTTTCAAAAGTCTTATTTATTCTTTGATTTTCTGATTTTGAATTTTTAGACAGCTGTTCTGTGGTGGTGTTTTTTGTTTTATCTTTCATTGCCTTTCCCTCTGCAGTCGACTCTCTGTGCTCTGGGGACTCCGGCATCCTTCAAGCAAGCCATTTCCGAAGAAGGTGAAAAGAAGCCAGGATGATTTGAACCTCCTTCTTCTCCTCCTCCTTCTCCTCCTCCTCCTCCTCCTCCTCTTCCTCTTCCCTTTGCCTGGCCCCTTCCCATGCCTGTGTTTCAACTAACACAGGAGCCTGGACCATGGAAAACCCTCCTGCTCTGCTCAGAGAATTCTTGGAAAGGGCCTAAGTTTGTGCAATAAGAAGAAGTTTTTTTAACCTTTGATTTTGGTTCTTTTAAGTGTCTGTGAGAAAGTACCCAGGTCAGACTGGAATTACAGTAGAAGTAACTGAACACAAACAAACTGAAAAAAAATTAACTATTTTATTTATTTCAATATTTAAAAGAAAAAAAGAAGTGCTGACCTTGCACAGTATTTTTGTTTAAAGTACATTGTACTTCAAAAGTTAAAAGCAGGTTTGTGAAGAAGTGAAATCAAAAAAGCACTTAATGTAAAATAAAGACAATATTAACATTAAGAAAAAGCAACAACACGTTTTTATTATGAAAATAAAGCTAAACTCTGCTCCCTTGTCCATTTAAGGAAGCCATACGTGTATACGCTCCAGGTATTTTTATTTCTGCAAGTTGGATGTGGTGGTAAGTGAGGAGTGCTTTGTTCTCTTATTTTTATTCAGCTTAAAAGTCATTTGAATTAATATTGACTATGTACTAAAACAAGAACAACAAAAAAACCCAGGCACCCCCCCCTTCCACCTAGACTTGGCTGAAGTGAATTAACCACAGGGGTGATCAACAAGCCCTGCCCCCAAACTAGCCCCATTTTGTGTGAAAACGAAGAAGCTGGCTCCTAGCTATGAATTTTCATGGGGCTTTAATACAATTCCATTCAGGGAATGAAAAGTGTTTCCTAGAGTAAAGCAGGTTCTAGTTCTATCCATCTAGGGGTAGTTATACTACTTTTAAAAATTCAGAAATAAAACTAAAAATCATCTAAAATTAGAGCACTATTTTTTAAAATTCAGAAATAAAACTAAGGATCATCTGAAATTGGAGCTTGACTGGTTTCCCATATTTTGGGGGTGGTAATCTTTCATGTCTCTGTAGAAGCGCTTAGCAAAGATCTCATGATACAGAGCTGGCATTAAGCACCTGTGGTCCAAATGGAAAGTCAGGCCTAGAAGGAACAAGGAAAGGTCTGAGTAACCAAAATGCCAAATTCAGGTTTCTATCGGGGACCGGGAGTGCAAGGCTGGGGTGCTAATAGTTATTATAATAATATTATGATGATTTTTATAACTATTATAATATATTAACTTTATTATAATATGATGATAAGCTATGATAAGAATTTAATATCAATAGTAATAATGACAAAAGCTAGCATTCGTATAGTGCTCTAAGGTTTACAAAGGGCTATATGTTGGTGATCCCATTTGATTTGACTATTTTGTCATGTGGTCCTGCCAATGAAGTTGAGAAATAATAATCATTTGAGTATAATTTTAATATTGTGCAAATGGCCGTATGGTCGGATATGGACTGAAGTGTCTTGATGACTAGGTTCTGCTCCTAGTTTGACTACATGCATGGTCTCTTAACACTCCTGTGCTATTGAGTGTCCTTCCTTTGTAATAACAGGAATGGCAATAAACATACAATTTGTTTGACGCTGGAATACTTGTAAATAGGTGCTTGATTCATAGTGTTACCATAAATGGTTCAGTGTATGAGACTGTCTCACCCGCTTTTAAAAAGGAAGAATGGTAACATATTCTCTGTTGTTTAAATTGCTTCCTACCAGTACTCCATCATCTCCACACCCCCAGGCCAGCCTAGCAAGAGAGTCACCAAAGTGACTTCCTATTATTCTAAAGCAAAACAAAACAAAACAAACCCATTGTTGAACTGCCCCCCCCAAAGATTCAGATCAATTTTACAACCAAGTCCCCAAACCTTAAGTAGTTGTGATTAAACTTTGCAGAAATGTAGGGTCTGTGCCCCACTTCTTAAATAAAAGTCTATTTCCAGCGCCCTCACACCTCTATAAATACTGCTTTAACAAGTATATTCTGTAATTGTGGCTGGGTTTTTCATGGCATTTTTCAATATTGCGGTTGGTTTTCCAGTAAGATACTGTCAAGGTGCATGCATGTATGTTGTCTTGATCACAAGCGATGGCAGATACGGATTTTTCTCAGAAGGTGGCATGCAAAGTGAACAGAAGTCCAGGGTCGGTGTCTCCATCAACATCATGATGCCAGAATCATGTCACTCACTCAACCATCATCATCTCCATCTCCATGATCACAAAGGATTCATAAAAGGCCTCAATTGTGTGTGATGCTTACTGTGCCTAATGTGCTAGAGATATTGTGCTGGGACCTAGTGCTACAGGCCTTCTGCATACAGTGGGTGCTGGTTGTAGTCCTGGGATGCTGGTGCTGCTTATGCCATTTGGAGGGGATGTTGATGTGAGCTCATTCCCCTTTTCTGTTGACAGTTGGGGCCGACTGGGTCAGATTCAGCCTGGCAGCCCCCGTGGATGTGAAGGAGGGACAATGCTTCCTGAAAAGCCAGTTCTGTGCTCTTGGAATAATGCCAGTCCATGGATACCCAGGTGTAGATGGAGGCTAAACATGGGCCACTGTGATGCCATCACTGTTGATGCTGTCTTGGTTGCTTTGAGTTTCCCCAGTTAAAAAAAATAAGAATAACAGCTGTTACTCACCAAGCTACTCCTCTGGAGGCTGTGAGAATCTGAAATACTAGACTCGATTGAGATATCACATTCAATCTGGAGGAGGCATCTGTCCTCTAAGGAATAAGTAATAATAATTATCATTGACATTTACATAGTGCCTTTGTCAATAAGCTGAGGAGCATCTATGAAGTGCTTACTGCATGCCAGGCACTGTGCTAAGCTCTGGGGATATAAAGACAAAAACATGGTCCCTGCCCTCAAGGAGTTTACATTCTAGTGATGAAGACACCATGTAAATAGCCACGTAGCCATAAAATATGTACAGAGTTTCAGGAAGGTCATCCCAGAGGGGAAGGCTTTAAGCTTTGCATAGCACTTACCATATGTTACCAGATTTGAGTTTTGCATTAGTGCTGTGAAGTACTACAGGAATATTATACCCACTTCACAGATTAGGAACCCAAAGCTCAGAGCCATTCCGGGGGCTTACCCATGGCTAATAAGAAAAGTAACTGGGATTTATAAAGTACTTTGTGGTTTGAAATGTGCTTGACATACATTATAGCATCTGATTCTCACAACAACTCTCAGAGGTAAGTACTACATGTATCATCCCCATTTGACAGATGAGAAAACAGTCTAGTGACCTTGGGATGTGCCCAGGTTACCCTGAATATCAGAAGTAGCATACAAATACAGGTCTAGCACTCTGCCTATTGTGCCATTATACCTCTTGAGGGACTGCCTCTGAGATCCTAGGTTTTCACAATTCAGAAGGATACTTATTTCTTTTAGGCAAATACTTTTCTCCTGAAAGGGGATTTTACTTGTCCTTGTCCAGGACCAATCCTTGTTGCTTACAAAATGCTTGAGCTCCTGATGAGCAGACAAAGAGCTGTGTTTAATTATAAGTACTATTTAGAGAAGAAGCGGGAGAACTAAATAATAAAAGCTAATGACTAGCATTTGTTTAGCTTTTTAAGATTTTTCAGAGTACTTTTGAATGTCATCTCATTTTATCTCCTTAAGAACCCTAGGACATAGGGGCTATTGTTACCCCACCTTTATAATAATTATAATAATAATCACATTTATATAGCACTAACTATGTGCTGGGCAGTATACTAAGCACTTTCCAATTATTATTTCATTTCACCCTCACAACAACCCTGTAAGGTGAGTGGAATTATCATCCTCATTTTATAGATGAGGAAACTGAGGCAAATACTAGTGACTTGCCCAGGGTCATGCTATGTGCCAGGAATTGTGCTAAGTGCTGGATACACAAAAGTAAAAGACAATCTGTGCTCTCAGGAAGCTAATGCCCTATGCAAACAACTATGTTTAAACAAGATGTATACAGGAGAAATTGGAGACAATCAACAGAGGGAAGGCACTAGCATTGAGGGGGATTTGGAGAGGCTTCTTGTAAAAGGTGGGATTTCAGCTGGAGTTTGAAGGAAGGAGGTAGAAATGGGAAGGGGGAGCATTCCAGGTGTGGAGAACAGCCAGTGAAAATGCCCTGAGTTGGGAGATAAATTGTCTTGTTTGAGGAACAGCAAGGGTCACACAGCTTTTAAGTGTTGGAGCCTGGATTTGAACTCAGGTCTTCCTAACTCCTGGTTCCAGGCTCTATCTGCTGCATTGCCTAGCTGTCTCTAAATGCCAAAAGGACCTTAGAGATTGTGTTTCAATTTGATAGAATGAGATGGTGAAAATGTGTTCTGCAGCATGTCTCTGTGATTTTTGTTGTTGTACACTTGTGTCTGAGTCTGTGTGACCCCATTTGGGATTTTCTTGGTAAAGATACTGGAGTGGTTTGCCATTGCCTTCTCCAGCTCATTTTTATAGATGAGGAAACTGAGGCAGAGTTAAGTGACTTGTCCGGGGTCACACAGCTAGCATGTGTCTTAGGCCAGATTTGAACTTAGGAAGATGAGTCTTTCTGACTCCAGGTCCAGCACTCTAACCACCTCACCACCTAGGTGACTAGGACTGCTCATTCTGATGAAGAGAAAAGGCATAGATTTAAGCATGAGAATGAGAGAGAATGAATCGTTTTCTCCACCGGATTAGAGCTGTCTTAGTGTGTTAAATCTGATGTCAAATATAGACTCTGAATTATGTAAGTATTTCTCTAACAAATCTTTAATGGCTGAAAGATCATCTTATCATCTGAAGTAGGACCATAGATTTAGAGTCATAAGGATTTTTAGACCAACCGTCTCCCTTTATAGATGAAGAAACCAAGTGCTAGACAGTTTAAGGTCCAGGGTTACACAGGTAGTAAAGAATGGAGTTGGGGTTTCAATTCCAAGGCAGGTAATCTTTCTATGACACCATACTGCTTCTGACTGAGAATTACAACAATCTGACTTCACACTGTTGTCTAAAAGCATGTAATAACTAGGTAAGATCATTCATTTGGAACTGTTTAGGACCATCATCTAGTGAGGTAGCACAGTGGCTACAGTGCCCAACGTGGAGTCAGGAAGACTCACTCTCCTGAGTTCACATCTTACTTCAGACACTTATGAGCTGTGTGACCCTTAAGTCACTTTTTGTTTGCCTCACTTTCTTCATCTGTACAATAAGCTGGAGAAGGAAATGGTGAACCACTCTAGGATCTCTGGCAATAAAACCCCAAACAAAGTAACAAAGAGTCAGACGTGACTAATCAACAAAAACAAGAACAAAAATCCCCATAGTTTAAAAGTTCAACCGGAAATAATCCCCTTTGATGTCTTTCTTTCTTTTTTTCCAATTTATTTATTTATCTATTTATTTATTTGTTTGTTTGTTTGTTTATTTGTTTATTTGTTTGTTTATTTTTAGTTTTCAACATTCATTTTCACAAGATTTTGAGTTACAAATTATTCTCCCCATCTTTCCCCTACCCCCACCCCAAAATAGCAAGCCTACTGACTACCCCTTCCCCCAATCTGTTCTCTCTTATATCCTCCCCCAACCCCACCCCAACTTTCTAGTAGGACAAGATGGATTTCTATAGCCTGTATAGATATACAGGCTATAGAAATCTATAGCCTGTATATCTTATTTCCCAGTTTCATGTAAAAAAAATTTAACATTTGTTTTTGAAACTTTGAGTTCTAGAGTCTTTCCCTTCTTCCCTTCTCACCCACCCCTACTGGGAAGACAAGCAATTCAACATAGGTTGTACATGTGTAGTTATGCAAAACATTTCCATAGTAGTTAAACTGTGAAAGACTAACTATATTTCCCTCCATCCTATCCCACCCCCCACTTATTCTATTTTATACTTTGACCCTATCTCTTTTCAAAAGTGTTTGCTTCTAACTGCCCTCTCCCCTCCCCCCATCTTCTATCATTCCTCCTCTTATCCCCTTCCCCCCTGCTTTCCTGTAGAGTAAGATACCCAATTGAATGTGTATGTTATTCCCTCCTTAAACCAAATTCAATGAGAATAAGGTTGACCCATTCCCTTTCATCTTCCTGCTCTTCCCCGCATTGTAATACTGTTCTCTTGCCTCTTTTATACAGGATCATTTACCCTAATATATTTCTCCCTTTCTCCTCTCAATAAATTCCTCTCTCACCTCTTAATTTTAGTTTTTAGATACCCCTTCAAATTCAACTCATCCTGTGCCCTCTATGTATACATGTACACACATATGCACACACTCATATATATATATATATATATATATATATATATATATATATATATATATATATACACACACATATACCCTCCTATACATACATGTATACATATATATTCCCTTCAATTATTCTCATATTGAGAAAAGTCTCATGAGTTACAATTATCATTTTTCTATGTAAGAACGTAAATAGTTCAACTTTAATAAGTTCCTTATGATTTCTTTTTCCTGTTTACCTCTTCATGCTTCTCTTCCTTCTTGTATTTGAAAGTCAGATTTTCTGTTCAGTTATGGTTTTTTTTCATCAAGAATGCTTAAAAATTGTCTATTTCATTGAATGACCATATTTTCCGCTGAAGCATTATACTCAGTTTTGCCAAGCTGGTGATTCTTGGTTTTAATCCTAAGCTCCTTTGACCTTCAGAATATTACACTCCAGGCCCTTTGATCCTTTAATGTAGAAGCTGTTAGGTCTTGTGTTATCCTTATTGTGCTTCCACAATACTCACATTGTTTCTTCCTCACTGCTTGCAGTATTTTCTCCTTGACCTGGGAACTCTGAAATTTGGCTATAATATCCCTCAGAATTTTCTTCTTGGGATCTTTTTTCAAGAGGTGAGCAGTGAATTCTTTCAATTCCTATTTTGCCCTCTGGTTCTAAAATATCAGGGCAATTTTGCTTGATAATTTCTTGAAAGATGGTGTCTAAGCTCTTTTTTGATCATGGCTTTGAGGTAGTCCAATAATGTTTAAATGATCTATCCTGGATCTATTTTCCAGGTCAGGAGTTTTTTCCAATGAGATAGTTTACATTGAATTCTATTTTTTCATTTGTTTGGATCTGTTTTATAGTATCTTGATTTCTCATAAAGTCATTAGCTTCCAATTCCTTCAATCTAATTTTGAAGGAATTATTCTATTTGGTGAATTTTTGAAATTTCTTTTCCATCTGGAAAATTTGGCTTTTTAAGGCATTCTTCTCCTCTTTGGGACTCTTTTACCATTTGAGTTAGTCTACTTTTTAAGGTGTTATTTTCTTCAATTTTTGGGGGGGTTTCCTTTAGCAGGCTGTTGATTCACTTTTCTTGATTTCCTTGCATCATTCTCATTTCTCTTCCCAGTTTTTCCTCCACTTCTCTTACTTGACTTTCAAAATCCTTCTTGAGCTCCTCCACGGCCTTTAGCAGTTCCTATTTTTCTTGGAAGCTTTTGATGCAGGAGTTCTGACTTCAATGTCTTCCTGCTGCTCCATGCTTTGATCCTTTTTGTCCACAAAAGAGAATTCTGTGGTCTGTTTGTGCTTCCTCTGCTTGCTGATATTGCCAGCCAGTTACTTGACTTTTGAGCTCTTTGTCATGGTAGAAGTCTGCTTCCAGAAGGGAGAGAGCTTTGTCCCAAATTGCTGGGTGTTTTGCAGCTGCTGGAGCTGTTAGTTGGATGCCCTCTCTGTACCCCTCACAAGCTCTGGCACACTGGCCACACACCCCAGGATCACCACCTAAGACCATGATCCAGATCCAAGCAGGTCAAAGCAAGAGTGATTACCCTCCAAATGGTTGCTTGGTCCCCTGCAATCTGTAGGCCAGGAGCTCTGGAAGCAGCCATGATGCAGCAGCTGCAGCTGTGAGGCCTCTGCCACTTCTTGCCCTGGGGCAGGGGCCAGGGGCCAGATGGCACTCTTCCTTCACCCTTCCAACAGAGTTCTCCACTGACCTTTTATTTTCTCTTTGGTATTTATGGGTTGAGAAGTCTGGAAGCTGCCACCGCTGCTGGTGATTCACTGTCCTGAAGTCTGCTCCAGCTGACCTGCTGGTCGCGATCACCCTGGGGCCAGAACTGCAGTTTGCAGGGGGACTGTGCTCAGCAACCAGTGTGCTGTGATAGACCTTTCCTATCATCCTGCCAGGCCACCTTCAGCAGGAGATTTGTTTCTCTCTGTCTCTTTGTGGGTTCTATAGCTTTAAAACATTTTTATAGTCATTTTTTTAGATGCCAAGTTTGTGCTTTTACCCTGCCATCTTGGCTCTCCCCACCCTCCCCATGTCTTTCTTTTGCTATAGAGATGGAAGGGAAGGAAGAGAAATAGAGATTTCCCTCTGAGACTGTGAGAGACTCCAGGTGTCTTGTCCATTATGGTCACTATCCAGACATTTTCCAAAAATTTGCCTTGACTGTTCTTTTCATTATGTTTTCACCTCCCCCAATATTTTTTTTTCTCTTTTAGGCATCCAGAATGGTTACATAAGAACAAAGCTAATTACACATTTTACAATTTTGTTTTATTGACTCTAAAATCCAGTGAATTCAGAACTTAGAGTCAAAGCATCCCATGGTGGTTTTTTAATATGGAATGGTGGTCATGGAGCTAACCCTCCATACTTTGCTTATACTCTGATTTAAAGAAAAAAATGCACCCTAGAATTTTTCATAAGGTGTTTTAACAGAATCACAATATCAGACTTAGAAGGACCCTCAATGGCTGCCTAGTTCAACCTCTGCCTCAACTCTAATGCCCTAACAATAGAACTGACCAGGAGTCATCCAGACTTTTGTTTGAAGACCTCCAATGAGAGAGAAACTTTTAAGGCAGACCATTTTACTTCCTCACATGAAGAATTTTTTCTCACACCAAGCTCATGTTTGCTTCTTTATAATTCTTGTCAGTTATTCCTGGTCTCATTCTCTGGACCCAAACAGAAGAGTCTAATCATGTTTCCATTTGGCCACCCTTCAGATACTTGAGGATAGCTGTTATGTATCCTTCAAGTTTCCCTTCTTCAGGTTAAGCATATATAGTTCCTTCAACTCATCCTTACATGGGATAGACACAAGGTCTTTCACCATTTAGTGATGTCTTTCATAAACTGGGTCACCCAGAATGGAAAAAGAGTAATCCAAATGTGTTCTGAGCAGAGTAGACCTACCTACTCCTGGATACTATGTCTCTCTTAAGTTGATCTAAGATTTTGCTAGTCTTGGCTACCATTATCACATTTCTGACTCACTTTCAATTTGTCAACCACTAAAACTTCAATCTCCTCCCACCCCCAATGATATTCTGTATAAACAGCCATACTTCTTCATCTCATGACTTGTGAAGTTGATTTTTGATTCAAGTATAAGATTTTATAAGATATGGATCCTTCTTATGTCTCATCTTATTAGATGATCTTGATTACCTCCCTGAGAAAAGAAGCCTCTAGCATTGACTAATTCCAATCAAGTGAGAAACAGTAACATCAGAAGAATCCTTCAATGGTCTCTTCCAGTTTGGGAGCATTAGCAGAATAAGGAAAGATGTTTTCAGTGATGACTCATGCTACTTTGATTTGCCTCTACTTTCTACTTTTTCTCTTTGGAATTCCAGATATTGCCAGTAGCAGCCATCCCGAATTGAATTAAACAATTGGTATGCATGTCAAAATTGTGATAACTTCTTAGAGTGACCTTAGGTTTCATTTTCTGGCATTTCAAGAGACTCTAGGTTAGTCCAAGTACCATCCTCTCCTATACCCATGAGCTGCCTAGAGCAGGATAGAACTTATGGGTAAGATAGCATGCACCAAAACCTAAGTAATAAATGGTGATTTCACCTCCCTCAAAAAAAGTGACATTTGCTGACACTCGTGATTTCTCTCAACACCTTGCTCACCTAGTCGTGTTTGAAAGACTGAGAATTAACAAATTTTAAACCCTGTGCTCTATGCCTTAGTAATTTAGCTCCACATCCTAAATCACAGAAATCACAGAAGTTCATAGAATTGAGTCACTTGCTCATATTTACATACATGCTAATGTTTGCAAAGCACTTATATACTCTATTTTGATTAAGCCTTACAACATCCCTGTGAGTAGGGGATATTGTCATATGAATAAGGAACTGAAAGCTGAGATGGTATGGCCTACTGATTGTCATATATGTAGTAAGTGTTCGGAGTAGAATTCAAATTCAAGTCTTCTTGACTCCAAATCTATCCATTATTCACATACTACCTCTCAAGAACAGTGTGTCCTCACTACAATACTGATGCCAAAATGACCTATTGGAATAAATCGTCTGCCAAACCCCTCTTTGGACTAGTTTTTCCCATCTGTGAAGATAATGCTGAACATGAAAATGCCACTTTATTTAGCTGGTCCATGAACCCAAAAGTCCTCTAGGGGATCTGGGGAATTCATGCTGAATACCTATTAAATGCAAAAAAAGAAAATGTTCCCTTTACGAACATAAGTCACTCTTAGAGCTCAGTTGTGGGATAGAGTTATTGCCCTTAATGCCAGTAGTCTTTGCAGCTGGTGGCTTTTGCATTCCTTTGCTAATCTCTAAAAAGTATTCAGAAAACAAACATGGTAGACCCCAAGAGACCATTACTTCATCCCTGGGGGTACACCTGGAGGCATATGGGGTTTTCTACCATGACCTACAGATCAAGAAAGGGGACTATCTTATTGCAAAATCCTTCGTGCAAGGTGAAGAAATAGTCTCTCAATGTACTTAAGCCTATGGAAAGCTCTTTTCAATAATTACAAAAGCCAGAGAAATCAGACAGGGTGATATGCAAGAGTCAGAGTCTGACTACTGCCAATCAGAACCATTATACAACCCTATTGGGTTATTCTCATCAGTGACCTCATATCTATCAGGGGTGTAGAACATTGTTGATGTGGTAACAGGCGACATTGTCTCTGTGCCTAGGAGAGCTGAGTGAGTTGTAGTTTTTGCACATGAGTATGTAACTTGGTAGCAGAAGTGCTATGTCCTTCTTTTGTCTTTTTAGGAGATTCTTTTAAGCCCCTTACCATCTTTCATTGTGCCCTTTGGCAATGACCTTTAAGTTCCTTGAAACTGCTTGTCATCTGTGTTGAGGGTGTATAACTGGAGAGTTACATATTTGGGGGATACATAGGTCCCAGAATGCAAAGGGGGTGATGTTCTTCTTATTGTAGGATGGATACAGTTGGATACTTTGAAGACTTCTACTGTTCCTGGGTGAACAATATTTATTGACTCAAGAACCTCACTACTTTGGTAGCAGGTTAGTTCCCTCAAGCTCTCTTCTACACCTCCATCCCTTTACTCTGTGTTTCTTTTGTGCTCAGACACTCTGAATGAAGCTGGATCGCTAGTAATGAGGAGCTATGACTCAAACTAAAAGTTATTTCTTTCTGGGAACAGTGCTACCGAAAGACAGACAGATTTGTTTCCTGGAATGAGTTGCTAAGAACCAAAAGAGATTTGGAGTCATAAAAGAGGAAGCCAAGTGATTCCCTTGTCCCCTTTAAATGTGTTTCCTGAGGTCCTCTGCTGAATCCCAGGGGAGTAATATTTCTCATCCATTTGGCAGCTGTTCTTTCAAAAAGAAATGTTGGCCTTGTGCGATTATTTGGCGTCAATGTTCCTCTCTAACCTTTAATGCTGCTGTCATATAATTAGCAGGACAGACATTTCTGTTATGTGTTACAGTGGCCCAAAGGTAGCCAACTCTCCCCAGATGTTAGCAGTTTGGATATTAGCAGCTGCTTCTTTCCTTGGAGAGGAGACCACTTGTGATAGTAGAATATTAATTTGCATTTTAGAAATAGGTCTGTTCTCGAGTATGAGAGCCCATTCACATGATCAGGCTGTAAGTAACTTAGCAACTGGGGGGATTTTGTCATGGGGTTCATGGCAGGTGACTGAAGGGGACAACACTATGTTATTAACAAATGAAGATAGTATCTTATCTGAAAAACTCTTGTACTTGACTATTAAAATATTTTGTCCTTTCCGTAAAGTGCATCTCATACTTCTTGCTTAATGGGATACTTTGCAGGGAAGCCAGGGCCAGATTTCAAAGCTACAAGGATTTTGTGGTAGTACATTTAATCTTTGTACCTATGGGATGAGTAGCTGGCTTTCCCCCTCTATAATTTAGAGCTTGAAGGTGATTACACTGCTTGCTTTGGTGAAGAGGAGGGGGAAACGGCAGGTTTATGTTGTTTATCAATGATCAGGCTAATCTTCCTGATGAAAACATTTTGTGTTTGCAAGGTAAAATAAAATATGATTCCAAGGACAAGTAAAGTCAAATACATTAAAGATTGATGGAAAGATTTCTGGGATCCCCCCTCCCCCAAACCCTACACTGGGCACTGCAACTTAATGGGACACATTCCCTCTTGTGGCCTCAGTTTCCAGAAAAAAAAGAATGCAATCCCAAACATAGCTAAACAGAACTTGACACATCTAAGTAGCCCAGACTAAGAAACTTTTTTTTCTTCTCAGTTGTCAATTAAAAGACTTGCTTGCCTAAGTCTTGCAAAAAAAAGATCCCTTCTGGCTCTAAATCCATGGCTCTAAAAATTACCCTATTGTGCAAAGTTTGCCCCTCATCCCCAATCCCCAAACTCATAAATAAGATTACCAAGACAGAAACATGGCTAAATTCTTGATAATTGCTCTATTCCTTTTCTTGTTATTGTTGTTAATCTTAGTTAACACAAAACGTCAATATTCGATGAGGACTGAGGATGATGTGACCTTCCGATGCTTCCCTTGTCCAACCTTAGAGTTATCATAGAATCGTGGAGAATATCTCCTGCAGTCCAAGTTAAAATAAGTGGCAGCATTTCAGCTGTGTGCTCTAAATGATATCATAGAATTGCTTTGGTCTAAGTTGGCAAAGGTAGAACTGAGATTCAATGTTGCTCTATCATTACGGTGACTCACTGATTCCATGATGGTTATGGCTCCCTGAAATGGTTGATTAAGAGATGATGGTAATGATAATGATGTGGATGTTGATATTGATGATGATGATAGTAATTGCTTGGCTTCGTTTAATGCTTTGCTTCAATACTTATGGCAGCATAGAGCAGTACTATTAAAGAAAAAAACCATAATTTTCTGCCTTGGGATAGGCAGCTGGTGATAGACAGCTGGGCCCAGAGTTAGGAGAGCCTGAATTTAGATCCAGGTTTGGACATTCACTGACTATGGGATCTTGGGTGAGTCACTTACTTCTGTTTGCCTCAGTTTTGTCAGCTGTAAGGTAGGGATAATAATAGCACCCATTTAGCAGGGTTGTTGTGAGGATCAAAGAGATAGTATTTGTAAAGTGCTCAGCACGATGCCTTGTACATAGTATATAAATACTAGCTGCTGTCGCTGCTGCTGCTGCTGCCGCTGCTGTTCAGTTATTTTTCAGTCATGTCTGATTCTTCATGACCCCATTTGGTGTTGTCTTTGCAGAGATATTGAGTGATTTACCATTTCCTCCCCCAGCTTATTTTACAGAGGGGGAAACTGAGGTAAACAGGGTTAAGTGACTTGTTCAGGGTCACATAGCTAGTGTCTGAGGTCAGATTTGAACTCCAGAAGAGTTCTTCCTGCTTCCAAGGCCAGTGTTCTATATGCTGTGGCACTGAGCTCTACTACTACTACTACTACTACTACTACTACTACTACTACTACTACTACTACTACTACTACCACTACTACTACTACTACTATTGTACTGAAACTAATAGATAAGACTTTCTGGCTAGCTAATCAAGTCTTTTAATTAGCAACTGAGAAGGAAAAAAACAAAAAAAAATTCTTAGTCTAGGCTACTTAGATGTGTCAAGTTTCTTAGAAAGCTATGTTTAGGGGTGGCTAGGTGGCGCAGTGAATAGAGCACCGGCCCTAGAGTCAGGAGTACCTGAGTTCAAATCCGGCCTCAGACACTTAACACAAAAAACTAGCCGTGTGACCTTGGGCAAGTTACTTAACCCCAACTGCCCTCCAAAAAGCAAAAAAAAAAAAAAGCTATGTTTAGTACTTGTTGGATGACATTCTGCCTTTGACACTGTGTAGTAGTAGAATTAAGTACCCAAGGAAGGCTCATTCAGTCTTTCAGACTCTTGGATCTCATTTAATGTAGTAGTTTTGGAATTCCAAGTTTACCTTCATATCCCTTCTCTGGACCTCAGTTTTCTTCTTTGGAAATTGAATGGATTGAACTAGAGGACTTCTGAGGTTCCGTCTTGTAATGAATTTATGATCCCTAGAGTGGGGTTCTCATCCTGGGGTCCATAGATTTCAGGGGGTCCATGAGCTTGGATGGGAAAAATTATTTTCAACTGACCTCTAAAAATTGGCATTTCTTTCAGTTATGAAATAAAAAAGCATTATTCTGAGCAGTTCATAGATTCCACCAAACTGCCAAGGGGTTTCACGATCCCCCCAAAGTTTTAGAACTCTTCTCTAGAGGTTCCTTGAAAATAATCTTTGTTATTGCTGGCATACTTTACATGGGTCTCTTCTATCATCTCTAGACCCCAGTAAAAAGTACACCATGACTTAAGGCTTCAGGACATGAAAGGCAATTCAGAAAAATGTTTTCAGCCTCAACAATCAGAAAACCATGATTTTATTACAAAATAGGATTTTGTGAGGTACAAGGGATACTTCCCTGGTTTTATTATCCTGTGGTAGAGCCTCATCAATAAGGGGAAGAGTTATGATTTAGGAGGGTATAGTGGAAAGACCACTGGTTCTGGGTTCAAATCCATTTTCTGTTCCATAACTACATTTTGTGACCTTGGGTATATCATTTCATGTCTGTTATTAGCAGTTCACATATTGTATCTTCCCAAGAGACTATGAAATCCTTGAGGGAGGAGGCTATTTTTTCATCTTGTCTTTCAGTCCCTAATGCCTAACATGATGGCCTGCTTAAAGTAGGTGCTTAATAAAGACTTGTTGGGATGGGAAGGTGCAATATGCAATGTGAGTCTCATAAGGTGGAAAAGGTGTTAAGTTGGTTGTAGCAAGAATCTGAATAAAAAGTTCAATGACTATGGAATTTTTCCACTTCACGGTTCTGGCTGTATTGTTGGACTTTGTTAGCCTTCTGTGAATTGTTAGAATAAATTATTTCATGTCTGATTTTCCCCTAAAAATTCTCCTACAGGATCAGAGATTTAGAAGTGGAAGGGACTTTAGAAGTCCCCTCTAATTTCACAGATGGGTCTGTTCATGTCTAGGGAAGTAAAATTTTGGTTAAGGCCACACAGATGATTAAGAAGAGAGTTAGACTTTGAATTTGGGCCTTTGAATGCAAATTCATCATTCTTTCTTCTGTATCTATCATATTGCTTCCTAGCTTTCATGTAACTGGACCATCACAGGAACCTTGTGAGGTAATCAGGAAAGACTTAATTCTGATTTGACAGATGAGAAGTTTGAGTCTAAATTGATTTGGTCAAGGATACACAGCTAGTCATAAAACCGGGAATAGAAGCTATGTCTCCTGACTTCTAATCCAGGGCTCCTACTGTCTCATGCTATTTCTCTTGTTGTTTTCATTTCTTTTCCTCTGGATTTCCACCTCATCACTCAACTGAAACTGCTGTCTCCAAAGTTTCCACGATTTTTTACCTGCCAAGTCCAATGACTTTTTCTTAGTCTCATCCTTCTTGACCTTTCTACTGTATTTGATGCTGTTGATTCACCTCCTCCTGGATTCTCTGTTTTCTCTAGATTTTCATGATACTGCTCTCTCTTGGCTTACCTTCTACCTCTCTCCCTATCCACTCTTCTTTATTAGATCATGCTCCCTAACTGTGGATGTGCCCCACATCTGATCCTTCTACAGGATCAGAGATTTAGGAGTGGAATGTCTATCCTGATTCTTCTTTTTCTCTTTTGATTTTCTTATCAGCTCTCATGGGTTTAATTATCAACTCTACATAGATGACACCCAGATCTATATTTCTAGCATTAGTCTTTATTTTTTTCTATATATTTCATTCTCCTCCAATTACGTTAAAATTTTTTTAACATTTGTTTTTTTTAAGTTTTGAGTTCCTAATTCTATCCCCATCCCTTCCCTTAGTTGCACACAAACATGTGTGCAATCATGTAAACCATTTTTATATTAGTCATTTTGTACAAGAAGACTCAAATACAAAAGCAAGAAAGAGAGTGAAAAATAGAGTGCTTGAGTCTGTATTCAGACAATATCAGCTCTTTCTGGGGGGTGGATAGCATGCTTCTTCCTTAGTCCTTTGAGATTATCTTGGAACATTGTATTGCTGAGAAGAGCTAAGCCATTCACAGTTCTTCATCATACAATATTGCTGTTACTGTGTACAACACTCTCCTGGTTCTGTTCACTTCACTTTGCATCAGTTCATGCAAGTCCAGATTTTACTGAGATCATTCTTCTTGCCATTTATTATAGTACAATATTAGTTCCACAACTAGCATTAGTCTTTATAATGTACTCCAAATCCACACTATAAACACTTTATTAGACATTTCAAACTAGTTGTAGCATAGACATCGGAAACTCAACATTTTCAAAACAAAATTCATCATCTTTCTCTTCCTTACTTACCCCATCTCCCTCAATGTACCCCTCTTTGAACTTCTCAATTTAATCACCCAGCTTCACAAATTTAGTATCATCCTCTGTTCCTCATTTACTCACTTATCCCACATTTGCAACCAGTAGCCAAATCTTGTCATTTCTCTTTATGCATCTTTTGAATGTATCTTCTCTCCACTCACTAAACTACCACTTGAGTTTGGCCCCCTTCACCTTTGACCTGAACTATTACAAAAGGTTTTTAAAAGGTCTTCTTTCCTCAAGTCTCTTGTCCCTCCAATGCACCCCTCATAGAGATTTTTCTTTTAAAAGTATTTATTTATTTATTTACTTTTAGTTGACAACATTCAGTTCCATCAGCTTTTGAGTTACAAATTATCTCTCCCTCCTTCCCTTCCCCCCCTGCCATGGCAGCATGCAATCTGATATAGGTTCTACAAATAAGTTCATTAAATACTAGTCAAGTTGTCAAGAAGGATTATAACCAATGGAGTGAACATCGAGAAAGAAGGAACAAAACAAAACTAAACTAAAGAGAGAGGGAGTAAGTCGTTTGCTACAGTCTGCATTCAGACTGGATGCAGACAGCCCTTTCCATCATGAGTCTTTTGGAGTTGTCTTGCATGGCTGAGAGAAGGCCAGTCTGTCACAGTCAGTCCTCACAGATACGCTGTGTCTGTGATTGTGTACAATGTTCTCCTGCTTCTGCTCCCCTCTTTAGCATCAGTTTATAAAAGTCTCTCCAGGTTATGATGAAGTCTGTCTGCTTGTGGTATATCACAATAGTATCCCATTACATTCATATACCACAACTTGTTTAACAATTCCCCAACTGATGGGCATCTCCTTGATTTGAGACTTTTCTAAAGCACAGGGCTAACCATGGCATCCCACGCCCCCCCATCCCCCACTCAGTTAACTTTAACGGCTCCCTATTGGCTCCACGATCAAACAATCTAGTCTCCATTTACTTTCTCGCCTTAATATATATTGCTTCCTTTCATGTACAGTGTAGTCTAATTGGTCCTTATACACAATGTTTCATCTTCCTGCATTTGGTCTTTAGTGCTAACTTTCTTCCGTGCCTGAAATACTTTCCCTCCTTATTTCTATACCTTAGATTCTCTAGTTTTTTCAAGACTCCGCTCAAATGCCGCCTTTTACATACAGCCTTCCCGCACTCCACCTGCCAATGCCTTTCCTCTATGATTTCTTTCCATTTACAATATTTTTATCTCGTGGCCCAATGGAAAGAGTCTCGGGCCTGGAGTCAGGAAGAACAGAGTTAAAACCCGGCCTCAGACGCCTAGTTGTGTGACCTTGAGTAAATAATTTCATTTCTATTTGCCTTAATTTCTTCAACTGTAAAATGGGGATAATAATAGTGCCTACCTTCCAGGAGTGTTTTGAGAATATATGTAACATGATTCGCATCATGCTCACACAGAATAGGTGCTTAATAAATACTTATATGTATTTTGCATGTTCTCTCCCCCTTTAGATTGTGAGCTCCTTGAGGGCAGGGATGGTGTCTCACGTATGTTGTTGTTGTTGTTGAGTCATTTCAGTCACATCTGACTCTTTGTGACCTCATTTGGGATTTTCTTGGCAAAGATAATGGAGTGGTTTGCCATTTCCTTCTCCTGCTCATTTTACAGATGAAGAAACTGAGGCATACAGGGTTATATAACTTGCCCAGGGTCATGAGGTTAATAAATGTCTGACACCAAATTTGAACTCAAGTCTTCCTGACTCCAGGTCTGACACTCTATCCATTATGCCATCTAGCTGCCTTCTCATATATATTAAGTGCTTAATAAATGCTGTTAATTGACTGACTGCACAAACCTTTAGCTGCCTGCAGGTGATGTATCTTTCATGTATGTTAAGAAGGAATTCTAAGCTAATTGTCTTCATAAGTTGTATGGTACTCAACCCAGGTAGAGGAATTTGGCTTAAAATGTGTCCTGCCTTGGGACTGGTGAAGGGCAGGGAGTGGTGGGAACTGGGGAGAAACTTCTCTGGGAACAGGAAGTCTACTTAGTTGCTCCCTCTCTGCCAATGCTGCACAAGCATTTTAGCTGTTCTCTTCTTGTTCCCTTCCCCTCCCATCTATGTGGTTTCTTTGCTGTGATGATCAGTGACTTCTTTTTGACCCATCCCATGGTGTCTCCTTTCTAGAAGAATCTTCTGGGGGAGGCAAAAATGTTGAGGTAGGTATGGTAGCAAGAGATTTTTAGTAAAAAGGGGTCAGAGAAACAACATGGTGAAGTGGAAAGGAAAGTATGATGGATTGGAGGGGCAGAGAAATTAGTCTCCAGATCCAACTCTGTTGCATAGGATTTGTGAGACCTTGGACAAATCACTTAATTTCTTTGGTCTTTATTTCCTCATTTGTAAAACTACAGGATTGAACTAGATGAATTCTGGGATCTTTTCCTGTTCAAATATATTGGATTCTGATTATGGGTTGTCCCCATAGAGATCAATTAGAGAAGGTTTCCTTAGGCTAGTTCTTTTTACTATACTACATTGTGGTTGTTCATCCTTCATTCTTGAAGAAGACCAATGACATCAGGAGTGTGAAGTCTTGACTTGCAAGTGCGTTTGATTTAAGTAAAGCAGGGCTTTGCAAAGTCATCAACCTCACTCTCTTATCCTCCAGAATCATCAGAGTCCATGGCAAGACTTAGGTCAGAACGACTAGTAATGGCTCAGGATAAAATGGAAGACCTTGGCCTTTTTAAGCTAAGGTCTTTCCCAGGTCTCAGTTTGTCTGAGGTAACACCCATTCAGTGATTAAGAGAGAGGTAACAATTGAAGCAAAAATGATAACCTAGTTTGCCTTCAGAAAAGAATCAGTCTGGGAGGGGAAGGTCCTCAGAGTTTCTGGCTAGAACAGAAACAATTGCTATTTACACCTACCCTGAGACACAAAAACTATACTATAGTTCACATCAAGGAAGAGTTTCTTCTTATTAGAAGAGAAGGCATTGTGTAGTAGATAGAAAATACTGGACTCAGAGTCAGTGTTCAAATCTTGGCTCAAGCCAAGTAATTTAACTTTTCAGTGTTTCAGTTTCCTCCATATTGTACAGCATGCCCTCATTTCTAAATTTTTCTATTTCTAAATCTGTGATACAATGACTTCCCTCTTCATTTTTCCTATTGGAGAGTGTCCTATTGTCTTCCTTTGCCTCTACCTGTATCCTACCATGTTTTGGTCCTCTTCAATCTCGAGAATTCTGGAATCTGAGAGAATCAACAGCTCTGTGGTGAGGGTAGGAATGGTAGGAAGAGGTAGACTTTAAAAAGTGAATTTTTTCAGCTTGTAATTTAATTAGTATAGGAATTTGTGGGAAGAAATCTCCCTCTACCAATATAATCAACACCTACTGTGCAACATGGAGGCTTAGACAATTGTCCAGGGGTTAAGGGAAGTTAAGTGACTTGTTCATGATCTCTCAGCGGCAAGGCTTGTCTCAAGGTCTTGATTCTGAAATCATTTTCTCTATCCATCATGCCATACTGACTTTTCCTGTGGAGGGAAGTGCATTAAATAACTGATTTTTGACCAGTATTCTAAGTATAAAGTCAATGATCTAATGAAAACAGACAGTGGATAACCTGGCAGGATTCCTACTCCTCTCTAGCACAAAGAAAAATGGAATGTAACTATTGAAAAAAAAGTTTTCATGGTTTCTGGTCATCCAAATGCTAGGAGATGCTAAGTCTTATCTATGTTGGTATGAAATAGGAAGTATGGCAAGTAGGAAACAAAGGAATGCCACCCTCATGCAAAATATTTATTGTTCCTGTTATCTCTCTACCATCTAAGTGCTGCAACCCAGAGTCATTGGGCTGACCTCATTCTAGAATCATAGAATTGTTAGAAGGAACATCAGAGGCCATCAAGTCCAAACATTATCCATAACAAAAGTATCTATATCTCCAAATAAGTGACCATCCATCCTTACCTCTCCAACACCTCCAGTGACTAGAACAAACTACACCCCAAGGCAGTCTATTCCATTTTGGGATAGCTTACTATAAAAGTTTTCCTTATATTGAACCAAAATTTGCCTCTACAACTTGTATCCATTTGAGCCCTAGGACTAAACAGAGATACCTTTATCTTTTCTCTACATGACAATTCAAATATTTGAAAATAGCAACTGGCTCCTCCTAGCTTCATTTTCCATCAGCAAACAAGCATTTGTTAAGCTCCTATTATGTGCCAGGGATACAAAGAAAGGCAAAAAAAAAGTCTCTGTCCTCAAAGATCTCACAGTCTAATGGAGCAGATAGCACGCAAAAAATTATGTATACACAAGATAGATCCAGGATAAATCGGAGATAATCGCAAAGGGAAGACACTAGCATTCAGCAGGATCAGGAAAGACTTTCAGATAAGTGGAATTTTAACTGGGACTTGAAGGAAGCCATTCTTGGTTTCTCCACCATCCAAGTGCTGCAACCCAGAGTCACTGAGCTGACTTCAGAGTTTCTTTAGCTGATCCCTGTATGGCATAGTTTCTAGCCATCTCATCATCCTAATTGATTCCATTCCATTGAATTCAACAAACATCATTGTAGGGTCTGCCTACTGTAAGCAAAGCACTGATCTAGAGATTCTGATAGAAAAAAAATAATATAATCCTTGCCCTCAAGGAGCTTATATAACACTAAACCCTTTTCTGGATCTGATTCAGTTTGTCAGTGTCCCTTTTAAAATTTGGCATGAAAAACAAGACACAACATTTCAGATATCTTTTGAATGGGCAGATTATAACATGACTATTCTCTACCTTACTCAGGACAGTAGGCTTTAAAATGCAGCCTATCAGTGTTTGCACTAAATTTTTGGCTGCCAAAATATCCTGATGACTCATATTGAACCACTAAAATCCCTAGATAGACCTTCTTCATATGAACTACTTTCTAGACATCTTTCCCATTTTGTACTTAGCCAAACGATTTTTTGAACCCAAATGCAAGACTTTACATTTTTTATTCTATTCAAATTCATCTTCTTAACTTCAGAATATTGTTTGAACCTGTGGTGATCTTTTTGGAACTTTATCCTGACATTGAATGAATTAGTAATCTCTTCTAGCTTTGAGCCCAGCATAAAATTGGTCAGCATGCCATCTGTTTTCCTCTACATAATGGGAGAAAAATAGTGGAGTCAGGCCAAGGATAGAGCCCTGTCTTTCATTAAAGACATCCTTCCAGTTTGAGATTGATCCTATGATCAGCATTCTTTGAGTACAGATGGTCAGCCAGTTCTGATGTACTAGGTCAGCTGTGCTTGGCCAGGAGACATCTCTTGCTACTTTTCCCACAAGGATACTGAAGGAGAGTTTTATTCCTATCCAGATATCTTATTTCCAAAACATTTCTTTATCAGTCTAAAAAAAAGGTAAAAACCTTTTTAAAGAAAAAAAAGAAACAAAATTAGCTTAGCATGAACTGTTCTTTTATTGAAAAAGCTTCCAAATGTAATTTTAAATAAATAATAATAAACAACAATGAAAGATGGCAAGAAGTTAAAAATCTCATCTGTTCTTTGTCATTTATGGAAGTATGATAAATCAATAATCAGAATGGAAGAGGAAAAGGTAGAAAGAAGCTAGAGGAAAAGAATAAAAAAGAATCTGAAACACCATCTATGCAAGTCAACATCCTTGGTACTTTTCCTTTATTTGTGCAGGAACTCATTGTTCATTACTCATTATTTGTCCTTCATTAATGTCTGCTAGCTTGTGTGATCACCTCTTTCCTTTCTAAATGCTCACAATCCTTTCCTTTAATAGTACATTTTGGAGGTATGGTCTGACATGTCTACCTTCTTCCCTTTTGCAAAAATCCACACATTTATCTCCTTCTACTCCTGCCCCACTTTAGCTTTTATTGTCTCAGAGAGCACCATGGATAGTTTATCAGTCACATTTGGTCATCCCTTTAGATCCCTCTAACGTACATAATAAATCTCATTGAGGGCATCTGGTACCCCCTTATCATGTTGCTTATTTTTAGAGTTCAATTCCTTATTATAATCTCTCCTCAATCTGAAGCCCATTCTTGTTAGAGAAAACAAGGAATTGCACCCCCCCCCCTTTTCGTTGTCTATTAGTGTCTTCCCATCAGTTCTTGGCATTGCTCCTATCCCTTTCCTCACTTTTATTTTGCCCCAGCATAAATGAGAAAGTTCCCTTTGATGACTTGAGTATTTATCTCAGATTTTTTTTTACTCATATGTGCCTTTAGCTTTGCTGATACTATGCATTTAGGATGGATCCCATTTTTGTAATTGTCTTCAATTAATAGTTTGTGTGTGTACTCTCATACTTATTGACCAAGTCATTAAAACTGTTGAGTTTCACTTTATCAATAAAATGGAGAGATAAATGGTTGGACTATGTACCTCACAAGATTGTCAGAAAAGCACTTTGTAAACCTTTTAGCACTATATAAATGTGAGTTAAAATCTGATCTCAGACATTGACTAGCTGTGTGACCCTGAGCAAGTCACTTAGTCCTGTTTGTCTCAGTTTCCTCATCTGTAAAATGAGTTGGAGAAGGAAATGGGAAACTACTTCAGTGTCTTTGTCAAGAAAATCCCAAATGGGGTCCCAGAGAATAAGACATGACTGAAAAATGACTGGGCATTATTACAAATAGTAATGCCATTGCTTGCCCACACTCCCCTCTATTTTACATGTCATTAAAAAAACTATATTATTCATGAGCTACCTATGTAGCTTTGTGGAACTCTTTATTTTATTTCTTTTGGAGGGGGGAAGGCAAGACAATTGGGATTAAGTGACTTGTCCAAGGTCACATATTTATTAAGCATCAAGTGTCTGAGGTCACATTTGGACTCAGATCCTCCTAATTCCATGGCCAGTGCTCTATTCACTGTGCCACCTGTGCATCTCTTTAGATACTGTACTCATATTTCCCTCAAGTGAATCTTTTTTTGTTGTCTATCTCATCATCAAAATTTAAGTCCTAGGAGCATCAAGGTGGCACAGTGGATAGACTGCCAGCCCTGGAGTCAAGAGGACCTGAGTTCAAACCCAGTTTCATATCGTTACTAGCTGTGTGACCCTGGGCAAGTCACTTAATCCCAATTGCGTCAAAAAAAAATTAAGTCTCAATAACTTCTATTCAAGTTTATTTCTCTTGGATTTCATTAGAACAGTGCGCTCCTCCTGAGGAGTGCTGTGTTCCAAAGCTGACTGCTACTTATAATCTTGAAGAGTTGTCTGGGGGTACAGAAAAGTAATGTCTTGCCCAGGATCATATGGGACTTGAACTCATATTGTCCTGCCTCCAATACCAACTGTCTTTCCACTATACCAGGCTGTCTTTCTCATTTTTCTTGATCTAATTTCCCTTTTAAAGTTTCAGGGTAGAAATTCTCTTAATAGGGTTTTGCCAAACACACTTTAGAAAACCCTCATGTAGACCACATGTTTTCTGACTGGGCGTCTAGGGGGCATTAGTACTTTGTGAGCATTGCCTGTAAGATAAGGATCTATGGTTCTGGCTTTAATTTTCACTTCTTTGTAATCTTGAATGAAAATTTGATATTGTGGACTTCTGCAAGCCAACATGGAAGAGTAAGCAGTAAATCACTGCAGTTCTCCCATATTCACCTCCAAACAACCGTAAAATAATGCCCCAGAGCAAATCCTGGAACAGCAGAGCCAGTGGAAGGATGGAGTGGAGCAGTCTTTTGTCCTCAGAGAGTTGGAGGATTGGCAGAAAAAGGTCCTTCTCACTAGGGTAAAAGGGGAACATATCCCAGGACAGGAAGCAGCCTAGAAAGCCACCAGCAAGCCCCAGCTCAGCAAACCAGTGGGAGATCCTGGGATTCAAGGTAGTATAGCATGCAGATGCCAACACCAGGATGCCCCAAATGCCTTAGCATAGTCAGGGGAACTGGCAGACTCTAACTCTAAGAACCACCACATGGTTCAGTGTAGCCCTGGGTAGGCAGGTGTTCTTAGGCAGCTGGAACTCCACATACTTTGGTGCAGCCTCAGGCAGAAGGGCATCTTCTTGAGTGCTTCAGCACAGCCGAGGGCAAACAGGCATTCTCCAGGATCCAGACCTCCATGTGCTTCAGTGTAGCCCAAGGAAAATGCAGAAAAACCCCACCTGGCTTCAGCACATGCCAGATACCACCCGTAGGACCCCAGCTCAGCACTAGGTAAACTGTCAGACCTCTAAAGCCTTCAGCAGCACTAGCCACCCCCCTCCTACCCCCTCAACACAGCACCAGACATGAGGGTTCCCCACAGATCTCAGGGCAACATCAGTGCAGCACCAGGTAAACAGTCAGGGCCTGGCGCAAGAAACCTGAGACAGAGCCCCTTCCACCTTGGGAACAAAGATCCAATTTAAAAGAGAGGAAAAGGTCAGAAGAAGAAGAGGAAAAAAACAATAGTAAAAGAATCTGATCACAGAAAGTTATTATGATGACAGGGAAGAACACAAACTCAGAAGCCGACAACAATATCCAAACACCTGTGGGCAAACCCCAAAGAAAAATGGGAAGTGGTCTCATGCCCAGAAAGAACTCTTAGATGAGCTCAAAAAGGAACCTTACAATCATATGAGTGAGGCAAGAGAAAGAATGAGGGAAAATGAGAGTGATGCAAGAGAATTTTGAAAAAAGACTCAGTAGCTTGGAAAGCTACTTAAAAAGTAGAACTGACCAAATGGAAAAGAAAGCACAAAATCTAATTGAGGAAAACAACAACTTAAAAGTTAGAACTGGGCAAATGGAAGCTAATGACTCTATGAGATATCAAGAATCAAACACAATCAAAAGAATTGGAAAAAATGGAAGAAAATGTAAAATACCTCATGGGAAAAAACAACTGATCTGGAAAATAGATCCAGGAGAGACAATATCAGAATCACTGGACTACCTGAAAACCATAATCAAAAGAGGACCTGGACAGCATCTTTCAAGAAATTACCAAGGAGAACTGCCTTATTGTCCTGGAACCAGAGGGCAAAATACACATTGAAATAATTCACTGATCTCAGGAAAGAGATCCTAAAATAAAAACGCCAAGGAACATGACAGCCAAATTTCAGAACTATCAGGTTAAGGTGAAAATACTACAAGTGGCCAGAAAGAAACAATTCAAATTCACAATCAGGATCACACAGGACTCGCTAGCTGCAACACTGAAGGACTGGAGGTCATGGAACATGATATTCTGGAGGGTAAAGAAACTAAGAGTACAACCAAGAATCACATACCTGGCAAAATTAAGCATGATACATCAAGGGAAAAAAAATGGTTATTCAATGAAACAGAAGAATTTCAAGACTTCATAAAGAAAAGGCCAGAACTAAACCAACAATTTGACCTCCAATATCAAGACCCTAGAGAAGCATAAACATGATGGAGAAACAGAGGACAGAGGGGAAATGCCCAGAACTGAAAGAAATGAGAATTGGGAATTGTTGTGCTGAGGTGGGCACTTTAAAAAATTCAGTCTGCATCAGAAAATACAGGCTACATTGTTTAGCAAGAGCACCAGGCCGGGCCATAGCAACCAGACAAGAAAGAAAGGCACAGCAAGCAGCTAGTCACATGGAATATTTTGGAGGGACACTCAAGTTACATAGAAGTAGATGATTCTTGCCTCTGTTCTATTCCCTTCCCCATACCGCTCCCCCCAATCCTGGCATATGGAATCTGCAGAGTAGAAATGGAGCTTCACAGAGAGGATGTTGTGCTTGGGTATGTGGTAACTC
This sequence comes from Pseudocheirus occidentalis, assembly GCA_028646575.1. Lineage (NCBI taxonomy): Eukaryota > Metazoa > Chordata > Mammalia > Diprotodontia > Pseudocheiridae > Pseudocheirus > Pseudocheirus occidentalis. Next base: position 192,352,900 of record CM053598.1, read on the forward strand.
CCACCCAAAATGTAGCATGATCTGCGCATGAGCTTGCAAGACCCTGGTTCACAGAGTCGTGCTGGGTGATGTTGCTTTAGTGATTCTCAGGTTCCAGAAACTACCTGGCCATTCCCTCACAATTGGCAGCTGTATCTACAGCAGCAGTTCTCAACCTGTGGGTTACGACCCCTTTGGGGTTGAATGACCCTTTCACAGGGGTCACAGGGGGTCACCTAAGACCATCAGAAGACACATATTTCTGATGGTCTTAGGAACCTCCTCTATCTGTCTCCAGGCGGGTCTGCCCACATGCAGATGTGCCCACATATGACTATTGAGGCATTAGGAAGGTTGAGAACCACTGGTCTACAGGATCCAAAGTGGGATTGCATTGCATGTACTGATAGTGGGAGAAGGAATGAACAACAGAACTTTTCTGCCAGGGGTTATTGGGAATGTTCCCCAAGGGAGGGAAGAGTGAAGTTGTGAAATGAATGGAAAGAGCTTTAGAAAAAAAATTGTGACAATGTTTCTAGGGAAAATAAAAAGGAGATTTTAATATGCTATAATACTATTCCAGGGAAAATCCTCTAGGAAAGATGTTTCAGGATATGGGTCAGGATAGAAGAAAAAGAGCCTTTTTATTGAATATGTGAATTAAGGTGACAGCTAGAAACCTAACAAAGAGTACTTTTATTTAGATAAGAACTCGGATTAAGTGAGAGAGTAAGGAAAGAAATTGTTTGAACCTAGCCTTATATGGGAAGCTGGGCCACCCCATCTGCTGTTTAGAGACCTTAACCAGGCATTTGGCTACGCTGACCAGAAACCTGGTCAGATGCAAAGACTGATCCAAGTGGCGTTTTTCACAACTTTACATCTCAAGCAGCCCATATGTCTTATCTGAAAACTGGCCCAATTCTGATCAATTAGTTATAATTTCCATGCTCCTTTGATTGGTCACAGCCATGTGAGGGGAGTGGAATAACTCTTTTGCTGAGTTCAGGGAATTGTACCTGTTCCCTCTTTGCTTCCTAACTTGGAAAGTCCCTATTCTTTCAGCCAATTAGAAATCTGATTACCTGTTGTTTCCTTTTAATTAATTGACCTTATTTGATTAATTGGTTTTCCGAATTCCAGATCCAGACCTAAGCTGAGGAAAGGTTCTGGTCTCAATTTGTTAGGCAGTGGCCATACCTTGCTTAATAAGTTGATATGCTCAGAAGACAGAAAAAAAAAGAAAATCTGATATTGCCTAAGAAAAAGCAGTCTCAGGCCAGAGGACCCTTAATTCTCCTGCCTCTGAATTGTTTGAAACCCATTTTCCTAGTCTAGGATATACATTAGACTATGGGTAGAATTCTCCTTCTAATATAACTCTAAATCACTAAAAGTTCATATTTTCAACTCTTTCTGTTCTTCACATATATATGGTCTATCTAATGTGACCAGATGGCTCGCAAAGTCCCAAGACTATGTTTTGGTGAGGATGGAACTTTTAAAAAGTTGATTTTGTCCTCTGTCCTGCCTCCCACATGAAAAGAAGTGTTATCCTTGGAATTACATTCTTGTGAAAGATCTTTATTTCTTTCTATAAGGCATTTGCTGAATAGATTGCCTGGCTAGGGATAGGGATGGGAACCAGACATGACTTCACTGGCAAAGGGAATTCCCAATGAAAAAACCCTTTTTACCTATCTATAGCAAATAGCATTTTGCTGCAATTTATCATCTCAGAGAGATACTTGGGGCATGGAGAGGTTAAGTGACTTTCCCAGGGTCACACAGTCCACATAAGTCAGAGAAGGACCTTGAATTCAGATCTTCCTGACTCTCAAATAGAGAATAGAGAAAAGAAACAAAAACATACAATAAACTTAAATATTGGAATTTAAATATAAAGTTAGAAAGAAAAAACATGTTGTTTGCATAGAAGAACATGAGAGGATTCAAAATAAGTAATAATAAATTTTCATTGCAAGAAAACCTATATGATAAATAATACTCGTCGTGTTGAGAGCTGCCCATCTTTTCTTTGCTTCCTTGTGAGTTTTCTTTTGGTCTCTGCTGTGCACTTTTTTACTTTGTTCCTTTTCCCCCTCCCTCCAATCCCCCCCCAGAAGGTTACAATAAAGTTTAGATATGTTTCTCCATAGCTATAGGTATATATGTACACATATACACATATACATGCATATATAGACATCCTTTCCCAAACCTATTCTGCTCCCGATCTTTGTTTTTATGCATTTGCATACCTCTTGTTTCCTACCCCTCCTATCCCTCCCTCCAGGAGTAGATGATTTTGAAGGTCCCTCTTCTATCTCTAAAGCTAGCATCATCAAGCTTAACCTTGATTGCATAAGAGATGAAGAGGTAAGCAGACCCTGGGAACACGTTTGTTCCTTTGATTTTCTTGGGTCACTCTTTCTAAGAGGGCAGGAGAGCTAATTGGCTAGCGAACCTCTCCATCATGTAGACTGCTGTATCTTGGCTGCCCACCATGGTAGTTTTGAGCTGGTAGCTTTCTCTTGCAGTGGGGTAACAGCAAGAGGAGGAGCAAGAAGCTGATAATGTCCTGTCTCTTAAGAAGGGTGAATGCAAATGAAGGGTGAGGCAAAAGGGAAATACTGGCTGATTTGAATTTGTCTTTTCTGTATATACTTCCCTTTTGACACCTATTGAGAGTTCTTTTTCTTCCTATCTTAGGCACCCCATGCTGCCTAGGACCACAAATTGTTGTCTTCCATTCAGGCCGTGCTATCTTTTAGAACTTTTTCATTCTATCAGAATTAATCCTTTTTGCATCACAGATACAGGGAGGCTAGAAGACTTTAAAGGCTCTAAAATTCTGTGGTTTTTATAGCCACAGAAATATGAATAAATAAATGTTTATTAGATGCTGGCTAAATGCAGAGCGTTAGTACCCAGATGGTTAACCTAGTAAGAATGGGCTTGAAACTGCTACACCCTATTTTATCTCTGGTATCTTAATTAGATGAGAATACATCTCAATCAATCAATGTCCTAGACTTAGACTAAATGGGACAAGTCCATGGAAGCCGTTGGATGGAGTGAAATGAAACCAGACAAAGGTCTGTTTCAGTTGGGTAGGAGGTTTTGTTATGTTCTCCAGGAGCTGTATAAAGCTGTCAAATGAATTAGAAAAGAGGAATTACAGAAATTGAACCTCATGGCTTTCCAGAATAGCCTTCAGAAGTTCCTACGGTTGTTTTTATTTGTTTGCTTTCTTGTCTGAGACATGTTTTCGCTTAGAAAAGGTATCAAAGTGAAAACGAGGTAGGAAGGTTCCAATCTTACTCTGATACCATGCTGATAGATTACTGTAGTTAGGTCTTCTAAATAACATGTTTGTACCTTAGTTGGGAACTTTTGGAGACAATGCCTTAACCCACAGGACTGAAAAGTGAGATTTCTCTGGGGAAGTATTTTAGTCATATGGGTCTTAAGGCAGCAAAGTGGGGCAGTGGATAGAACTTGCGCCTAGGGCAAGGAAGACCCTCCTCCTAACCTCTCTTACTTCAAATCCATCCTAAAACATCCTAAAAAAATCTATCTATGGCCTTAGGCAAGAAACTTAGTCTCTGTCTGCCTCAGTTGTCTCAACTGTAAAACAGAGATAATTATAATCCCTACCTCTCAGGGTTGCTGGGAAATTAAATAAGATAAATGCACGTTTCATTCCCCTCCTCTCTTGTGGAGACCCTTAAGTAGAGGTGATGCTTATTTTGTTTCCCCACAAGAGAGTCCCTGCTATGGGAACAGGGCACATTGGTATGAGTTTACTGTTGTTCTTTTGTGCTGGGTTAAAATCCTTATCCACCTGTGCCCCACTAACCTAAAGGTTTGCACTGCTTTTCTTGGGAAAGTAGGTGTGGAAAAATTCCTAGCCTTAAATAGGAATACCCTGCTTCTTATGCTCAAGCTTTAGAGACTCTTTCTTCTGGGCATATTCTCTCCAAAAACTGCCATTTGTCCCCTCCCCCAAACTCTCAAGGGTAGCTAGATGACTCAGTGGATAGAGTGCTGGGCCTGAAGTTATCTTCTTGAGTTCAGATTTGACCTCAGACTCTTATGAGTTGTGTGACCCTGGGGAAGTCACGTAAACCTGTTTCCCTCAGTTTCCTCATCTGTAAAATGTACTGCAGAAGGAAATGGCAAACCCCTCCAGTATCTTTCCCCCCAAAAAAAACCAAATGGGGTCATGAAGAGTCAGATATGATTGAAAAAGACTGAATAACAAACCTCTCAATAGTAATGACCTTTTGCTAATACCCAGCGTCACCTCCATTTTCCTCCATACTGAATTTGGCTAGGTGGTTATTTCTAGGACCAGTGTTAAAACATTAAAACAGACTGTTTAGAGATGGATGGAACCTTAGAGATCATCTAATGCCTGGTTCAATCCTTTCCTTTTACAGCTAAGGGACTGGAGATTCAGAGAAATTAATCTGAAAACCTTGACTGGTAGAGTCCTTTCTTTTTAAACTTTTTTTTTCTTTTTGGAGGTGGGGAGGTAGGGCAATTGGGGTTAAGTGACTTGCCCAAGGTTACACAGCTAGTGTTTGTGTCTAGTGTCTGAGGCCAAATTTGAACTCAGGTCCTCCTGACTCCAGGACTGGTGCTCTATTCACTGTGCCACCTAACCGCCCCAGATAGAGTCCTTTCTCTCCCCAATGTGCAAATGTATCTTTTATTTATTTCTAACAAATCATTATGTGTACAGGTTGTCTCCCACAACTGCAAGTAAGTTTCTTGAGGGCAGGTACTGTGTCAGTTTCTCTTTGCTTCCCTAGTACTTAGTATACTTTCTGACACAATGGTTTAATAAACAGTGGTTTAATGATTGCTATTGAATGATTGATTAAATGGCTTGACCAAGCTCATATGGTTTTTTAGGAGAGATGTGAGCCATTAGAGCCCAGGTTTCTTGACTTCTAATCAGGGCTTATTTCCACTCTTGAAAAAAAACATTTTCTTACTATTTGCCTTGGGGGAAGGAAGTACCCTTTTTGCTTCTGTGTATGATTCACAACGTGTTGCAATTAAGGATCCACTCAAATGGTGGTTGGTCTTGGTCTTAGGGTTTGGCAAATCCCCCTGACCTAGTTCTACCTCAGGAATATTTTAATATTACCCTTTGATCCTGGATACTTGAGAGCCTTCTCAAGAGGCCCCAGATGTTGGGACTTTTCAATTACCATTCCTATCCCCATCCTCACCCCCTACTTAATCCACTCAAATGTATTTATATTTAAAATACATTTATTGATCTATTTTGTTTATAAATTATTTCCCCTTTTATCTCATACTTCTCAGGGAGTCATTTCTTACGGTATAGACTTTTTTTTTGGAGAAAGAGAAGAAAAATAGCAAAACCAATTAACCCATTTAAAAATTTTGACATTTTTTGACAATTTTTTGAGCATTGACAGTGCTCTCCACAGATGGACTCTGCTGTATTTTCTAAATGTTTTATTTTAATGGAAGCTCATTGAGAGTAGAGAACATTTCATTGTACTTATGTTTCCAGTGCCTAGGACAGACAGTGCCTGCAACATAATAGGCACTTAATAAATAATTATTGGTTGGTTGAATTAAAAAAAAAACCAACCCAAACACATAACTACATGAGAGGCAGCTGGGGAGAGCAGGGGACAAGTCCTGCTTCTGATACCTATTGGTTTGACTCTGTGACTCTGGACAAATTGCTTAACTCGCCAGTGCTCTGGTCAACCTTAAGACTCAGTTTCAGAGTTTGTATGAATTGGTAGAGGGAGTTTCTTCATTTGGGAGTTTCCTCCATCGGAGCAATCTCGATAGTGCCAATATGCCAATTCCCTTTGTTTTCATTAGCAACAATGTGACTTTCTGGTTTGACAATCAGTAAGAATCAGGACCAAGCAAGAAGGACACTTGTGGAGACTGTTGCATAGGAAGGGGGCAGTTTTGTTCTAAGAGACGTATCAGGATTCTGCTCACATATCTCATGTGGGAGGCTTATCCCTCAGGATGGTGGCTAAGAACAAGTTCTTCTTTGTAAATCATATCAGGCTGTTTCTTGCCAGGGTTTTCACTTTAAATGTCAGTTTAAAAAAATCAGTTTTTAAATCAATTAGAGTGGAACCTGACTTTATTAAGTTCTCTTTTATCCAAACATCATTTCCACCTTCCCTTCCTATTGGAGGTAAAAATAACTATTACTATCTTGTCAGTTTCCTAACTCAGGCATTGCTAGCCTGGCAAATGAGGGCAGTGCCAATGCCAATAGCATCAGTTGACATGACTGGCCCAAAGTACAGAAGATGAATTTTGAAAGTCAGTCAGTGATCGCTACTTCTCTTTTCTTTACTCTATTTCCTTTAATCTCTTTTTTCCTCCCATTCCAAGAACTTAGAAACTTTCTACTACCTTGGTCTGGTCTAAGAGGTTCATTCATATTAAAGTATGACATACTCAATATACTATGCCTGCTGGAGTATTTTCATTTTAAAAGAGGACAGAGAATAGTATTTTTTGAAACTCTCACATATGATTGGGAAGTTACCATCACTGATCTTTGAAAGGTCATGGTGAAAGAAAGGGTATCTCAGGACTGAAGAAGGGGAAATATAGTTCTAGTTTTTTCAAGAAATGAAGAGAGTGGGGTATATACTTTAAGCTAGTGAGCTTGGCTTTGATTATTGGCAAAATTTTATACTGTATTATTAAAGGAAAGGAAGCAGTGATCTTAAGGAGGCATGGCTTCACCAAGAACAAATCACATCGTTCAAATCACCAATGAGAGAAATGCAAATTAAATTAACTGAGGTTTCACCTCCTACCAGAGTGGTGAAGATAGCAGTTGTTGAGGACAGGCACACTCATGCACCCCTCGGAATTGTGAAGGGGAGCTATACCCCAAAAGTCACTGAACTATGCACACTGTTTAACCCAGCAACATCCCTATTAAACTTATAACCCCAAAGAGATGAAAGAGGGTAAGAACCCATGTGCACAAATATTTTTAGTAGTACTTTTTGAATTGGAAACAAAGTGAGTATCCATCAATTAGGGCCTGGCTGAACAAATTGTGGCATAAGAACAAAATGGAGTATTATTGTGCTGGAAAAAATGATGGAAAGGATGGATTCAGAGAAACCTGGGGATTTCTATGAATCAATGCAGAGTGAAATGAATAGAGAACTGGGAGAACAATTTATGTAATAACCAGTGTTGTAAGAGAAAACTGCTATGAAAGATTTAAGAATCTTGGTTAATACAATGACCAATCATAACCCTAGAAGGATGAGGATGAATCATGCTTCCCACCTCTCGATAAGTCATTTAACAGAGGTGCACAATGAATGAACATTTCAAGACATGGCCAATGTAGGATTTTGGCTGACTATATTTAGGACAGATTTCATTTTCGGGGAATGGGAGGAAGACTAGGGGAGAATAGGAGGGTAGTGATAATAAAACTAAAAAAGAAAGAATGAAAAAAATGTCAGAGAATAATTTTTAAAACAAGCAGGAGACAGCAGGAGGAAGTTTAGAAGGGGATTCAAGCAAGCAGGGACAGTATTGGAATTACTATGTTAAATCTGAAATACACAAACGTGTCTCCTCAAATGAAGCTGTATATAGTGAAATTTTATCATTTCCAACACTGTTTTCTTTTTCAGTTCTTTTATATATGGAAATATTCCTGCCTTTTTAGGTTTGCAAAATTCATAATGATAAGGGGGAAAATTAAAAATGATTAAAATAGAGAACAAGACAGATCAGTCTCCTTTCCTTTTTTGACAGGGTTTTTGTTGTTGTTCTGTCGTGTCCAATTCTTCCTGACCCCATTTGGGGTTTTCTTGGCCAAGATGCTGGAGTGGTTTGCCATTCCCTTCTCCAGGTCATTTTACAGTTTGAGGAACTGAGGCAAACAGGCAAACAGAATCATGTAGCTAGTAAGTGTCTGAGGCCAGATTTGAACTCACAAAAAAAGATTCTTCCTGACTCCTGCCATGATGCTCTATCCATTGTACCACCTAGCTACCCTTTAGGGTTAGTAAAATGGAATGCCAAGGATGATACAATTTACCTATATTTTAGTAAAGCATTTGACAGGTTTTCCCTTCTATTATTGTGGAAAGTATGTAGAGATAGGGACTAGGCAATGGTATAGATGGGTGTATACTGGGTCAAATGATTGAACTCAAAGAATAGTCTTTTATGGTTTCATATGAATTTGGAAGGAGGTCACCAGTGGCAAGTTTCAGGGGACTGTGCTTGACCCTACCCTCTTGGACACTTCTATCAGCTTCTTGGATAAACCCAAAGCTGACTTGCATATCAAATTTGCAGATGATGCAAGGCTGGAAAGGTAAGCTAAGATACTGACTTACTGAGTTAGGATTCAGACAGTTCTTGACAGGCTCTAACAATGGACTGAATTAAATAAGATGAAATTTGATAAGAATAAATATGGATTCCATTTTACACTTGGGTTCAAAAATCAGTTTCACAGCTACAAACTAAATGTGACTAGACAGCAGGTGTGAGGCTTTTAGTGGCCTGCAAGCTCGATGGCAGTCAATGGTGTGTTGACAACCAAGAAAGCTAATTTGATTTAAGACTGCATTAAAAGAGGCAAAGCTTCCATAAATAAGGAGGTGGTGATTCTGCTGTACTGCGCCCTGGATAGACTATGTTTGGCATATAGTGTTGCATTCTGGGTACATATTTTAGAAAGAACACTGATACGCTATAGAAGGTACTGATGAAAGCAATCAGGACGGTGTGGGACCCTGAAGTCACACCATATGAGGATCAGCTGATGGAAGTTCAGGGTGTTTAGCAGAGAGGAGTGAAGTATGAACCATTTCCAAGTGTATGAGGAGCTTTCGTGTGGAAAATTCATGTTCTTCTTGACCCAAGAGGGCAAAGGAGCAATGTGTAAAAGTAGCAAAGAGGGAAATTTAAGTTTAATGGAAGGAAAACTTCCTGATTATTAAAAATATCTAAAAATGGAATGGGCTGCTTCAAGGAGGTGATGAGTTGCCCATCACTGGAGGTCTTCAAGCAAAGGGTAGATGACCACTTGTCAGGTATGTTGCATTCTTTGTTGCAGTAATGGGTTAGACTAGATGACCCTTCCAAGTCTCACATTCTAGGATTCTGAGAAGGAGGTACTTGACCCAAGAATCTCTAATGGAACATCAGGTAGCATTGGAGGAGGGGCTTTTAGACAGGTAACCTGACCATACTTCAAATTGTACCATGTGTAATGCTGCCCTTGTTGGTTATAATTGTGCTTGTTCCCCATCAACATCTTGATGGGGAAACATCTTGGTGGAAGGAAAATGAAGAAGGGAGCATGTTAGACCATAGAACAAAGAGAATTTGTAGTGAGACTGTTCCTCATCCTTCAGGTTATCACAGGATCATAAAGGTGACCATTATTTGGGATCTACATACTAACTATGTAGAGTCTCTCTCAGTTTTTCCTATGGAAAGCTGTGGAGGTAGTGTATTTCCAGGGTGGGAGCTTTTTGAGTAAGGTGGTCTGGGCTTTGAGCTGAAGAGCTAGGAAAGGAAGGCAATAATTTACATTCGAGATGGCTAATTTAGGCAGATCTGAGGAAAGGGTAGAGAAATGGGGGGGCAGAAACCTCATGGTGCTGGTCATCGGATATCTGAAGTCCAATGGGCAAGACCATGATGCTTATCTTGGAGGGAGGTTCTGATAACCCTCATGTGTTAGGTTTGAAGTCAATCAGTCATCACTCCCAAATCCAAAGCATATGACCTGAGTGGGAGAGGCAACAACTAAGGGAAATTTTTCTTCTATCTCTGTCACTTACTCCCTGCATGAATTTGGGGAAATTTTCTTACTTTTCCTAACTTTCATGTTCCTCATCTACAAATTGAGGGCATTGGGACAGATGGCATCTAAGGTCTGTGGTCCTGTGATTTTTCTATTATATGCACATTACTACATGCCCTTACTATGGTGTCTGAAAATGTAGGACCCATAGTTCCTGTATCACAAAGTTGGCAACTTTTTTTGTTCATGTTTCTGAAATAAAACCATGTGAATATGTGCTTAACATCCCTAGCTACTGACTTATGATCTTAGCGGATTCAGGAACCCTCCCATGTTTTTTACCCCTCCCATCCCCTTCTATGTAATGCTTTTAGGTTAGTAAAATAAATATTTTTTTGTTCATTATATCATTTGATCCTCATAGCAATTCCAGGAAGTTAATTCTATGACTATTTCCATTTTGCATATAAGGAAACTGAGACTGAAAGAGGCTGGCTTGCCCACAGTCACACAGCTAGTTTGTGTTTCAGGCAGAGTTCCCTACCCCAGATCCTATGCTCTAACCACTTTATCACCTAGTTGTCTACTTCATTTCTCTCCTTCCTTTCTCCTCTCCAGCCTCTCAATCTCTCACCTACCCTTGATTCCTCCTTTCCCTTCTTTCTCCACTCTCCTGCTTTCTCATTTTCTCCCCATTTCTGTCCTCTCTTTTCAGGGCAATGTCAAGGCTCTGTGATAAGTCTTTAGTGGTTTCAGTTCAGTGCTTCAAGATCCAATGTGCCATTCAAAAGCCTGCCTTTCCAAGGTCATCAAGCTGCTAGAGACCAGCTGGGTCCTTCGTGAGAGTCCTGTCTTTGAATGTGCTGAGGCAGGACAGCCCCCAAGCGGACGGATCCCACGGCTGGGTTCCTGCTGCCTCTAACCTTGAGCAACTTTCCTCTGCACAGTTCAGGAGCATTTCTCCTCTAAAGGAAGTGCCCCATGGAGCCCAGCCTTTCTCTCTTCTTTCTTCTCTCTTGGTTCCCCTTCTTCCCTGCTGTTTCTGAGGCTGTATGTCTGTCACTCAGAACTTGCCCAAGGGCAGAGCTAACTTCAGTCACACTTTCAGGGAATTTAAGTCCTTCGTAGCACAGACATAGGTTGCAAATACACAATCTTGAGTTGTTCAATTAACTTGCCAAAAGTTAAAAATGGTAAATATTCTCTTTTGGGTGATCTCCATTTCTAGTTAACCAGGCTAGGTATCTTCCTCTCTGGCCCCTGGAGTCACTGCCTTTTCTTTTCTTTTCTTTTTTTTTTTTTTTTGGTGTAGGGAAGGCAGGGCAATTGAGGTTAAGTGACTTGCCCAAGGTCACACAGCTAGTAAATATTAAGTGTCTGAGGCCAGATTTGAACTCAGTTCCTCCTGACTCCAGGTTTGGTGCTCTCTATTCACTGTGCCACCTAGCTGCCCTCTCACTGCATTTTCTTGTTAGTTAATTCTCCTTTCCACCCTTAAATCTATGCTGACTTCTCATTCTTAGGTCCTGGGACCCTGAAGTAGGTTCCCTCCTATTGGACTAGCCTTAGCCTGGTCAAAACTGCCTTCCTCAGAGCCACCTGACCTAATCCCTTACCCCTTGGGCTCTGCCCACAGGAATACCCTGATGGGCTGTTTTTATGATTCTGGGAACGTTATCTTTTATTCGGTTTCCCTGAATAGAGAATGCCAATCAGCCAGTCAGCATGCCTGAATCAGTCTCTCTGTCTCGTCTTGTCTGTCCATTGCTCCCTCCCTTACTCCCTTGCTTCTAATGTAGTCAGCTAGGGTGAAATAATGAATAGAGCACAGGACCCGCTGTCAGCAAGTCCTGATTTCAAATCCTACCAGATGCTTACTAGCTGTATGACCCTGGGTAAATCATTTAACAACTGGATGCCCCAGTTTCTTCATCTGTAAAACAGGAATAATAATATTTACCTACCTTCCAGGGTTGTTGTGAAGAGAAATTTAATCAAAGTTTGTGAAGCACTTAAAGTGTCACAGAAAATGCTCGCACCTCTAACTCCTATCAGTTCATTCTAGGTACTCTTTCCTAGAACAACCTCAGTCTTTTTCTAAGAGCTCTCAAACTTCCTTTCAGGCATCGTGAAAACAAATCATTTGGTTTCTTCTCAAGCCCTTATCTCCCTTCTTCCTCTATCTTCTTTCCTTTCTCCAACCTACCTGGCTCAGAAACCTTCAAGCAAATTTTCAGCATTGAATTAGCTCAAGTTGTACTTTGGCTATTTAATGACAAGACAGGACTCATTGGAGAAGACCTTGATGTTGGGGAAGATTGAAAGTAAAAGGAAAAGAGACGGCTAGCTGGTGCAGTGAATAGCACCAGCCCTGGAGTCAGGAGGACTTGAGTTCAAATCTGGCCTCAGACATGAAACATAAAAACTAGACTAGCCATGTGACCTTGGGCAAGTCACTTAACCCCAATTGCCCTCCAAAAGAAGCAAAAAAAAAGAAAGTAAAAGGGAAAGGGGATGGTAGAGGATGAGATGGATAGTTAGTGTCATGGAAACAATGGACATGTACTTAGACTTTGAAAGATAGTGGATGATAGAAGGGCCAGGTACGCTTGACCCATAGGTTCTTGGCTTCATGAAAAGTCAGACACTACTGAACAAAAACAAAAAAGCTAGGTTAGATAGTGAAAACAATGGGAAATGTTTATATAATTATATATTTATATAAATAGATATATGTGTATGTATATGTATGTGTATGTATGTGTGTATTTATGCATTTTGTATGTATGTTTGCATGCATGTATGTGTATATGTATGTATGTATGTATGTATGATCTCTTCTCCTCTGATAGAATATAGGTTCCTAAAGGGCAGGAACCACTTAATTTTGTCTTTGTCTCTCCAGTGCTTTGCACAATGCCTGTCATATAGTAGGTACTTAATAAAGGCTTGTTGATTGTTTACTTGGTGGATTTGGAGTCAGAAGACTGAGGTTTCAATCTTCTAGACTATAAGGTCTATTATAGCAAAAACTGTTTCCAATTTAACCTTGTCTTTGTCCCAGCACCCAATATGGTGCATGGTTCATAAATGTTTGCCAAGTAGATATGGCTAAGTTCTTGACTCTATCACTTAACAGTTGTTTGATTTTAGTAAAGTCATTTAAACCATCAAAGACTCAGTTTCATCATCTCTAAAATGGAGACAATAATACTTATACATTGTTCAGGAAGGGTTATTATAGGGGAAAGTACTTTGTCTATCATAAAGCATGATAGAAATCTAAGTAGTTATTATTGCTTTTAACAACCCTAGCTTTGGCCAGGTTCAACATTGTGAAATCTGTGATGGTTTTTGGGAAGAGGGATCTTTTACTCAGGCAGACTGATCCCATTATGAGACATAGAGAGAAGATCATGACTTCGTGTTCCTCTACATAGACTCAGAGGTCTCTAGAAAGAAACTTTCTTTACATTAAGGGAGTTTGACTCTGTAGTTAATTGTGGAATGATGTCCTTTGGTCCTATCTGAAAAACTTTAGAGAATTCTTACAGTGGGTCACCATGAAAGACAGGATTAAAGAATTGTGGGGAATGGGAAAAGGGGAACAGCAACCCTGTGATGGGAAAGAAGTCTGATGGAATGTGGGTGCTGTAAGGAAAGATCTTTGCAAACTATGACGTTCGTATAAATGTAAGCTATCACTCTCTTCCCGTGAGTCAGATTTCTTGAGACCATAGAATAATCTCTTTATATTATACTCTCTCTGAAATGTAGGTTCTGTACTAGGGTCTCCTGGTACCTTGATTTCCCAACCTGGAAGGTGGAGAATTTTGGAGAATGGCATCTCCAAAAGAGACTTTGCAAGTCTTACGTGTTGATTTTTACTGTTCAGTGAAACTCCCTTTGCCTCTTTATCTCTTTTAAAACTCTGGAAATGCATTTCCTTCCCAATATATGAATGTTCAGTTAACTTTTATATTGCTGAATATTTTTTTCTTCTTGGTAGACTCCACATCTTAGCACAATGCTTCAATTTCATCCTCTAGGTTCCTCCTTATCTTCTACCTTTTTACCTTAGCCTTTTTTTTTCTTTTTGGAGGGGCAGTTGGGATTAAGTGACTTGCCCAAGGTCACACGGCTAGGTTTTTTTTTTTTTGTGTTACGTGTCTGAGGCCGGATTTGAACTCAGGTACTACTGACTCCAGGGCTGGTGCTCTATTCACTGCGCCACCTAGCTGCCCCTACCTTAGCCTTTGAGAACTGCTTCAGCTACTTTTCCTCCCAGAATCTGATATGAAAGTCAAACAACTTTTTCAAGGCAGAAGGATATCTGAAAATGGATTTGACTGAGGCTAAGCCTTAGGCACCTACTAGCTATGTGACCCTGGGCAAGTCACTTCCCTCAGTTTTCTCATCTGTAAAATGAGCTGGGGCGGGAAATGGCAAAACACTCCAGTATCTTTGCCAAGACAACTTCAAAACCTCAGTCAGACATGACTGAAAACTGATTGAGCAATAATAAAAAATTTAGAGTTAATTTTTTTAGCATTCATATGTGTAAGCATTTCTCCAGCAGCAAAGAAGGTGATTAAAAACATAAGAAAGCATCTTTCGTTCTTAAGCCCTTTTCCGTTTTCTGTTTTGGTGGTGGGGATGTCTATGGGGAGAAACAGGTGGGCCAGCAAAGCTCGATACAAATTCTAGGCGGCAGTTGAGCCTCATAAAATTTCTTAGAAAAATGAAAAAAACCTCCTACCTTCCAGGACCCACAAATAATCCATCTAATATCATGATGTAGTGCATAGGGAACTAGACTTAGAATCAAGATGACTTCTTTTCCAATCCTGCCTTGCACACTTACTGACTATAGGACTCTGAGAAAGTCACTTAGCCTCTGTAGGACTCAGTTTCCTCATCTATAAAATGAGGAACTTGGACTTAGTGGCCTCTAAGTTCCTTTTCAGCTTCATGTCTATTATCTTTTGATGCCTGGATATGAGACAGCTGAAGGACCCCTCACAATCTGTCCTGACCTACTCATCAGGAGAGCATCATCAACTGCACACATCTCATAAAGCTTTCTGAGCCATGGTCAGGTTTGTCAGAAGCCCAGGAGATATGAGACATCTGCTTAGGGCCACCGTTTTACCTTTATGCCCAAGCCTGATTTAAAAACAAAAAAACAAACCCCAAGTGTTTTTAGGGAGGATAGGTGATGGATAGTCTCATGTTGGGACTAACGCCTTCTTTGCAAACTGATTTCTAGTGAGAGACTTTCATGATTGATAAAGAGAATTAGGTCATAATCCAAGCTGGCTTTTATACACCACAGCAGGGACAAGAGTTCGTCTGGCAGATGGTTGGCTATCGTCCACTGAGTGTGGCCAGGAAATCGTGGGGAAGTGAAACCAGAGCAGTTGGTTTTGATGACCCCTATTCTCATCATACACCTCCTGCCCCACATTGTCAGCTCAATATGACATGAGCCAACTCAGTCCTGATCTAATCTACCTGAATAGTGAAACAGAATTGATTTTCCCTCTCCCATACCTCCTGCCCTGCATGGTATCCATGAAGAGCCCATCTCTAAAACATCAACTGTTGTGTGAAAACAGTTGAAAAGAACTTTAGATTTCAGAGTAGGTGACTTTGAGTGGCTGCCTTGTCTGTGCTGGGATTGTGATAGGAGAGGAACAGTGGAAGAAAGCTTGACTTAAGTTCCAGTTACTGAGTGATAGGGTGGTTCCCCCCTCCCTTTTAGCCTTTAAAATAAAAAATTGGACATAAGATTTTATATATATATATATATGTATATATATATATATATATATACATATAAAATTAGAGATGGGGAGAAAATTTGGAACTCAAAATATTGAGGAAATGAATGTTGGAAACTAAAATAAATTTTAAAATTTAAAGAAAAAATATAAAATTGGTTTTGTTCAGTTATGAGTCTGTCTCAATAAATCTGATTTTAAACCTCTTAATTTTACTGATGGTAAGCAAGATTTTGGACTGCTGGTATCTTCAAAATATTTTGTGAAAGTTGACTAGTAAATAAATTTCCTTCTATTTTCTCTATTTAAAATTTTATTTATTTTTTAATGAAAAAAATTTATTTTTTCTCCTTATCTCATCCCTCTCCCCATTAAAAATAAAATAAAAGAAAACTTTTAGTAATAAATATGGATAGCCAATCAAAACAACTCTCTGAACTGGCAATGTCCAAAAAAATGTCTCTTTCTTTGCCTTGTAATACTCATCATTTGTCTTCTAGGAGCAATTGGTCATTACTTTCTCTCATTGGTTAGCAAACCCTTTACCTGCTCACCAATGACAATTCTCAGACCATGATAACTGGCTTCATTCTCTTTGGGTCTCACCACTGATGGTTTTTCAGGACTGTTTTAGATTTTAGAGCCATTGCCCCAGAATTGTCCACTCTACATCCCCATCATGTTTCTTGGTTCCCCTAGGGTCTCTCCACACAAATCCCAAAGCCTTGTTGGTAAACCTGCCTTGGCCAATCGGGTAAGTTTATGAAAATAAACCTTAGGTTTACTTAGTAATATGATTTAATAACTATAGCAAATGTTTCAACTGTGAACCAAACCAGACAGTGTACTGTGTGCTATGTACTGCATGTGGGTAGGAACTGCTCAGTTGATTTTCAGTAGACAGGGATGTATAAGGCTTGGGAAATTTTCCATTATGTTGAAGGAAGAGTCATATGTGCTAAGCTATGCTGTGTTAAATATGCTATGTTTTGAATCTTGGCACTGTACTTTTTGCTGCTAGAGTACTATGTTCACATTAGGGAAACAGTCTAAATGTTTCCCAACATGCATTGGTCTAGATGCAATAATTTGAATCTATATGTATGTGGGGTTAGCTACATTGGGCAGCTAGGTGTTGCAATGGATAGAGCACTGGCCCTGGAGTCAGAAGGACCTGAGTTTGAATCCAACCCGCATGACTCTGGGCAAGTCACTTAACCTGTTTGCTTCAGTTTCCTGATTTGTAAAATGAGCTGGAAAATAAAATGACAAACCATCCCTATACATAGATATATATTTGTATACTCACATACATATATTTTTCCCTTTTTCCTTAGACTGCATTTTATATTAGTTTACATTAAGCCTTCATTGGACTCTCTGCGTGCTTCGTAGCCATAATTTCTTATGGCACAGTAATATTTCATTGTATTCATCTACCCCAATTCATTTAGCCATTTCACAATTGCTAATCATCTACTTTGTTTCCAATTCATATAGAAGTAGAATTAAGTGAAATGAACTGATACCTTGGCTATGTCTGACATGTGCCTCATTCTGTCTGCATTTGGAAAGTTGACCACTTCTCTGTTGATAGAAAAGGATGATCTGTATTTGTCTGGAGTTTTGTATAAACTGTGATGAGTTCTTGATTTTTAAGGAGTAGATCATTCACTTGGAAAATGTTCTACAATAATTCAGACCCAGCTTAATACCAGGCAGTTAATGAAGGCCAGTGTGGGGTTAGAGTCTGTTCTACTGGAAGGGAGCCAGATAAAGATACAGAGACAGGGGGTGGCTAGGTGGCGCAGCGAATAGAGCACCAGCCCTGGAGTCAGGAATCCCTGAGTTCAAATCTGGCCTCAGACACTTAACACACACACACACACACACACACACACACACACACAAACCTAGCTGTGTGACCTTGGGCAAGTCACTTAACCCCAATTGCCCTCCAAAAAAAAAGCAAAAAAAAAAGATACAGAGACAGAGACTCAGAAATGACAGGCTGAAAATTGATAGCATATCTCACAAATATGGTTAAATAGATCTTATCCATTTCTGTTAATACTTAAATTTTGCCAATCTGTCTTATGTATACAATATCGAGTGTTATTAGAAATCAGAACCAAGTTCTTATTTAAAGGATATGCAGGGAATTTATTATGGTCCTATATGTTTTATTTTAGCCCCCTATTTGGTTTATACAATCCAGGCAACAGCCCAAGGAATGCCATTTGTTTCACACTAATCTGCTTTAGACTATAAGCAAGAAAGGTGGTATTTTCTAGGAAATTAGTCATTAAGAGATCAGCATTGATAAGCAAGGCAATAAAGTATAATGAGATGTTTATAATCTCACAATGCATTAACAGTAGGCTACACCTTTCCCATATTTACATGTACTTGTTGTTTTCAGGATGTACCTTGTGGTATAAAGCTCTTTCTGAGGGTCTAATTTAATCAACTTTATGCGGCTCACCATAGTGCAAATTAAATACTGGGGATAATTGAATAAAAAAGAACCTTTTAATAAGGATCACAATATATGAGGTACATGCTGCAGGAGTTTATGTGTTTCTCTTTGCTAAGGGCTTATTCAATAGGAGCTATTCTGCTGTAAAAAAAAAAAGCTGGCTATGGTGATAAATATTGGTAGGGTTAATGACTTGCATTAGCTCCTAAGCCAAGTTCATAATGTAGGTTTAATATACAAAGAATATATTTAGTTGGGCTTTCCCTCCCTGGATGGGTAAAGTTATTCATATGTATTCACCTGAATTCAGGGTGAATTTATTGACAAATGAATTGAGTTTTTGCTTTGTTCAAGATACTGGGCTCTAGGTTCAGAAAGGTCGTGCACAGATGAGTAAGACCTAATCTCTGTCCTCAGCACATTGAAAGGAATAGACCTAGTGAGGGCCATAGAAAGAAATGAGAATTGGTAGGAAGGGGGAAGGCTCACTTCTGGGTTGGTGGAGCCAGGAAGGCTGTGTGGAGGATGAGGCATCTGGCCTTGGTCTTGAAAAGCCAACCAGGCAGGGTTTTAACTGGTTGAGATGTATAGGGTGGGCATTCTGGACCTAAGGAATTGCATTGGCAAAGTAGCTGTGGAAGCATATAAATATGTGTGTATTAATCTGTTTAGGTGGCCTGGGCCATTTATTATGAGCGAGTCCCTCTGGTTTATTGGCAAAATCTGAAACAAAGAATTTCACAGTTGGAAGGGACCTCAGAAGCCATCTCTTCTAATTGGTATCTGAACAGGCGTCTTCGCTAAAATGTTCTTTCATCTTTTTGGACCTCTTGGCCTCTTTTGAAGCTATTGATTCCTCTTCCTGGGTATGCATCTTCCCTAGATTTTGGTGACATCATTCTCTCCTGGCTCTCCTATCTCTCTCTCTCTCTCTCTCTCTGCTCCTTAGTCACCTTTACTGAATCATTTTCTGTTTACCGTCCCTTTTGCATGGAGGGTCACCCCTCCCCCAAGGCTCTATGCTTATCCCTCCTTAGCTAGGTGATCCAGTAGATAGATGGTCAGGCATGGAGTCAGGCAGACTTGAGTTCAAATCCTGCTTCAAATACTTACTAGCTATGTGACCCCGGGCAAGTCTTTCACTTCTGTTTGCCTCAATTTCTCCAACTATAAAATGGTGATCATAACAGCACTGTCCTGTGGACACTCTAGCTCAGTGGTCCCTATCATTTTGAAAAAAAGGACTTCTTTTTAAAGTAAAATGATTTTGTGGACCCCCCCTACTCTTCTGCAGAGGTTACACTTGGATATTTTGATAGATCTGCCATTTTATTGATATGCCAAAGTTTATTCATATGCCACATTGTTCAAGTGATTTTTCTGCTTTTTGCCAGGTAAACTGAGAGGCAGAGTTGTCCCTTACATAATTTCATCTAATTACCTCATCATATTCATCACCAACCTCCCTCAGCCTCAGTTTACTCATCTGTAAAATTGTGGGGGCTGGACTCTTAAGGTTCCTTGTAGCACTAGATCGAGGGTAGCAGCAAGCAGGAAGATTGAGTGAATCAATCAATCGATAGGCATTTATTAGGTACCTACTATGTGCCAATCACTGGGCTAGGCCTGGTCAGTCAATGAACAACGTACCTGCTATGTGTTAAGAGCTGAAAATACAAATAAGAAGAGGAAAGACCAACAATGTCTGTCCTCAAGAAGCTTATGATCTAATGAGGGAAGACAATACACACAAGTAAGCTAAAACGAGGAGGGAGAGGGAAAAGAGATACCTGCCCAGTGGTGGGTGAAGTGATGGAGAAGTCCAAAGGGGTGTAGCTGGGTGGGAAATGTGCAGCACCAAGTGCTCAACATAAGAAGAAAACATCTCACACTCTCAAAGAGCTCTCTCCCCATCTTTACCCCCAGCTTCCTTCAAGTCTCAAATAAAATCTTATCTTTGACAAGGAACCTAGAGGCAGCTAGGTGGCACAGTGAATAGAGCACCGGCTCTGGAGTCAGGAGGACCTGAGTTCAAATCTGACCTCAGACACTTAACACAAAACTAGCCGTGTGACCTTAGGCAAGTCACTTAACCCCAAATTCCTTGCCTTCCTGATCCTTCTTGATACTAGTGCTTTCCATCTCTCAATTATCTCAAATTTAGCGTATATTACTTTGTATATAGTTTGTTTTTCTTCCTCACTGTTTTCATAGTGTCCCCCTACCCCTTACCACCTACCCCTCTGTGCTCCAATTAGACTTATAAGCTTCTTTAGAGCAGAGGCTGACTTTGGCCTTTCTTTGTGTCCCCAGAGCATATTAAACACAGTGCCAGGCACATAGTAGGCATTCAATGAATGCTTGTTGGCTAACATTTGTATTTGACAAAGCAGCATGGCTTCTGTGGGTCCTATTGCAAAGAGCTCTCTGAAAATTGAACTCATTGAGGGATGGGGTAAGTTAGAATGAGGAAAGCGTGATACACCTGTGCAAAGTGGGGCAGGAGATTTACTGTGTTTTGCTTAGAGAAGAAAGAGAAAGAATTGAGAACTAGGTTGTCAATGGTCCTCCTGGGGAAAATGGTAAACAACTTTTCTGAATTCATTTTGATAATGGAAATTTTAGAAAGAGCCCCTTGAATCATCATATCCACTTTCTTTGTGGAGGTCGGACTCCTTCTAAGGTTCCTTCTAGCACTAGCTCTAGGGTAGAAGCAAGCAGGAAGACTGAGTTAATCAATCAGCAAGCATTTATTAAGTACCTACTATGTGCCAGGCACTGGGCTAGGCATGGCCAGTCAATGAACAATGTGCCTACTATGTGCTAAGAAAATGCAAATATGTAAAGGTAAGACCAACAATGCCTGCCTTCAAGAAACTTACAATCTAATGGGGGAAGACAACACACAAAAGTAAGCTGAAAAGAGGAGGGAGAGGGAAGAAAGATACTTGGATGAGTACTGATACTGAAAAGGGGACAGTAAACAAAAAATGATTCAGTAAAGGAGACTGAGGAGCAGAGAGAGAGCTGGGAGAGTTAGGAGAGAATATGTGGTCACTGTGTAGTCTCCTTTGATACCTTCCATCAGCTAAGACATAGTACAGGTAAAAGGACTATGGTATGATTTCACTGGTTCAAGGAATTTACAGGTGAGGAATTTCCCTCCATCAGTACAGCCTGGGATCTTCTCTGCTCCCTAGAGTCTTAAAGAGTATCCTAGAGAACTGAGAGGGTGTGACTAGCCCAGTGTCACATAGCCACTGTGTGTCAGAGGCAGAACTTGAATCTGGGTCTTCCTGGCTTCATGGTCAGCTTCTTATCCACTGTGTCACTGAGTACAGTGTACCTAAGTGTAAGCAAACTCAATAAACAGATAACTGGATTGACAAAAAAAATTAGGGAAATTATTATAAACTTTATTTGGAAAGGAAGGATTTCCTCCCAAAGAAAGTTTAAAAAGTGAACAAATAATGTCACTGCTAATTTCCCTCAGTTTCCCACCTGGATAACAAGGAAATTTTTCTGCTAACTCTTTATCTCTTAAGACTGTAATTTGTTGTCTGTTTGGGGACAAAATTGTGTTGCTTTCATGAAATGACTCTAAGGGATAGTTTTTTTCCCCTTCTCACTTGTCTTGGGAAAATAGTTTCCAGTATTAAGGAGTCTATCAGTCAAGTCACTTTTCTGGTTTCTTCCTGGAAAACCAGCAGAGTTCTTCTTTGTCTTGTTTTATGCCTGATAACCAATTTTCCTGGTTCCAATGAGAATCTCATATGGGAGAGTGGCGAGGGTAATGACAGAAAGGAAGATTGAATCCCAGACATTATTCCTAATCTGGTTCAATTAAATTCTGTGTGAAATTCCTGTCTGTCCTCCATCTTCCCATCTGTGAAATCAGAACAGTGATTTTCACCACTGACCCCCTCCTTCTCTCAGAGTTGAGGTATAATGACATTTTATCTTGAGAAAAAACAGATGTCTGTACTGAGACCCAAGGTTCCTCTTAACCTTGGTGCAATAAGGGGATTGAAGACAGAACTGTTTTTCCCCTTTGCTCCAGGCCTCATTATATTCCTTACAACATTTAAGTATAGTCACAAAGCTAGGGAAACATTTCATGGAGTGAAGAAGAAAAGCATTTGTTAAGTACTTACGTGCAATGGGCTATGCTGGGCACAGAAGACACAGACAGAAAAGTAAGATAGTCCCTACTTTCAAAGAGCTTGCCTTCTCATAGAGCAGATTTCAGCCATGAGGGCAGTGGGAAGGCCCAGTCATCCTTAGGGTACAGAGACAAAGCACATGATAATGCATCTTCTTTGGAGTCATTTCCATGAACAAAGTCATTACAGTTTCTAATGTTGAACAATTTGGGATTGCCAAGGACTTTGGCTTTGAGAACTTTCTTTTCAGGAGTTGCCAAAACTATTTCTCTTCCAAAGATATCCTAGCAATCTTCTCCACACCAGGCACGTAGGAAGACCTGAGTTCAAATCTGGCCTCAGACACTCACTACTGAAGAGACTATAAGCAAGTGACTTACCCTCTGTCTGCCTCAGTTTCTCTAGCTATGAAATAGGTACCATGATAGCACCTACTTCACAGGAACCAAGTACTTGCTCTATAGTAGGTGCTTAATAAATGCTTCTTCCCTCCCCTTCCCTTCCCTTCCCTTTCCTTCCCTCTCCCTTCCCTCTCCCTTCTCTTTCCCTTCTGTCTGATTGTCAGTGGGACCTTGAAAAAAGACTTTTGGTACCTAGAGGACCTGAATCACATCTCACATCTCAGTCCTATTAGTAAGGGGATAGGTCTCACTCACCTCCATACTAAAGGGTTGTGATGCCCTAAGTCATACCATGAAACGCACTCTTCTTATGTGAAGAGGGGTATGCATTTTGAGATTGCTTACCAAGAGCAACAACAACAAAAACTAAGTTATAGACTATTTTAGCATCCTCATTATAATCCTGTAATGTAGAATTCCTTTGGAGGGAGCTTTCACAACCGCCCTCCCCCAAAGTACCTACAATGCAAATGTAATAACCCATCAGTAGCTTATAGTTGTAGAGAGTGCCTGGGGGCACAGAGATGTTAAACCCAACCATGGTTGGCACCAGGAAGGAAAGCAAAAAAGTTAAAATTTTACATTTTAAAGAGATGTTCCTCTACTGGTCCTTAAACTGCCACTGGCCCTTCATGCCAAGGTGTAGGGCTAGGGGAATATAGCCTAGTGGCAAAGATACTTTCTTAGCTAAGAAGATAAGGCTGAAAAGGTTGTTCTATATTTTAAGGTAAGAGGAAGGATTTGATTAAAGGGAGAATTTTTCAAAGTATGTATTTTATATCAAATTTAATTAACCTTGTTCAAATCATTAAATTTAGTCCATTTAACTAAGTGTAAAAGTAAGTTGAGTTATGTGTCAGAGTCAGGACTAGAACTCAGGACTTTCTGATTCCAAGGTCCAGCCTTCTGTCCTCTATGCTACTCTGTTTCTTGGGAGATACCAACAGAACCCTCATTTTGCAGATGAGGAAAGTGAAATTTAAGTGAAATAACTTACTCAGGGTCATATAGCTAGTAAGTGTCCACATAAAGATTTGAACTCAGGTCTTCAAGTCCCATAAGAAACGGGATTATAATTAGGCTGATAAATCCACTCTCTCTACTCTAGTTCTTTGAAATGGCATGCTGCGGTGAGTTGGTTGGTCACGGTTAGAGACAAAGCCTTAAGTCATAGGACAGAACAAGTGGATTGGTCTGAAAAAAAGGACCAAACCCATGAACTTGGAATTGTAAGCTCTATGGCAGCATGGAATCTCCAGACCATGCAGTATATGCCCCTCACATTGGTCGTCATATTAACCCTTGCTTTCATGGCAGAAATGGAATTCTGCCACTCCTCTCCTGTTCACACCACACTGAGAAGACTGAATTTCTGTTCAGAAGTATGGAACCGGACCCAAGCATGAATTCCAGTGCACAGTGACCTTTGATTGTGAAATTCATGCAGGGTTCCCTCGCCATGTTTCTGATCTACTTCTGTGGTCCACGCCTTGGGCCCTGTTACATTGGACCCTGGACAGGAATCTTCCTTAATTTTCCCCAGAAGTTTTTGGATGATCTTGCTCTCTCCCCTACATCCCTTTCTTGTTTTTGTGGGATTTTTTTTCAAATGGAAAGATCTCTCTCTGTCTCTTTGTTTCTGTCTCTCTTCTCTTCCCTCCCTCTCTGCCTCATCTTTGTCACTTTCCCTCTCTCCCTGTCACCCTTTGTCTCCATCTCTCTTTTCCTCCCTCCCTCCTCTCTTCTCTCTCTCTCTCTCTCTTCCTTTCTCTCCTTCTGTTTACTTTTGTCTCCATCTCTGTCTTTTCTCCTACCCTCCTCTCTTCTTTCTCTGTGTGAATCTCTCCCTCTCTCATCGCCTCCTTTTGTCTCCCATCTCCCTCCCTCTTCTCCCTCCTTCTCTTTCTTTCCTCTTTCATATCTTTCTCTCTTTTGCAGCAGTATGGGTTTTAACAGACAAGTGAACCCCACTCAGTCCTGTTCTCTTAATCTGCTACTCCCACAAACTTTACCCTCTTCCCTCATGGATAATCCAACATGATTTTTGTGTATTACCTCAGCAGCCGTAACCTGGCCTTGGGTCTAGTCTACTTTCTGGTGCTTAATGTCTGTCATAATATATGAGCATTTGCAACCCTCTAATTGCTTCCATTCTCCCCTCTATCCCTCTCTGGTTCATTGTTTAATTGCCTTCTATCCTAATCACATTTTTTGTAAGCATGAGTGATGGGGCAGGGTGTCTCAGGTTTCTTTTGTCCCTGACAGTGAAAGGTTTAATGCTTAATCTTCTCTCAGGCCTCTGTCAGACATAGCTGGGTGGTCAAAGTCCCCATCCAGGGTAGACTTTGGTCATTCCTTCCTGAGCCAAGGGAACACATCCATGGGTCAAGAAATAATGCACCAATGAGATCATTGTTTCAATTCTTTAAGGGAAATCAAAGAGCTGTCTTCTAACAATGACCTTTTTTTTCTTTCCTCCAGGTCACCCTACCTGCCTGCAGTTTACCCTGAACATGACTGAGGCTGTCAAAACCTACAAGTGGCAATGCATCGAGTGCAAATCCTGCATCCTCTGTGGAACCTCTGAGAATGATGTGAGTTTGAGGCTTTCCCAAGTAGGAAAGTGAATGCAGAGAGAGTAAGGGAAGGGGAGGTGGGTTCTGTCCAGTGGTTCAAGAAAAATGTGAGAAAGGGACCTCCTTAACCTTCATTAAGTGGAGAAAAAAGATTCTCCAATTCACTTGTAGTAATAGGGTCTTAAATCATAAATTTAAATGAGAAGGAACCTAGGAAATCCATCTAATCCAAAGGTATCAAATTCCCAGCCCTGGTGTGCACTAGATAATTGGGAAATGTTTAACAAAATACCCCAAATACAGTACAGGATAGATGATATTAATTTGTGGTTTTCTAAGTCAATCTACAGCCTGCAAAGAACTGTTTCTATCTGAGTTTGACACTGCTCTTGTCCAACCTCCTCATTTTACAGAAGAGAATACTAAAGCTCATAGAGGTTATTTGACTTGCCCAAGGTCACATAAATGATAAGAGTCAGAGCCAAAATTTGAATCCCAGTGCTCTGAATCACTGTTCTTCATACTATAGGGCCCAGCCTAAGGGAGTTATGCTTATGGAGATAGAGCTGACAGAGGCTGGGTTCTAGCTTGTTCTCAATTGCTTTGTTTTTCCTCATTTTTAACATATATTTTTATTTTTTCATTATTTTCCCATTTTTTGGATTTGCAGATAGAAGCCTTATGAAAAATCAGCTCCAAATTATTTGAGTAAACTCATCTTTAGCAATGAGTGCTTTATATAAATCCAGCTTTTTATGTAGCCTTGGAGGACTCTGACAGCCTCTGTGCTTAGTAGGACCTTCTGAATTTGTAGGAGAGGCCCATCCCAGTCCTAATACTGACTTCCAGAACAGTCTTGTGGCTAGAACCTCTGCAAATCCTGGCCCCTACCTCTGCAGGATGGACTTGAACAGCATCCATGTTTTTTTTTAATTTATTGACTTGTTTATTGACTTTTAGTTTACAAGATTCAGTTCCAGAATCACTTGAATTTCAGATTTTCTCTCTCCTTCCTCTCCTCCTCCCCCCCCCCCATGGTGGCGTGCAATCAAGTATAGGATCTGCAAACTCTTTCACATTGTACAATAGTCTGGTTGTAACCAATGGAGTAAACAATAGGGGAAAAAAAGAAAAGAAAAGAAACAAAACAAAACATGGAAAAGAACAATAGCATGTGTTGCTTCAGTCTCCTTTTAAACTCTGGTCTTTCTAGATCTTTCTCTGAGTGTAGATATCTCCTTCCA
>CM053598.1:192379850-192384850 GCA_028646575.1 Pseudocheirus occidentalis
ATCAATTTGTATAAGCCTCTCCAGGGAATTATGAAGTCCATCTCCTTCCCATTTCTTATTAGCACAATAGTATTCCATTACATTCATATACCACAACTTGTTCAGCCACTCCCCAATTGATGGACATCCCCTAAGTTTCCAGTTTTTTGCCACCACAAAGAGAGCTGCAATAAATATTTTTGTGCATATAGGTCCTTTTCCCACTTCTATGATCTCTTTGGGATACAACCCCATAAGTGTATTACTGGGTCAAAAGGTAACAGCATCCATGTTTCAATTTGTCCTGTCCCTCTCAGAATGAGCTCCTATAGCCAATTAACCACAATAGTGGTGGCAAGATTTCAGAGGTGTTAGATGCCTCCAGTTAACACCTAGGAGTAGCTCAAGAACTAAGAAATATTAGGTAAGTAATATCCAATCTGGACAATTGTCTTGTGGGTTGTGGAGTAGATATAAGGGATAGGAAGTTATTTTTATAAGGCCACACAAGGAGTCTCCCCTATTGCCCATCAGACTTCTCTCAGATGGCCTCAGGGCTTACAGAATCATAGCTATATTAAATGAGATATGTAAAATTCTTCACAAGCCTTGAGGCTCTATACGTGTCAGCTATTATTATTTTTGTTTAGAGTCAAAAGAGGGTCTAGAGATCATTGAGTCTAAATACCATATTTTTCAGACTATTTTTCAGAAACAGGAACTCAGAGAAAGTAAGTGATCACTCCAGAAGTATCCTTAAGGCAGGGGTAGGGTCTGAACTCAGGTTCTAAATGCTGTGTTTGGCACAGGCTTCTAAACAGAAAGGGCTCTTTTGAATAGAGAGGAGTTCAGAGGTAAACTCAGTCTCTCTTTCCTTTATCTTGGGATGCCATAAAGGGTTGGAGAGGGTTGGGAATGGCATTAAAATACATAACAAAGAAGGAGACTAGAAGAGTGGCTACAGCACCCCCTTTTCATGTTATCATGCCCTCCCACACAAATTTTCAAGTGCTCCAGGCTGAGGATAGTCTCATCAAAATATCTGTAGGCAAAATCTGTTGGAATTTTAGACAGTTCCTAGGTGCCACCTGAGTCCATGGTGTCACTGGCATGGATGGATTAGAGGAGAAAAAAGCAGGTCTGGGTTTGTACTCTACACTGATTGTGGCCAGCCAAATTGGCTGATTCTAGGACTCAGATAAAAATGCTAATGATGTGCCTTTCTAGGTGTCTGAGGCTTGAAAAAACTGGCATCCTGGGAAATACACTTTAAAAGACTTATGTCTGAGATCCTGACTCCAACAAAACTTTTGCCCCCAGAACTTCAGATACTTAAAAAAAAGATAAGCCTTTTATTAGATTATCCAATCCTGTGTTGGTTCCAACACACAACAGAATTCAAGACAATGATTTACAAAACCTAGATGTTTGGAGGCCTGCCCTCATTTGCATCATCTTTGTTAATGCCTTTAAAAATGTTCATTGACTTCCCAAAGACTTGTTGAACTTCCCAAGACTTTTGGTGCCTAGAATTCAACAATTTGATTGTATCTGAGTTTACTTCTGGGATGTAGCAGACCATTGTAATGATAAACCTAAGTCTGTTGATGAGAATACTTGAATCTTTGTCCTTTGGATCATTAAAAATCTTGTTCAAATCATCATTAAATGGAGTTCATGGTTCTTCCCTGAACTACCCATGTGGCCTGGTCACTTTTTTCTTATTCACATCTCTGATCATGCTTAATGCTGGATATTAAGCAGGTCCCAACAACTGATGAATTAGGGTGAGGTAGGGCTGGAGAGTGGTACCTAGCTGCCATGAAAGGCCCAACTTTGGGGGAGTTAGATGGTCATTTTGTCATCTGTCAGAGGGTCAGTTAGCTAGCTCCTTCTTGGTAGCAAGTCTTTTCATTCTATAGGAGACCCAACTGACTTTTTCACTGGCTGCCCCCTGCTTGTCAATCCTAATCTGAAATGCTCTCTTTGCTTCTGTCTCCTGACTTCCTTCAAGCTCAAATCCCATCTTCTTCTTTTTTGGGGGTGGGGGGAGGAGGCAATTGGGCATGTGACTTGCCCAAGGTCACACAGCTAGTAAGTGTCTGAGGCAGAATTTAAACTCAGGTCCTACTATCTTCAGGATTGTTGCTCTATCCATTTCACCATCTAGTTGCCCCTCAAATCCCATCTTCTACAGGAAGTCTAACCTGGTCCACCTTCTCTCCCATTCTACCCCACCCCCTACCAACCCCCAAATTGCTAGAGCCTTCTCTCTGAGTTTACTTCCCATTTGTTCTCAGTCTGTCTTATATATTCATAATTATGTGCATGGCTTCTCCTCCTTTGGAATATGACTTCCCTGAGAAAAGAGACTATGTTTTTGCTTTTCTATGTAACCCTAGCATTCAGCACTTAGCATCAAGTAACAGCACTTGGCACATAGTAAACACTTAATATGTATTTGTTACTTAATATGTACTTTGTTACTGGGCTGTTTCAGGTCCCCTTTTTTTTTAGCTCCCTCCTTTCTGCTTCTATCATAGACTCTTGGATTTGGGTGATCTAAGAAATTCTCATTCCAACCCAACCCCGTCACTTTTTGGCTTTTGCTTACTTGGTTCTCATTTTGGACCATGTCTCTCTTTCCCTAGGTAGAACTTTTCCCTTTGCCTCTGGGACTACCTTCATTCCTCCTCTGTGGGGGATATGATAGATTTCATCATTAAAAGGAAGCCTTCTTGCAGCCTACTGAGGAGAGAGAGAAAGGAATGATCCCCCATGGGAGGAAAGAAAGAGCAGTAGTTATATTAAAAACAAAAAGAAGAGAGGGGAAACTGACAGAATTGGTGGAGGGAAAGAAAAGTTAATGATGTCTTCTTGCAAGCTTTAGAGTCATCCTAAATTATCTCCCAGCAACCCCTGCAGTTCATCCAGGTGTAGTGAAGGCGTAGCCACCCTTAGAGCCAGGGAACCATGGTCTTCTCAAATATCATGGTTAAAGGGCTTTCAAAGACCAGGCTACTAGAGTGGATCATGACTCCTAGAGGTCATGAATGAGTTCCATTCAATCCAATAAGCATTTATTAAAAACCTGTCTGTCCAGATTTATTTCCCATTGCTTACTCCTTCATGTGCTCTACATTTTGGCTTGTTGTTCCCCTTACACAACTCTCTCTCTCACCACCGGCTGCTCCCAACACCAGAAATGTTCTCACTGCTTAGCTTAGAATTTCTAGTTCTAGCCAAGGTTCAGTTCAAGTCTCATAAGCCTTTCCTTAACCTCTCTCAGCCATTAGAGCTCCCCTCCCTTTGAAATGACTTTGGCCTTACTTAATATACTTAAACAACTTATTTATTTACTTTTAGTTCTCAACGTTCACTTCTATAAGATTTCAAGTTTTAAATTTTCTCTGCCTCCCTTCCTTGCCCATCCCCAAGATGTCATGCAATTTGATATAAGCTCTACATATACATTCTTATTAGATATTTTCACATTTGTCATATTGGAGAGGGAGAGAGAGGAGAGGGAGAGGGAGAGGGAGAGGGAGAGGGAGAGGGAGAAGGAGAGAGAGAGACAGAGAGAGGGACAGAGAGAGACAGAGAGACAGAGAGAGCACAAACAGCATGCGTTGATCTGCATTCAGACTCCACAGTTATTTCTCTGGATGTGGACAGCATTTTCCATCGTGAGTCTTGGCATTGTCTTAGATACTTGCATTGCTGAGAAGAGCTATGTCTATATACTTGCTACACTTTTGTATTTATTTATCTGTATATGTCCCTCCACTCCACTTCTCTAGCTGATTATAAGCCTGTGGAAGGTAGGGGCTGTTTTCCTTTCTGCCTTTGTAAACACACACAGAGCATATTTGTGAAGTATTTGTAAATATAGACGTATCACAGAACCTTACACAGCAGATACTTAACCCAGTTGTAGAATCAAATTACAACATTCATGACACTTATTTAAATACAGGACTTAACTGAAGCTTTTCTATATGTCTTGTTCCATAGACTAGACCTTGACTCTGGTGGAAGAAAAGATGGGTTTTGAGACTGAACTCAACTTTACAAACACCCTTTTGTTCACCTGTTTGAGGGCTGGGGGTAGAGTAGGGGCAGTGGTGGTGCTGAGACACTTGACAGATCAGTAGCCAAAGGAGGTTCACCTCCTGCCTGGGAGATCACAGATCTCAAACTCTAGTCTTTTTGCCTATCATGCCCAGATTTTAGTGTATTTTAGGCTCTGTCTTCCAGAATAGCCTGTGACAAAGGAAGCTTGGACCCTGCTTTGCTTCAAGGAGCTGAAGAGGAGGCATGGTTTCCATTTCTCTCTATCCTGGAGAGCTATCAAGACACAGAGCACTGCTGGAATGTTTTCCCCCTTAGAGTCACATTGAAATTAAGCCAAAGGACAGAGGAGTTCAAGGCCAGACAGTGACAGCTTGCTGACACTATGTATCAGTGATCAGGTTATCCCTGAGCACTTATAATGTATGTTTGGTACTGTGCTGGACACTGTGAGTGGGAGATTCATAGATAGTCTAGTGAACAAGACCTTTTTACTAAGAAATCAGGAGCTGTGATTTCATTAGCATAGCGAATTTCCATTGTCTAAACTCCCTCCACGAGACCTCAACAGCTCAACTTGGAACTATAACTTATGATCTTTAAAAGTTGCCTAATTGGAGATGACATAAAAACAGAAGAAATCATTAAAGAAAAAGTTTCTAGAAGCACCCAAAAGGTTATGAATTTCCAAGGACTGGTATGTGTCAGAAGCTAGATTTGAACCCAAAGTCAACCATCTATCCATTCCTCCAGGCTATATCTTAGTTTCCCCAACCAGATCTATGATTTTATCATCATAGGGGGCTCTTCTCCCTGGAAGTGGCTGCTCTATAACTTCTAATCTTAGACCAGGAGTAGGGAACATGTAGTCTTAAGGCCACTGTGGCTGGATTTGTTCTGTAAAATTTGGATTCAGTCAAAAGACCACACTTAAGGACCTAGAAGACCAC
>CM053598.1:192387350-192406443 GCA_028646575.1 Pseudocheirus occidentalis
ATTTCAGGAGGACAAGCCTCACTGGCGGTTTTCTGATCCCCATGGGGGCCATCATCCTGAAAATCTGTGTTGTCCCCAAACTCTGCCCTTAGAGACTATATGTAGAAAAAAATGTTCTACTTTCCTCCTGCCCTACCAATATATCCAGGAGCATGAATGGGTCCAGATCCACTGAATTGAATCACTTGGTAGAGGAGTGGGATAAGAAAGAGCAGGGAGGTGATGGAAAGAGGAAGAGAATAATGGAAAAATGTAAATGCAGTCTTGTGCTACCAGCCAGTGTTTGCCCTTTGCTTCCCAAATAGGAGAAGTTCTGGAAGGCACCCTGCTTGTCTGATGGACTTAGACGTAATCTTGATCAAAGCCTTTTTGGGGGGAGGGGGCAAATGAGTTTGAGAGGTACTATAAGCGTAGACTATGGAGGGAAAGGGAAAGAATCTCTCTTTTCAACTAAACTTCTTGATCAGTTGTTCTTGCTGCAACTCGAGAACCACAGCCTGGAGAACCAGGAAGCCAAGGTGATGTCTGTTTTCCCCAGGTAAGGGGTAACCAAGCCAGGTGTGTAGTTTGGCATTAGAAGCCCCTTCAGTATTGATAGTATGAGTGGCACCAGGAGTGCTTTTTGCCAAGGGACTTTCTCAGTCTTCACAGTACATATATATATATATGTATGTATATATATATATATATATATATATATATATATATATATATATATATATATGGAGTGAATTGAAACATAACTCCTGGGAGGGTCTTTTAAGTAGCAGAGAGATGATTATTGATTATTTGAGAGACTGCATGGCATAGTGGAGACAGAGGTGATTTCAAAGTCAGAAAGAGTTAGGTTCAGGTCTTGCCTTTGAGACATCCTGGGTATGGGATCCTAGGCAAGTCAATCAGTTCCCCTAGACAAATTTCTAAGAAGGTAAATTTAAGTGCAGGTGCCAATCTGCATTAGTAAAGGGAGTTTCCTCATTGGGAGTTCCCTCTATGTCTGTAGTCACAAACCTAGTTTTCCCTTCTTCCTAAAAAAAAAAAAGCAAATAATTAGAATCACGAAACAACATAATTATTTAGAAGCAGCAGCTTTGTAGGTTCCTTGACTTTCACATCTCTTTTTTGACTTTTCTTTTAAAAAAATGAATTAATACTTGAAGGTAGAAGATGATCAGCTCAGATTCTAAAAATGGTGAGCATTCCAGGGTGGCCGCATGGGCTGGAACTTGTCAGGCTGCCTTTGAAATGGGGCAGCAGGTTTCTGGAAAATCATTTGCCCAAAGGGCAGGTCTCTGCAGTGGGGACCCTGGCGCATGCTCTGTTTCCCTGCTATCAGCTCCAAGTCCTTGGTCCAGCTCCTGACTACAAAGGCAGAGGTTATTTTTAGCCCACAAACTCCCCCAAGAAGCCTGTTGGGATTGGGGTAGCTGGCCACTTCTGCTGCTCTGTTTGCTTTCGAATTTGGCAGGAGCTCGCATTTCCTGTGCTAATTGCTGGCAGCCAGTAAATCAGATGTAACATAGGGAGGAGTTGAGCATTTGGTGTTCCTACTCCCCCACCCCAACCCCCTACCTTGCATCTTTCCCCAACCCATTTCTTTGGCTGAAGCGACCCATGACAAGAGACTTGGGTCACTTTCCTGTTGGAGAATGTAGGCTATGAGTGATTTACACATATGCATAATGATCTCATTTAAAAGGACTGTCCAGATGGAAATCACATCTTCCTCCCAAGACATTGCCTTCTCCCTCCTAGCAATCCTACTTTGGATTATGAAGGATTGAGTATTTAAGAAGTCTGGAAATGTTTTTTGGAGGCTGCCTTTCTCCACATGTGGTTTGTTTGTTTTTTCCCTTTGCCTACCTGGGAGAATGAAATCAGACTGACCATATTTTTTCATTCTCTGATGAGATTGCCTCCTTAATTCTTTCAGGGCACAAAGGAACAATGCTCCATGCTGTAGACTAGGGTTAATTATTGGGCTTAAAAACCATTTCAACTGATTTTAGGGAAAAATTCACTAAATTAATCCCAGATGCCACAACTCCTTAAATCTTAAATGTATGTATAAATGTGTGTATTTACACACACACACACACACACACACAAACACACACACACACACACACGCACACACACATCCTAAACCAAAACCTTGGGCCTCAGATCCTGCCTGATGAATGAAGAGTTTTGAGTCAACCTCTAGTCTAAAGTCTCTCCCTGTGATTCTATAAAATCAGTTGACAATGCAGTCTCCTTGTAGATTGCTCTGAAATCTGCCTGTCCTGCATCATTGCACATGACAAGGTTGTCCAGTTCTCTGTCTGCAGGCACATCTGCTCTGATAGCATATGCTGAAAATAGAGTTATCAAGTTTCCCAAGTTTATGAAAAATAACTCACCCCCAGAGGTTGCCCCAAGGAGACAGATAGACTATGTGGTCAAGTGTTCAGGGGTCCGGAATGGGGCCGTCCTTAGAAGATTTCCTCATGTTGTTCCCAGCTTTGCTGTTTTCCTGAGGAATGACCCCAGGAACCTCTTTTCATCTTTATGTACTTTACTTTCCTCCATCTAGAAAGCAGGGATAACAAAACTCTGATAGTGAAGGACCTATTTTTTGTTTTAGGAGAATTGAAAGCAGCTATATGAAAAGGGAAGTGAAGAAGTAATGTAATCTAGGGAAAGGAATGTTGGACTTGAATTCAGAAGACTTGGGTTCCGATTCTGACTTTGATGCTTTGTAGCCTGCCTCTACTGATGAGTTATTTCTTATCTCTGATCCCAAATTCTCCACCTGTAAAATGGGTATAATCGTATTTGTACTTGGTCCCTCAGAGGATTAGTGTGAGGAGAGGGCTTTGGCCTTTTGCAAACTCTAAAGCACCCTATAAATGCAGCTGCTGCTGCATTTAGATGACATTAGATGACACCAAATATTGCTTAATCTGGTTTTAAAGTGAAGGTGTTAGAATATTTGAAATTGATCAGATGGTCAAAAGAGATCTTTTGAACCCAAGTGGAACAAAGTATTAAAGAATAGAGATGTACTCTGGTAGCTGTAGAAATCTAGGCTGCGCCCAAAGTAACTTGAACATGCTCTTCCTTTGCCTAAGTATTTTAGGAGCAAACAGCTTACTTGGTATCTCCCTTGAGGCAGTGTGGTACAGTAGAAAGAACAACTCTGGCTCTTGAGTGAAAGGACCTGGGTTCAAATCCCATCTTTGGTGATTACTAGTTGTGTAACTTTGGGCAAATCACCTACCTTCTCCGACCCTCAGTCTCCCTGTCTGTAAAATCAAGGACTAGATAGCTTCTAAAGTCCTTTCCACTAGATTAGGAAGAGGCCAATAGAAGTTCAGTAATGAGGGTTATGTTGTTCTTGGGTAAGACCATGCCAAAAGATATCTTGGATCTGCCATGATGTGTACCGACTGAGCTGAGGGGAATGGAATTTTACAAGTGTGTGATTGAATTTAGCCTTAATTTTCCAAGTATTGTGATGCCAGGAGAGCAGCCTAACAGAGTGGAAGAAAGTTGTGCTTGATTTGGAATTAGAGGTCCTGGGTCTGTCTGCACCTTATGATAAGTAAGACTGGGTATGACTTTGGGTAAGTCATTTAACACCTCTGGGCCACATTTCTTTATCTTTAAAATGATAGGGTTAAAAAAGGAAGCAGAAGGTCTCCAAGGTCTAGCTTTAAATCTGAATTATGCTGTCAGAGAACTAAGGAACTGAAGATGTGGAACTAAGTAAAAGAGGGAAGGAGAATTCTGAATAGAGAACTGCCACTGATTCAAGAAAATCTAGGCATATCTACACCCTTAGCAGCTAAAGTCAACCCTCAGAATAGCTAGGTGGCACAGTGGATAGAGCTCTGGGCTCATCTTCCAGAGTTCCAATCTGCCTCAGATCAGTCAGTTTACCAGCTGTGTAACCCTGGGCAAGCCACTTAATCCTGTTTGCCTCAGTTTCCTCATCTGTAAAATGAGCTTGAGAAGGAAATGGCAAACTACCTCCAGTATCTTTGTCAAGAAAACTCCAAACAGGATCATTAAGAGTTGTGACAAAGACAGCCCATAATTCAATATTACTGCCTGCCTGATTACTTTTCCTACTCTGGCTACCTGCTGTTAGCAGGGAGTTGACCAGTGAGGTGAAAGGCAGTCATTTTAGATCACAGATCCAGAGGTAGAAGGGACATTGAATTCAACCCCTTAATTTTATACTTAAGGAAGCCAAGAATGTTCTCTGCCTCTCCACGCAGGCCCATACTTAACAGAGGGAAGATCAAAAGGACACATAGAAAACTAAAGCTGAAAATCTATTTCTACCTGTGGCTGTGATGAAAAAAAATGCCTTTGGGTCTAAAAGTAAGACAGCTAGAAATCAACATGAGAAAGCAGAAACAGCATTAGGTCAGAAGACTAAAATCAGAGGACTTTGGGTTTGAATCTCTGCTCTGTCACTTAGAACCTGTGTGACCCTGGGTAAAATCCAGACTCAGTTTCTTCATCTATAAAATGAGACCATTGGACTAGATGACCTACTTGCAGCTCTAAACCTATGACTTAGAGAAATCAATTCACTTCTATGGGATTTCATTTTTTAAAAGTTATTTCTTTTAACATTCTTTTGTTTTTAAATTTTGAGCTCCAAATTCTCCTTTTCCCTACCAGCCTTCCCTCACCTACTAAAGAAGGCAAGCAATATGATATTAATTATACATTTGAAATCACATAAAACATATTTCCATATTAATCAAATTTCCAAAAAAAGTAAGAAAAATGAAGTGAGAAAATTATTTCAATTTGCACTCAGAGTTTATCAGTTATCTCTCTGGAGATGGATAGTGTTCTTTCATCTTGAGTCCTTTGGAATTGTCTTGGATCATTCAGTATTGATCAGAGTAGCCAAGTGTTTCACAGTTGATCACCACAGGATTCCTTTCTTTTCAACTCATAAATAGGGACTGTGGACTAATCGATCTAATGACCCTTCCAGCTCTCAATGGTGTGACTAGACGTGGGTGCTCACTTAACCTGGCTGCCCTCTCTTCTTTTTGAGTTTGAATTAAAATGTCTCAAAAATCCTCCTCCAGGATTGGGTACTAGAACTGGAAATGGCCCTGAACCACAGAGACCTCTCTTTGTCTCTTGACCAGGTAGAGTGTGCAGGTCACAGGAGGAATAGCTTCCCCTAAGAAGTTTCATTTTTTTTTTACTCTTGCCACATTGATGGCTTTGGTGGGTGGGTGGGAGGGAGGGTGGATGCCATCAGAGCCTTGGGAAGATAACAGGTTTTAAGGATGGGGGAGGGTTTGGATTTCACAGTGATGGTTTCATGATACCCTAGAGAGCTACATTCATGGTGCATTTTAGTCCTCCTGCTTTGAACACAGCACGATTCCTTTCAACCCTTCCCTTCTCTCTGTTATAAAGGATAAAAAAAAGGTTCAGATATTTTAAGAAAAAAAAAATGAGATGATTGTTATTGCTCTTTCTACAGGGACAAATTTGGGAAGCCAGTGTTTGTGTTTTGTTATTCATAGTGGCTTAGGGAAAACATTGTTTGGAGTCTTAATTTTCTGTGCTTGGATATGGTTAGAAAATCAGGAGTGTTGTATTTGGTTCTCAGGGCTGCAGTTTGGGATAGGGTTATTTATGGGAGGGAGAGTAACTGAAGGAAGATGACTGCGAAGTTGGGTAGCCATGAGTATACTTCATATGGGGAACAATAGAATGAACTAATTGCTTAGCCAGGAGAAGACTTGGAGTGTGTTGTGGGGACTTTATAACTGTCTTCAAGTCTCTGAAGGGCTCTCACATGAAAAGGGGATGAAACATGTTCAATTTGGTGCCAGAGACTAGGAGCAGCAGGTGGGGGCTGCAAAGAAGTCAATTTAAGCTTGAAGAATCCTGGGCCTGCAATTTTTTTACTGTGAGGATTCCTTTTCTAGTGTGAGGTAGACTGAAGTCTCTAGGCCTAATCTAACCCAGTCCCAATTCTAGAATTCAATGATTCTATGAAAAGTTTGTAGTTCTTCTTTAGATGCTATGGATGACAGTTTTACTTAGGTAGAGAGCAAAACTCCTTCCCTTTTCACCCACTCCCCAATCTTTGAGGTAGCAGGGCATAAAAGGAAGGGAAATGAAAGCGAATTTACGGTAAAAAGATTTGGATTCATACTTGGCTCTGCTACCTATGACCCACATGACCTTGGGCAAATCACTACTCTGTTTCCTCATCTGTAAAATCAGAGGGTTGGACTAGATGAACTTCATGGTTCCTTCTAGTCCCAAATCTTTTATGTGTCTATCTTCCCAGGACCCTGAGTTACACACAACCTAACCTGCTTCCCTTGTCAATCCAGGGCCAATTTTAATGATGCTACAGAGGTGCTTTGTCCCCAAAGGTCCCTGTGTTGCCTCAAGATACCTTGCTCAAACATTGGCGCATTTCTTCTTTCCATGTCCTTCCGTACATCGTGGTCTTTGCATCATTACTGTAAAAAGCTATTAATGTCATCGAATCATTGTGTTGTTGTTGTTGTTGTTCTCAAGTCTTCTATTTATTTATTTATTTGAGGGGTCTGGACCTATAATTTTATTGCTATATGAAACTCCCAAGAGAGAAAACTACCTGCAAGTCAGCACCTTCTCTGCAACATACAGTCTTTTATAAAAGACAATTTTTAACACTCTAGAACAAATGGAGTTTCTATTATGTTTCCTTCTGGGATCGAGGGTCATTATAATGCTAACAATGCTTACTTTCTATCTGTAACCCCAATACAATGATGTTATCTAAGGTCTGATAGAATCTTTCAGCTTGATAAAACTTATTAGTCAAGGCTGTGGGAGGGCTGATGGTGGAAGGAAGAAGCAAATACTAAGGAGAGAAGAGTGGTGAGGCAATTTTCTTTCAGTCATTGAGGTGATGCAACTTTTCTATATTTAGAGATGCTCAGGGAAGAAGCAGGAGGAGAAGTGACAGGCATAGGGTAATAACGAATCTGTAACATATCAGGGGGCAGTTGCATGTGGGGGGAGGACCTGAAGTTCTGACTTCCATTTGGATGTCAATCAACATTCCCCTCTCCCCAGGAACTGATTGGCTAGGCAATACGTGGTAAAAAAAACTATATAACCATTACTTCTTCAAGACCCTGTCACACCGGCCAAATGAATCAGCGCCTAAGGATAGAGAACTGAATAATGACAGAGGAAATGATATTGCCCTCCCTTCACTCCTCTTAAAATCAAGGGTCTTTGCTGAGTTGTAGGGACTCTGGTCAGATACATTCTTTTTTTTCTTTTTGGAGGGCAATTGGGGTTAAGTGACTTGCCCAAGGTCACACGGCTAGTTTTGTGTTAAGTGTCTGAGGATGGATTTGAACTCAGGTCCTCCTGACTCCAGGGTTGGTGCTCTATTCACTGCGCCACCTAGCTGCCCCTAGATACATTCTTTCTGAAGGATTTCCTAAAGCCCCTTTCTTCCTTGGAGTGGCCAGTTTAATCAGAAGAGCAGAGATGTTAAGAGTGGGCAGAGCACTAAGAATATTTAACTTGGAGAAGGGACCACAAGACTCAGAGGGAACATGATAGCTCTCTTCAAGGATCTGAAGGGCTTTCATGTAAAAGAGGATGGGAATGGAGTTATTATATGTGGGACCAGAAGGTAGAACCAAAAATAATGCTTGGAAGGTGCAAGGATAAAAATTTGGGACTGGTGGAGTCAAGATGGATAGAAGGATCCAAGATGGCAGAGTAAAGACAGTGATGCCTCTGAGCTTTCCTCCAAGCCCCTCCAAATACCTTTAAATAATGACGCCAAACAAATTCTAAAGTGGTAGAACTCACAAAAAGATGGAGTGAAACAATTTACCAGCCCAAGACAACTTACATTAGCAGGAAAGGCGTGTTTCACCAGGGTGAGGGAGGAGTGCAATACATTGCAGACCAGGTCCCAGCAAACCACGAGCAGGGCTCTGGGTGACTGAGTCAGTGGCAGCAGAGGTGGTTTCCAGAACTCTCAGCCTACATATAGTATGGGGATCTGACAATGGGTCAGAAGGAGATTTACAGGGGTCTTTGCTGGCACTAGGGGCAGGTCTCTGTTGCATTACCTATACTTGGATGTGGGTCACAGTCCTGAGTCTTAGTCCCAGTGTAAGAAGGAGCACTAGCATAGCAGAGCTTGTGGCCACAGGGGAGCAGGGACCCTGATCACAGTTACAGGGTTGAAAAGAGTGTTTGTGGGTGCTCACAAACCAGTGCACAGTACAAAAGAAGAGTAATACATTCTCCCTAGATCATACCACATTGCAAGAACCAAAAACTTGTAGATCCCCAGGATTACCTCTGAAAACAGCTGGACAAAAAAATCTGAAGTTTGGGACAGTGTACCCTCTATCCTGGAAGCAGAGCCCCACTTTAGCATAGAGTTAAAAGTCAAGAAATAGGCTGAAAAATGAGCAAACAACAACAAAAAAATATTCTGACCATATGAAATTACTGTGGTGACAAGGAAGATGAAAACACACACTCAAAAGAAGACAACAAAGTCAAAATTCCTGCATCCAAAGCCTCAAAGAAAAAATATGAATTGGTCTTAGGTCATGAAAAAACTAAAAAATGATATTTGAAAATCAAGTAAGAAAGGTAGAGAAAAAGTTGGGAAGAGAAATGAGAACAGTGCAAGAAAATCATGAAAAAAGAGTCAATAGCTTGGTAAAGGAGGCACAAAAATACTGAAGAAAATAATACCTAAAAATCCCAGAACAGGCCAAATGGTAAAAGTGGCAGAAAAATCCAATGAAGAGAGAAGCCTGACTTGAGAAGCAAAATTGGCCAAATAGAAAAAATATACAAAAATTCATAGAAGAGAAGAACTCCTTAACAAGTTGAATTGACCAAGTGGAAAAGAAGGTACAAAAGTTCACTAAAGAAAATAATACCTTAAAAGTTAGAATTGGATACATGGAAGTTAATGACTTTATGAGACATCAAGGAACAATCAAACAAAATAAAAAATAGAAGAAAATGTAAAATATCTCATTGGAAAAACAACTGACTGGGAAAATAGATGTAGGAGAGATAGTTTAAGAATTAAAGGACTACTACCTGAAAGTCACCAAAAAAAGAGCCTAGATATCATCTTTCAAGAAACTATCAAGAAAAACTACCCTGACATTCTAGAACAAGATGGTAAAATAGAAATTGAAAGAATCCACCAATCACCTCCTGAAAGAGATCCCAAAAGGATCTCCCAGGAATATTATAGCCAGATTTCAGACCTCCCAGATCAGGGAGAAAACAATTCAAGCAGCCCTAAAGAGACAATTTACATATTGTGGAGTCAGAGACAGAGACAGAGACACAAGATTTAGCAACTTCTACATAAAAGGATCAGAAGGCTTAGAATACCATAGTCTAGAGGGCAAAAGAGCTAGGATTACAACCAAGAATCACCTACCCAACAAAACTGAGAATAATCCTTCAGGGAAAAAAATGGATATTCAATGAAATAGAGGACTTTCAGGCATTCCTGATGAAAAGACCAGAGCTGAATAGAAAATTTAACTTTCAAATACAAGATGCAAAAGAAGCATAAAGATGTAAACAGGAAAGAGAAATCATAAAATATTTGATAAGGTTAAACTGTTTATATTCCTAGACGTGAAAATGATATTTATAACTCCTAATATCTTTCTCATTATTAGGGCAGTTTGAAGGAGTATACATAGACAGAAAGCATAATTGTGAATTGAATGTGGTAGTATGATTATCTAAAAAAATAAAATTAAGGAATGAGAAAGAAGAATGCTCTGGGAGAAGGGGAAAGAGAGAGGTAGAATGGGACAAATTATCTGATATGAAATAAGCCTGAAAGAGATTTTACAGTGGAGAAGAAAATGGAGGAAGCATGGAGGGGAGTACATGACCCTTACTCTCATCAGAATTGACTCAAAGAAGGAATACTATACATGCTCAGTTGGATGCAGAAATCTATCTTACCATACAGGAAAGTGAGAAGGGGGCAGAGTGCTGGTAGAAGGGAGGGAAGTTTGGGGGAGGTAAAAGTCAGTAGTAAAACACTTTTGAGAATGGGCTGGGTAAAAAGATAGAGAGGAAATAGGATAAATGGGGAAAATAGGATGGAGGGAACTACATAGCTGGTAATCATTACTGTGAAAAAGATTTACAATGAGTTACTCTGATAAAGACTTAATATCTCAAACATATAGAAAATAGTCAAATTTATAGAAATAAGAGCCAATCCTCAAGTGATAGATAAAAATATGCAGTTTTCAGACAAAGTAATCAAAGCTATCTCTGGTCATATGAAAAAAATGCTCTAAATCACTGTTGATGAGAGAAATGAAATTAAAATAACTCTGAGTTACTACCTCATGCCTGGCAGATTAGCTAATATGACAGAAAAGAAAAATGACAAATATTGGAGGGGATGTGGGAAAATTAAAACACTAATGTATGGTGAAGTTGTATATTGATTCAACCATTCTGGAGAGCAATTTGGAATTGTGCCCAAAGGGGTGTAAAACCATGTATATTCTTTGACCAAGCAATAGCACTACTTTGTCAGTATCCCAAAGAGATTAAAAAAAAAGGTAAAGGACCTACATGTACAAAAATATCTATAGCAGCTCTTTTAGCGGTGGTGAAGAACTGGAAATTAAGGGGATATCCAGCAGTTAGGGAATGACTGAACAAGTTGTTGCATATGATTGTAATGGAATACTATTGTGCTTTAAGAAATGAGCAAGATGCTCTCAGAAAAACATGGAAAGACTTACATGAACTGATGCAAAGTGAAGTATGCTGAACCTGGAGAATATTGTACACAGTAGCAGCAATATTGTATGACGATCTACTCTGAATAACTCAGTTATTCTTGGCAATACAATAATCCAAGACAATTATGTAGGATTTATGATGAAAGGTGTTGTCCATCTCCAGAGAAAGAACTGGTAGAGCCTGAATGCAGATTAAAGATAATTTTTCTTTCCTTTTCTTTATTTTATATTTTTTTGTCTGTGTTTTCTTTCACTGAATAACTTATGTGAAATTGTGTTTTGCATGACTACCCATGTATAACCTATGTCAAATTGCTTGTCTTCTCAATGGGGGGAGGGGAGAAAGGAAGAAAATTTGGAACTCAAAATTTGACAAAAAAAGAATGTTAAAATTGTTTTTGTGTAATTGGGAAAATAAAATATTAAATAAGAAAAAAATTGGACTTGATATCAGGAGAAACTTCTTAACATGTAGAATTTTCTCAAAGTGAAATGAGTTTCCTTAGAAGGAAATGTGTTTCCCTTCATTGAGTATCCTCAAACTGAGATGGGATGATCACTTGTCCAGTATGTTATATAGTGCTGACTCCTTTCTATTATAGGTTGGACTAGATAACTGTTGAAGTCCTTTCCAATTACTATGACCAGGGCTATGATTCTCTAACCAGAGCTTTGTCCCTGGGCACCAACATGGGTGGGGAGGGGGTAGTAAGTACACTTCTTTTCCCTTCCTTTCCTGGCCCATACCATGTAGCAGTGATTGTCCTCAGAGTAGTCCCATGATCATGGCAACCTTCTCTCTGTACTCACATTTTCTCTCAACCCTCATCCCCTGGAGTGGCAAGGGTTGAATCTTCTGGAAGATAAATTGTTCCATCTCCTACTCATGAGAATGCCCATGGTCAGATTGTCTTCTGTGCTATCCTCTCCTTCCGAACTGAATTTGGCCAGGTGTAAGGATTTCTGGTTCTGGATATGGACCTGACCCAGTGGGGTTTCTTCAGTCCATTCAGAAACAGAAGATAGGGAAAAATCTCCCAGTTGAACAGGAACCTTGCAAAACATCCTACCTTAGTGACTGGCATATTTTCTTTTGGTCCTGTCCTGAGATT
This sequence comes from Pseudocheirus occidentalis, assembly GCA_028646575.1. Taxonomy (NCBI): domain Eukaryota; kingdom Metazoa; phylum Chordata; class Mammalia; order Diprotodontia; family Pseudocheiridae; genus Pseudocheirus; species Pseudocheirus occidentalis. Next base: position 192,399,280 of record CM053598.1, read on the forward strand.
TCACAGATGCAAGTAGCTCCAAAGGATATAGATAACTGTTATGCAACTTTATAACCTTAGAGAGTTGTCTTAGAGGTACTGACAGGTCAGGTGACTTGCCCAGGGTCACATAGTCAATATTTATCAGAGCTAAGAGTTGAATCCATGTTGTTCTGGCCTGAAGGCTAGCACTCCATCTATTATACCACTCTTCCTACTAAACCCTACAGTAGGGATTTAATAAATGCTGGTAGAATTGAGGGTGTGAGCTAATCTTTCTAAAATAGAATTCTGAGGTTCAGCCATGACTGGCAGACACAGGGCCTTAGCAGCAAAAGAGAACATACTGTTAGCTTAGTTCTAGAGTCAATTAGCACAAAAGGAGTTTGTCTCTTCCTTTCCCCCTTCAGCGGGCAGACAAGTGACTAAAACATTTAAAAAATGTTTGATGCTCCACCACACATAGATTCTACCACTACAGTGTCACCAAACCAAAATGGTCAGCACTGCCTCTTTCTTCTTCTCTATTTCTGCTTCTAGCCTCTGGCTCCAGATGGTTTCCTTGTGCCTTCCTTCCCCCCTTCATCCCTTATCAGTGAGCTCATTTTAACCCAATTCCACCTAAATGTCAATGTTAGGGAACATGGAATGATTTGGCTTGTAGCTAGTTCTCTAGGGATGGTTCAGCTTGTTTCCTTTGACCAAATCTCCCTCTTCTTAAAAATTATTGTCTAGCAGAGGGGCTCAGCTGTGTTTTGGCTGAGAAAAGGATGCTGATTTCCATCTATGGCGTTTGCAGAGTTCAGTGACTACTGTGTATCTGGCCATAGCTGATAGCCATTAGCATCTGGGGGGACGGAAGAGAACTAGTAGAGTCCATCCCAATACATGCCTCAGCTTTCTCATGTAACATAAGGAATTTAGATGGGTTGATCTCTCAGATTTCCTGTAGCTTTCAACTTTATGATTCTAGATCTCATGCAAGCAGGGTAGAAAGCCGGTCTAAGTGCCAGGAAAGACCCAGATTCTAATCCCATCTCTTAAATAAACTGCCTGCGGAAACCTGAGCAAATCAATTCACTTCTCAGTGCTCTAAGCAACTCCCTAAGACTAAATTATAGAGAAGGTGCTGACATTCATTGGTGGAAGGAGCTTTCTCACCTGGGAGTGCCCTATAACACCAAAACCACAGTTCTAGTCCCCAGATGTATCATCTTCCCTTGAGTTCAGGTGGGTGCGTGCTCATTCTGCTTTTTTGGCTACAGGGAAGAGATGTACCCAGAACATCTCTGGGAATCCTTGGAGGGGAAGAAGAATATTGGTTCCAAGTGGACTCTGGCCATCCCTATGCAAGCCACACCCCCAGATTCTTTATTTTTAAAGGAGGAATTGGATACCATTTGGATTTTTCAGAAAGGATTTTACTATGCTCTAAGTGGGTAGTTGAGAGCAAATTCCTAGCTGAAAATGGTCATGTGGAACATGAGAGCTGATGTAACCCCTTCAGTGTTGGGGCTTTTACCAAGGTGACTAAAACAGGAAATAAAAATGAGGCAGCACTAAGGGGAATGTCAGAGATCATAACACATGTATCATATGTTCAGGAGATCATGAGTTTTGAGGTGGAAAGGACTTCATAGGGTATCTAGTTTAACCCCTTAATTTTAGAGATGAAGAATTAAGGACCAAGGACCAATTTCTTGTCCAAGGTCACATTGGGGTATGCTCAGGCTTGAGTTATCTCACTCCTAGCCTCCCCCTTCAGTTTCTCTCTCTCTTTGTTTCCTGCCCCTGGCAAAAAGCTTTGATTTGCTCTGCCAATGACCTTGCAATCGAGATATGCCAAAGCTTTCCCACTCCTCTGCCCCACCAGAGGGCCAGGGCCCTGCCAAGGAAAGGAAATGTTTGTGCTGATGGCTATGTTTCCCAGTGCTGGTCAGAGGACAACAGGAGCCTGGGCTGGCAGGCAGCCAGAACCCTCTTGGGCAGAGATATAATTACTAATAATGACCTCCAGCCCAGGCAGCGACTGAAATGACTGTTCAGGACAGGCACCAACCCTAGTCTGGTTTGTGTAACGCAAATAAATACTGCTGGTGTGTGTGTGTGTGTGTGTGTGTGTGTGTGTGTGGTGGGCGGGGTAGGGAAGGGGGAAGGGAGGGTCTGAGAAGGAGTGGAAAAGAGAAGATGAACACATGCCCTTTAAGAAATGGGGGTGGTCTCATGGTGCCCCAGGGACCAGTAACATTAACCCCACCAACTTCCTGGTAATACTTACAAATCACTGCATCCCATTTTCTTTCCTTCATGCGTCTCACTATCATTAGTATCAATATTATTATTATTGATTTTTATAATGAGCACATGATGACACTTTCACCTCGTTTATTTCCTGACTTACATGAGCTCCGTGTTGATATAGAGTAGGAAGAATGATCATCCCCAAACCTGGGAAAGAAAATCCTCTAGTTCCTTTGCTCCCGCCCCCACACATCGTGCCAACACTTTGTGACACAAAGATGATGCTTCTGCTTCCCCCAGGCTTTTTGATCCTCTCCCAAGACTGAGAGACAGCAACAGTCAAGGAAGGGGTATCCCGAAGGACATCCATATCCCAGATTCCCTCCATTTCTTGACCTCCTTCTTACTTTTCCTGGGGAGAGGTTTGACAGTGACTAAGTATTAACTAACAGGTGCCAGTAGACATCCTTAGCTCAGAAGTCAAAGGACTGAATTCTGTTTCCCGTTCCGTCCACACAAGGACTTTAGAGCTTGAATCTGGACTAGATTTCCTAACCTACTTTCTAGATTCTTTCTTATTGACTACACTTACCTAAACAGAGCTCTCCCCTCTCCCTTCTCCCTCCTTCCCTTCCCCGGGGTCTCTCTCCTTCCTCTCCTCTCCCCCTCTCCTTTTCTTTCTCATCCCATTCCTCTCCTCCTCTTGCTCTTTTCTTCTTTTCCCCTCTTCTCACCTCTTTCCCCTTCCCTGCATCCTCTTTTCCCCTCTCCCTCATCTCTTCAGAGCTCTCTTCTTCCCCTCCTCCCCTCTCTATATACCAAGCAAATTATTAGGTTTTAAGTGTTAATGGGCACAACACAAGCAAAAGATATAGGCCCTGCTCTCAAGAAACTAACAATCTAACTAGAAAAATCCAAATCGCATTATCAGTAAAAATGAATGATTATTGGTAAAAGAACAAATGCAGAATCTAGGTTACATAGATTAGTACAGAAGGATGAAAAGTTAATGGCCTGAGTGATGGGGTTGGGGTAAACCAATAGATTGGCCTCATTCAAAGTATAGGATCAAGAAGAAATTTGATTGGGAAAGAGTTACCAAGTAGTAAAGCAGGGTAACAACCAATGAAGGGACTTTCCCAATTTTCTGGAGCCTCAATTTAGGGGTGGAAAAGTAGGGATCCTCAGTGCTAGTCAGCTAGTCCACTGATCTACCCAGTTGCTTTTCCATTCTGTGTCACAGTATCACCTGATAAATTAAAAAAGAAAGAATAAACTGGTACTAGTAAAAATATTTGACAGAGCTCAAATGAAAGACTTTAGAGGGACAAGTCTAAATATGAACCACAGTCAATATTTTTAAAACACAAAAAAAACCAATCCCATAGAAATATTGAGTTAGAATGGCAAGGGATTTTAGAGGTTATTGAGTCCAATTTCTTTTTTCAGATGAGGAAACTGAGACATAAAAAGGTTAAGTGACTTGACCAGATCACACAAGTAGTAAAAACCTGAGGCAGGATTTGAAACTAGGTGTTTCTGACTTTAAGTCCAGTGGTCTAACTACCACAATAGCCTTTTAAATGTTTGCTGTCTGTAAGGCTCTGTGCTAGGCTCAGGAGAGGTACTGACAATCCACTGAGCCTCAGGAACTAACCTGAACAATAATGACTTCCCCAGGGCGGCTAGGTGGCGCAGTGAATAGAGCACCGGCCCTGGAGTCAGGAGTACCTGAGTTCAAATCCGGCCTCAGACACTTAACACACACAAAAAAAACTAGCCGTGTGACCTTGGGCAAGTCACTTAACCCCAACTGCCCTCCAAAAAAAAAAAAAGCAAAAAAAAAATAATGACTTCCTTATTTGGCCACTGGAACCAAAATGGCACCATATGGCTGTGTTATAGACACAGCTTGGTCACAGACACAGTATTGAGTGGTGACGTCCATTGTTCAGATGGGATGGTCACATAGTAGCCTAGGTAAATTTCCATATTGTTGTACCATTGGACAGAATTTTCAAGCAGATCGTTGCAGCTCACCCTTCTCCCAAGGGAAAAATCTAAGAAGTACCAAAAGGCCTTTGAATTAGTTGAATCCTTGATATTGTTCAAATTCAACTCTACCATGGAGCTATGAGTATGAGCCTTAAGTATGATATCTTCAGGCTAGGTATGAGGATATGGTAACTCACCAGGACAACTTAAAAGATGAGTTGGAATCTAGATCAGTGATCAGAGGTGTTTCTATCCCTCTAGGCATGGAATAAACAGTGCTCAGCTCAATTTTGTGTGGTCCTGGTTAACCGATTCAGTTTTTTTTCTATAAAAAAATGCATCTAAAGCAGTCAAACTCTGAATGGTCTTGGGAGACAGTAGATCATAGCTGTCCATTAAAGATGGAAGCTTATTGGTTTGAGAGATAGTTAGCTTGCGAGACACTGGTCAAGAGAATCAAAGGGTGTCAGTCTAATTACCAGTTTTGTTTATAACAGATCCTAATGACATGGAGTTTTGATTGACTCTGTCTGATTGGTGGTGCAAAGTCAGGGAAAACAGAAGTCCCACCCAGACACCAGCTGGAGAAAGCAGAGAGGAAGTAATTAAGAATGAGAAGATAAATATCCCCATCAACTAAAAATGGGGACTGATTATTGGGCCAGTGGGGTCATTACCTGATCTGTGTCTTTAATGTCTTCTGATATGTTGTCTTTGTGTGGATCCCAAACTTTAGAAGACCATGGGACATTTCCAGGAAAGTTTCTTAAAACCATCTCTGACCAGGTACTCTGTTGAAACCAAGATTTGTAATGTGTTAGTCCCCACCTGCCATCCCAGGTTCCCCTTTTTGCCATGTAGGAAAATAACCATAAAGTCAGCTTTCTTCATTTCTTTGGTTCCCAAATCAAAGTCAGATTTCTGCTCTCATTCTTTTTTTTTTTTTGGAGAGCAATTGGGGTTAAGTGACTTGCCCAAGGTCACATGGCTAGTTTTTGTGTTAAGCATCTGAGGTCGGATTTGATTTCAGGTCCTCCTGACTCCAGGGCCAGTGCTCTACTCACTGCACCAACTAGCCACCCCTTCTGCTCTCATTCTTTTCCCTGAAGATAATGCATCAAGTCTGTTTGTCATGGTAACATTTTGGGAATGGGGGAAAGCATTTAACCATGCATAGTAGAAGCTTACACAGAGCTGAATTTAGGAACTAACCCTGAGCCTCTCTTTGGGAAAGTCCATTTGGGCAGTACTGAAGGTGACTTCTTCAAGACTTAACACCAGGACAGACCCTAGAGGCCCTTCACTTTATAGATGAGGTAACTGACAGCTATGAAAGTCAAATGACTGCCCAAGGTCACATAGAAAGTAAGTGACAGAGAAGAGATTCAATACTAGACCCTCCATCTCTAGAACTATTTCTCTTTTCTTTGTACCATACACAAAGGCTTGTAGTCCGAAATCTTATAAAGGGTGTCTTCAAATGTCCCAGCCCCCAAATGATACTCTGGAAAAGAAACATTTTGTTCTTTGGTGTGATGAGGAATCTGGAACACATGAATTTCATGATGCTTGATGATAACCCTGATTTTAAAGGTCAACAACCTCAAAGTAGCCGAGAACAAAAATGCATCCTGGGTTTTGTTCAGCCTTAAATGTTTGAAAGCTAGTTGGCAAGATTGTTTGGATCTAAGAGCTCTGGCAGGTTTTTGCCAGCCTTTTTTTTAATGGCCCAACTTCAACTGCACCCTTTGTGGAGGAGGACTGGGGAGAAGGATGTTTGATTTGAGTCTTGTGTATACAATATGGTCAACACTGATCCCTGGAGATCTAAAGACAGAGGCAGAAACTGTATCTTTGGACTTTGAATATGCCAAAGGAGGCTAGAACACAGAATTTTAGAACTGGAAAGGACTTTAGCAATCATTTTGTCTAGTGGAGTTCCATATTAGAGAAAAAAATGACAGCTGACTCTTTGCCAATCCAGTGCATTCACAGATACCCTCCTAGGTTGTGGAAGAACTAACCTGAACAATAAATAGTGACTCAGACATTTCCCCAGCCATATGCCTTACTGATAATAACAGCTGACAATTATAGAATGCATTGAAGCTTGTAAGCCACTACAGATATACATTATTGTGATTGATCCATGATGTAAGCACTTTAGACATTATTATCCCCATCTTATAGATGAGAAAACTGAGACTCAGAAAAGTTAAGTGATTTGTCCATGGTCACCCAGTGTTGGGAGGTAAAATCTGAACACGGGTTTCTCCTATCTTGACGTCCATAACCTTTTCACTATACCATATTGCACCTTAGTCATATTAAGAAACCAGGCCTCAGAGGTTGTGACTTTCCTAATGGTATATAACTGTTTAGGGGCAGAGACTGGTATAGAATACGAGTCTCCTAACTCTTCCTACTATAATTTGCCTTTCCCTTCAAGCACTCTTCCCTTATTTATTAGGCTAAGGAAGAAATGGGCTGAGGCGATGGGGATATTTTAAATCCCAGTCTTAGTCAAATGGTCCCCTACATCTTAAATAATACAAATTATTTTTCCCTAAAAGCAAAATTAAACCCAACAAAACAAAAAAGAAACCATTGCAAAGCACCGCAGCTCCCACACAAACACGCTAAAAAACTCATAAAATGGGACTCTAAACAGATTTTCAAGCTCCAAAACTCTCCAAAAGACAGAAAGCACATCTGTTGCTACAGGCAGCTCAGCAGGCAGGGCTCTTAGCAGCAGTCTGGGAGTCTCGGCCGAAACCCTGGCCAGGTCAGGCCCTGGGGCATCGGGCGGGGAGCCGCATCTATAGGAGAGCAGATAGGCTGCACTGGAGGCACAGTTACCACATTTATCAAGCCAGAAGAAAAAAAGGCTAAGAGAAAGGTCAGTGGATTTTGCTAACTCAGGAGAAGAAGAGCGGTCTGGCCAAACTG
>CM053598.1:192406943-192427765 GCA_028646575.1 Pseudocheirus occidentalis
AGAACTTGAACTTTCAATAAACTTTACTTTTTCCTTGGCTGAGAAGACTTGAGTGGAATTCTTTCAGCAGGACCCAGCATGTTGGTATTTTGGGGTCTCAGGCAGCCCTGACCCTCTTTGGGCTCCTCTTCACCTTCACATAGAAGGGAACAAAGCCCCAGGGAAACCACTGAAATTTCTTAGTGGTGCAAGAAGAAGCAGTTAGCAGACTTTAGGCCCAGGATCCTTGATCCAGCTGCTGTGCTAGAGTGTCAGTCTGAACCCAGGAGCCCGAGATGACAAGGCTTTCAGAAGAAATGCTCAGTCCAGAATAGAACCTCACTGGATTCAAAGGACCTAGAAGCTTCAGTTGTCTAAGCAGCATAAATAGGCCTTAATTTGCTTAAAGAGGCATTGAGATGTAAGGTCATCATGTGTATATATAGAGGGCCATCATGCATATGACCCTGTCCTGGGCACTCTTGCAGAGCTGAGTAAACAGAATTTGAGGGGTGTAATGAAAAAACAAGACAAAAAAAAAGCATCTCTTGAAGCACTTTAAAACCTGCAAAGGGCTTGTTCCATATCATCTCATTTGGGCCTCATAACAATAAGGTGAAGTGTTGTTATTAATAACTGTGGTTACTATTACCATCTCTATTTTGAAGGTACAGAACCTGACGTTGAAAAAAGTGGAATAATTAGCTCAAGGTCACAGAACTAGCAAATATTAGAAACAGAAGATGAGCTCAGGTCTTCCTGATGCCAGGTCCAGCAGAGCAAACTTGTCTGGAACTCTGGGTCATTCTCTGGTGGTGTGGTCTTGAGCAAATAATTTCATCTCTCTGAATTGTTGGGTTTCCTCATCAGTTAAAGGAAGGATGGTATGATCTTTAATGTACTTCCAGTTAGAATAATCTGTGATTATATGTGTGATTATGTGTATACTTACATATATTATATAATCTATAACACACATATGTATAAACTTATATATTATAGAATCTGTGATTTCATATATACATATACATATACACATCCATCCATCCATATATACATACGTGTGTGTGTGTGAGTGTGTGTGTATATATATCTGAGTGACAACATGTCACAACATGGAGAAACCCCATCAAAAGGCTATTCTATCACCACTTCAGAGTAGTTGGCTTAGTCACTGGCCCTATCTTGTGTTCTGAGCCCCAACTTTATTGGGGTTGAACAACAGAGAGTCTCCAAGGCCCAATGAGCTGAGTCTGCATGGGCTAAAGTTTAGGTAATTAGCACTGTTTATGTCTTCTCTGTGATGGTACAGCTGTGAGCCTCATTAAAATGTTCTCCAGAGGGAAAACAAAGAGAGATTCGGGTGTCAGCCTAGCTCTCTGTATCTCTATACCTGCTTATCCGCCATTTTTAGAGGCTTTCATTTTTGAAGCTGGCCCTGGTTTATCAGGCTCCATTCAGCTCTCTGGTTCCCTGGATGCTTGGTATCTCTAAGTCTGGGTACGGTTCAGGCTCATCTCTCTACTTCTTTCCCTTCTCTAGCATTATCTTAAGTGAGGTTAATGTTACTGACTCCCTTCCACTTAGAAAGAATCATATTAACAGTAAAGCTTAGACAAAGTATAACTTCCAGCACATTTTTACTACCTTTGGTGATGTCTCTATTTTGTGTGTGTATGTGTGTGCATGTGTGTGTATACCCATCCTCCCACCCATAAGTTTATATATATGTAATGTCCCAAAAGTTTGAATGAAGTTTTAACTTAACACATACACACTCTCTCTCACACAAAGTCCATTTTAAAAATCTATTTTACCTAATACAACCTCTATGAGTTTCTTTTTCCTTCCCCTCCTTACTCATTTCCCTGTCCATCTGTTTCATCATTCTCTCCAGTGGTCCTACACGAAAACCAAAGCCCAATTCTTTTCCCATTGATGGGGTTTTCTGAACTAAATTGGCATCTGTGGTTTCCCCTCTTCAGTGACTCCCTTTGGCTTTGATTTCTGCACATTCCTGGGAGAAGAGGAAGGGGAATGACTGTTTGCCAAACAAAGAAACATAAAACATACCTCAACCCCACCTGGAACCTTAAGAAGAATAGGGTTGAATTCCTCAGAGGCCAAACAAAAAAAGCAATTCAAAACAGAGGGTGAAGGGAGGAGAGAAACAGATGAAAAAGGGAATTATAAGGGGGCTCCCTTGGTGTGTGTGTGTGTATGTGTGTGTGTGTGTGTGTGTGTGTACACATAAGGAGATAAATTCTTGCCTATCCTTTAATCACTGAATGGGTGTTGCCTCCGACAAATTGAGACCTGGGAAAGACCTTAGCTTAAAAAGACCAAGGTCTCCCACTGTATCCTGGGCTATTGCCAGTTGTCCTGACCGCTGGACTCCAATGACTCCTGAAGACAGTAGAGCTGATGACTTTGCCCAGCTCTGGCTCACTTAAATCCAATTCACGTGCGAGTCAAGACATCACCCTCCTGAGATCAGAGAACAAAGGATGAACAACAACAATATGTAGCGTGAACGATTTCTGAGAGTTACTTGCTCCTCAGTATTCAGATGGCTGTATCATTCAGATCTTTCTGCTCTTTGGGCTTCCTAGAGCCTTCAACCATCTTGCCATAGGAAGACTGTCTGGACTGGAAAATCCCTATCTTTGATCTAGGCCAAACTGTCACATGGTGCTCTGGCTACCACCATGACTACAATGTCTTTCATGGAGATGTTGCTTTGGTTGCTGGCATTCCTTTGGGAGACCCTTCCCTTAGAGCATCACCAGAGAGTCTCCCCACAATTGGTGATGGGGGTGACACATTTGTTGAATCTCTGACCATTTGATTCTTCTGGGCAAAAAGCTCCTGAAGGCATTGGATCTTTACAAGTCAGTCTTGGCAGGTTCTCATAATTCCAGGTCCTTGGGTGAATTTCTAGGTGCACCTATTTCCCATTCCGCCTCCTTTCCATCTCCCAGAGCTATTTGAGTTGTCTTAAAGAAGTATTCCAAGGTCCTACTCACAGACAGAGCAAAGAACTTAGCTGTGATTCCAGGAAAGCCCCCCTCTTCTCTCTATCCTATCCCCTCAGATGGTTTTTTCCTGCTGGGGGACTATGGGTATGAAATATTGCATACTCTGGTACTTCTCTGGTCATTCCAAAAACAAAACAAAGCCATTTGACAACTGTTTTCAAAAGAATTGCAAACTATTAATAATCATATAAAAGATTGTTCCAAATCACTAATAATCATCAATACAACTTTGAGAATTTACCTCACACCTGGAAAATTGGCAAAGATAATAAAAGATGGCAATAGCTCTGTAGAGGCTTTGGGAATACATGCTCAATTTGGATTTATGCTCAAAGAAAACGATGACAGTGTCTCTTCTTTGTCACGCAGATGACATACCAAGCATCTGCTTCAAGGAGGTCAAAACAGAAAGCTAGGACTCATAGCCACCAAAATCGTCCTAGAAGAACTTGTTTTGATGGCAACAATGAGTCATTATTGTTGTAGGTGTCACTGATTGCAGAAGGGAGTTACTGCGTCATAAGAGATAATAAATTTGAAGAATTCAGAGAAATATGGCATAACCCGATTTTGAGTTCTGTCAAAAGGTTTGGCAGTGGCAAGACTGTCAACTGGTAATCTTCTGTCTAGTTTTCCCCAAACCCAAACAGGGTTCTGCCTTAACCGTATTGCCACTGACCTTGAACTTGGGGAAGGGTCATGCGGGTAGGAGGAGAAGCAGCCAAGAAAATAGGGAGAGAGAAGAAAATCTGTTTCAAAGCAGAAAACATAAGTGTGAAGTCTTGGAGAGTGGATGGGGAAGTTGCCAGCAGCTATAATGAATTCTGAGCTGGGACTTTGAGGATGATTCAAGCCTGAGCTATGTACGAGGTGAACTGTATATTGCTAATCCATTTTATATCAGGGCGAGAGATAGGTGACATGTTCTTTTTTCCTTTTCCTCTCTTTGGAGATGTTCAAAGTAGTTGTGGGTTTTGTACTCACTCTAAACCTCTGATTCCCCCTAATCATTCTTTGGATTTGGAATTATTGAATTCCGGAATTCAAAGACTAGCTCTCCAGCCTTACTTATAGTTCTGCTGACCATGTCACTCCCCTGCTCAAAAAATCTTATTGGCTCTTTCCTACAGTAAGACAAACAGAAAGAGTGCTGTAATGTACCCCAAGGAGATGGACAGAGAGGTTGTTGTTTGGTTGTCTCAGTCATATCCAACTCTTCATGACCTCATTGTGGACTTTCTTGGCAAAGATACTGGAGGAGTTTGCCATTTCCTTCTCTGGCTCATTTTACAGATGAGGAAATTGAGGCAAACATGGTTAAGTGACTTGCCCAGTGTCACACAGGTAGAGAGTATCTGAGGCCAGCTTTGAACTCAGGAAGATGAGTCTTCTTGTTTCCAAGCCCAGGGCTCTATCCATAGTGCCATCTAGCTGGTCCATCAAGACAGAGATGAGATCCGTATTATGAAGAACATCAATAGCAATGCTTTTTGTTGTGTAAAGGATTGGAAACAAAACATGCACCCATCGAATGGGGAGTGACTGAATCCACTACATGTTAATGTAATGGAATTTTATTGAGCCACAAGCAATGAGTAATATAACAGGTTCAGAGAATTTTAGAAACACTTGTATAAATAGATGCAGAATGAAGAATGTAAAACCTGGGGAAGAGTTTATATGATGTCCACAATAAAGTGTAAACACTAAAAGACCTTAGAACTCTGAATGAAGCAGTGAACAAAGTGATCAGGCATTTGAAGGACTAATAATGAAACCTATCTGTCAGCCCTTGGCAGGGCAGTAATGGACTACCTGTCTGAAACCAGATGGGCATTCTTAGACATAGGCAGTGTGTCTATCTCTTGTCATAGACACTGTGTCCTAAAAGTAGTTTTATACTTAAATAACTTCAGAAGCGTAAATGCTATAGACTTTAAAAAAAATAATTTGGAAGAGTAATTAGTTCAATTTCTTTTATACTTATTAAATTTAGTAATTTTAACAATAAATTTTAATTTCGTCAAGCTGGAGCACCTTGTCATTATATATTGAGGAGGTCATCCAGTTTCTGGATGACACTCTCAGACCTGTGGATCAGCAGAGGAAGTCAAACAGTCAGGAAGCGTTAAGTGCCTACCAACCATCAGGCACAGTGGTAAGTGCCAGGGATACAAAGAAAGGCAAAAGACCTCAAGAAGCTCATAATCCAATGGGGAGATGGAGAAGTCACTTGGTGCGTCTTCATTAGACTTTTTCTCATGAGAGAATCTCAAAACTTTTGTGTGTGCATCCAGGTCTTCTTCTTTAGATGATATTAAAGCCAGATTACAAATGTAATCCTTTGAGCCATTGAGAAGCAGGTGATGAAAGTTTTTACAAAGTTCAGAAGTTCAGCTAGAATGATATATAGGATAAGATTGTGGTTATGTTAAATTTTTGTGAAAAAATAGTATTCTTAAAAAATTCATATAATTAACTTAATTTTTTAAAGTTTGTACCATTTATATTTCTATAATTATTAAAGGTCAAAGAAGATTCATCTTCCCGAGTTCAAATCTGCTCTAAGAGATTTTCTAGTTGTGTGACCCTGGGCAAGTCATTTAACCTTGTTTGCCTCAGTTTCCTCATTTGTAAAGTGACTTGGAGAAGGAAATGGCAAACCACTTCAGTATCTTTGCCAAGAAAAACCCTATGGGGTCACAAAGAGTCAGATACTATTGAGAAATGACTAAACAATCATGTACAATGCCTGACCTAGGACAGATGTTTGTTGATAGAATGATGTATTTCTTTAGATTCTCAAGGTTCAGCTCAGATGCCAGTTTCTCTGGACTGCCTTCCTTGGGAGTCCCAGCTCTTAGGATATTCTTTCTCTCCAAATTACCTTATATTTCCTTATCTGTTTGCTTGTTGGAGTCTCCTTTAATCAAATGAAGGCTCCTTAAGGGTAGAACTGTTTGGCTACTGTTTTGGTGTCCTTTGTACCAAGCACAAACTTCATGGGGCAGCTGGACAGGAAGAAGGGCCAGCAAGGGCTCCCCTCACCGCTGCCTTCACTGATGACCCCAGGCTTAAGTCCCCATCTTAAGCAGCTGGGAAGAGTAACATATCTGTTCATAGCAGTTAGATGACCCGGAAGTCTGTAACTACATGTTTTCCACAGACATGGAGTAGGGAAGGTAGGGAAAGGAATAAGCATTTATATAAGGCCTACTCTGTGACAGGCACTGTGCTAAACAGTTTTCCCAAATATTATTTCATTTGAAAATATTTCATATTTTCATTCCTCACAACAACTCTGGGATGTTGGTAGTATACATTTTACAGTTGAGGAAACTGAGGCAAACAGAAGTTACGTGACATACTCAAGGTCAGACATCTAGGAAGAGGCTGAATTTGAACTCAGGTCTTCCTAATTCCGGGCCCAGAACTCTAAGACTTACCATATAACCTGTTGTTATGTCCCCTATACTCCTTGGCATTGTCATCTGATCTGAAGGTGCACCCTAAGGACCCATGGATTTTTCCATTCACCCTGATACTGACCTCTTTTTTAAGTGCTTTCTCCTCCAATTAGTGTGAAGTCCTGCAACACAGGGACTCTCATTTTTTGAGTCCAATTTATATTCCCAGCACTTAGCAAAGTGCTTGGCACTTAACAAATGCCCTTTCTTTCTTTCTTTCTTTCTTTCTTTCTTTCTTTCTTTCTTTCTTTCTTTCTTTCTTTCATTTAATAAATGTTTGTTGAAGTGAAGTGTTGAATTCCTGCTTTACAAGCATATACTCTTTATAGGATCTGACTCTAGATAGTAAGAAATCCAACTATGGGATAGAAGGCTTTATCCTTTTGTGTTCATTCACCCAGAAGCAAAGCCTTGTTTGTGAATGAATAGAAAACACTTCATCTGGAGAGGAAAGGCCTTCAAAGAACATGCTTCACCAATCCTTGCCCCAGTGCCTAATAGCCCATTTAAAACAGGCCTCATTTCAAGTCCTCTTGTATTATTAAATGGGATTCATTTTTAATGGGGCACCCTTCTGATCTATGGAGGGGAAAGCTTCAGTGCATTTAAGGTATATTACCCTGAAGGATCCAGAATAGTATTGGACCTCATTGCTCTTGAGTCATCTTCCCAGGGTGCCAGTTCCTTTTCTCAGAGATGGTCCAGGAAACTTTGTCTTTGCCCCATAACTTCCACCCATCACCCCTATTCATTTACCCAACTGAGAGAAATAATTATTTCTCTCATATTAATAACCAATTATTAATTGAGATTAAAATTTTCCCTTTTCTATTTCTTCATTCAGAAATCAGCCCCTTGTAGGTTATTCAGCCAGCGGAAGGACATTGATAATAGAGAAGATTGACCAAATCCTTAGGGTACATGCTTTTCCATCTTAGGTACAATAGGACTCCACCCAAATAGAAGACCTTACAACGAAAATTTATCTAGGTGCAATTCTTAACCCACCATCATTCATTGATCACTGACTGAGTGAAAGATATACCTATATATATCTAGATCTAGATCTAGATAGATATCTATAGAAATAGAGATCTAGATAGATGTGATATCTAGCTATAGATATATAAATATAGACAGATAAATAGAGAGATAGAGAGAAAGATAGATGAATAGATAGATAAGTAGATAGATAAACAGAGAGATAGAGAGAGATAGATGAATAGATAGATAGGTAGATAGATAGAGAGAGAGATATGAATAGATAGATATATAGAGAGATAGATGAATAGATAGAGAGAGATGAATAGATAGATAGAGAGACAGATAGAGAGAGATGAATAGATAGATAGGTAGATAGAGAGATAGAGAGATAGATGAATAGATAGGTAGATAGATAAATAGAGAGATAGAGATAGATGAATAGATAGGTAGATAGAGAGAGAGATGAATAGATAAATAGATAGACAGAAAGAGAAATAGATGAATAGATAGATAGGTAGATAGAGTGAGATGAATAAATAGATAGGTAGATAGATAGATAGATAGATAGATAGATAGATAGATAGATAGATGCACAGATAGATAGATAGTTATCTTTGGATAGCTTGTCCTGAGACAGGAGTAGTCTGATTTGAGATGAGTCTCTCTTTGTCCATGAGTGACTTGATCAAAGTCATGTACCCTGAGGCCCTCATTGGAATTGACTCACCTCTCATTATAATATTAATTCATTAATGAATTCTTAACCAATCAGAGTTAATTCCTGCCTGTCAGGAATATTCACTCTTCCAAGGGTATATAAGCATCCACAGGATGGATGTGTGACCCTGGGCCTCCACAAGGGGTCTTTGGTTTATGAGAGAAAGCCAAATGACCATCTTTTTATTAATTACTCACTAGCTATGATTGATAAAATGGTTAATCACCAAGAAATTATTTCTGTTGAACTTTTCATACATCACACAACCTAAGAAACCCAATCTTTCAGGCTTCCTGATCCTTGAGCTGACTTTGATCCTTGAGTTTAGAGAACTCTGGAGTCCTAGATCTCTGATCAGATCCAAACCTTGATTACTAGTCCCCATTCTCTGTCACTATTCCTGTACCTTCTTGCTAACTTCTAGTATCCACTTCCCCTTTTTTTCCTTCTACCTGCTATCTCCATGCATTCCAGACTGTAGGAATGTCCTTTGTAAGGTATGTTCAGAAGTAAATGAGAAGCAGCTTGGCCTGATGTCTAGATGACCTTAGTGTCAAGAAGACCTGGGCTGAAGGTTTATCTCTGACACTTACACAGTCTATGTGACTTGGACAAATAACATGTCCTAGGCATTTTCTATGATTACAAAGTATTTTTGTTTAGTCATTTCAGTCATTTCAGTCATGTCTGACTCTTTGTGACCCCATTTGGGATTTTCTTGGCAAAGAAAGTGGTTTGCGACTTCCTTCTCTAGTTCATTTTATAGATGAGGAAACTAAAACAAATAGGATTAAGTGACTTGCCCAGGGTCACACAGTTAATGTCTAAGGTCAAATTTGAATTTATATCTTTCTGAATCAAGGCCCAGTACTCCCCTACAAATTATAGCAGAAGTAGAAATCTATCTGTTCAATAAGAGAGATTTTTAGGGGCAGTCACTCAAGCCCAATTGTCTCCAAAAAAGGGGAAGTTTTATCATAGGATAGGGGTCCTCTACACTGATGAAATCATAGATTGAGCATAATTCACAAGGGAAAAGAGAATATGCCAGTTTAGAAACATAATAAGGGTAACCACAAGAGTCCCTTTAATCTTTTGAAAGGGGCACCTTCCATAGAGCTGGGCATATGTACTCTGGCTCAGGGCTAAGGGACCTACACTTTGGGATAATGTGGCAGCAACCCTTATTGGTCCTTGTCATTAGGGACTTCACCAAAGAGGATTGGTAACAGAACAGAAAGAGCCACCTACTTAGTAGACTTAAAAGAAGGAATAATCTCTGCTCTCCCCACTTTTTGAGTAAAAGCTTTGCTTTGATCTGAGTGGGGAATGAGGATTTCCTTTTCCTTGCATCTATTGACAGGTATGCTGACTACATGTACATGGCAATAAAAACATAGGATTGCTGGACAATAGGTCTCAAGTCCTTAAATGCCTCTTCTTTGTATATTTTTCTCATAGAACAGGTGATTGCAGATCATAGAACAGTGATCCTGAGAGATCTACTTTTTCTAGTCTTGACAATTACCTCATGAATTTGAGGGGCCCAGAGTCATTGAGAGTAACAGGAGCTAATTTCCCAGAAGGAGATGCTTTCTGAAGCTATACCTTTCTTGGTGGAGAAGATGACCCACAACAAAGAGGATGAACTATATATAATGGGGCAGCAAATATTTCTGATGGCATGAAGAGAAGTGGGGGTAGGTGGGGACGTTACCTTCTTTTTTAAAGGGGCTCTCATTATTGGTTCAAGAAGACTGAGTTCAATCTTTGGAGGAGTCTGACCTTCTAAGATTCAGGTTTCTCATAGTCACTCATTTAGCTTGCTACCACCTGAAGTCGTCCCTGACAAATCTCTTAAAGCTTAGATAACTCCCCAAAAGGAATTCCCTTCAAGAGAAGTTATTGAATGTATAAGGTAGTAGATATTAGGTATAGGATGGTTATTTTTTCCTCTATCACAAAAGAAATTCTTAAAATATCTCAGATTCATAAATCCTATGCAATGACAAATATGGAAAACATGAAAAAGCAAGGACTTCTCACCTCAGAGGACTTACATCACAGTTTGAGACCAATTTGTAAAGGAAAAGAAAATATTCAAATTAAGAAATAACAGCTCTGGGTCAGGCTCATCCAATCACGAAGCCCCTGGAGAGCATAGTAGGCTTGTGGTATTTCACCCAGATTAGTACTAATCACTTTGTTAACTTTTCCCTCCTCCTCTTACCCATTGCTCCTTCCTCCCCTCACCAAACAAAAATATAATCAGGTAAATAAGACAGTGTTTTCCTCACCTCAAAAATCAGAATAATCCCAGAAGACATACAGATTTCTCCCCAAATTGATTTACAACTACATTAGGTAAAGCCTGTTCCCTTCCCCAGCCCCAATTCAGAGTGGTAAAATAATCCAGTTCTCATTTTTAAAAACTTGAAAAGCATTCCTAAACAAACATACCAATACTTACTAAACAAAGAATGTTTAGCCATCAGACATCCAACCCCCTTTTCCGCAAGAGTTAAAAGGAAGAAATCAAGAAACGTTCAAAGGGAACATCAATAGACTGCATTTAAAGAGCCAAGCAACCTTTTAAATTCTGTGTCTTCCTCCCACTAGGTCTAATCTGGAAGTATTGTGGACTTCAATTTCAGTATTTGTGTCATTTTCAAAGGCTCGCTGCATTCTTAAGCATGACTTTATATCTGTCTCAGGGCTAAGAATTGTTTTCTGTGGGGCTGTATCACCAATTTACAGTGGAAGTTGGTGGGAAAATACAATTCAATTGTTAGAAATATACTCTAGCCAAAGCTTTGGGAACACAATGTATTCAATGAAGGCTCAGGGTGATGAGTCTAGTAATTGTCATTCTCTATGCGGTGGCGGTGGTGACAGTGTCAGTTTCTGCAGCCCACCACCACCTTTGGCTGACAGGGGCAACAACAAGTATAGCACTAGAGAACAGTGGGGGCCCCCTCATTTAGTTCCATCTCTGTAGGGATGCTTATGTGCATCCCACATTGATGCATTCATACAGAGGGGGCGAGAATGACAGAGCAGCCATTATCTGTGTAGCTAGGGCCCTCAGGTGATCATGGATTTATAAGAATGTTAGAACTGAAGGGATCCTTAGAGATGGTCTAGTCCAATTCCTTTATTCTGTCATTGAGTTAGCCAATACCCAGAGAAGGAATGTGCCTTGCCTGGAGGTCACTCAGCAAGTTATTGGCCGATCTGGAACTATATTACAGGTCTCAACTCCTAACCTGGTGCCCTTTTCATCATATTACACAGCTGTTGTGTAGACAAAAAGTGGAGGAAAAAAGGGGCTTTGAGGACAATGCAGCCCCAGGCACAGTTCACCTCTAGTTCAACTTGGGAGTCAAGGGGGAGAAACATGTGTCAGCCTGAGACCCTTTACTATACCTCCCCCTCATCCCCAGATAGGATTCTTAGGGTACTCAAGACTGAGAGGAAGCAAAGAGGGATCAGAGACCGGTGAGTAAGGAGGACCAATGTTGGAATACTCTCTGAAAGCAGAAGGAACAATGTGGCCATGTATCTCCCAACAATCCCTGCTCTGACTCCCTGAACTTTGGGATCCTTCTGCCAAGAGAAAGCCCCTCCTCTCTCCCACTCTCCTTCTCCCCTTTCCTCCTTTGATTGCTCCCACATTCTCTTTGCTGAGAGCTGCTACAGACAAGGGGAGGAATAATAATGAAGTTGAAGATGCAGGGCTGAGGAACTGCCTGTGGGAGCAATGCTGGCTTGCTCTTCTCAGGTGTCCCTGCCCAGTGACACAGATTGGTAGGCAGGAAAGCCAAGCCTGGGGAGAGGATTAGGATGGGGGGGGGGGTAGCACAACAAAGGCCTTAGGGACTAACCAAAGGCAATGATGGGGGAGGCTCATTACTACAGACAGCTGGTTGGAAGAGCAGCTCCTCCCTTCATTGTGTTTACCTGGTGATTGTGAGCAGCTGGATGCCAGGCATTCATTTTCCAGACAGCAAGTGGCTGATTGGCAAGGGGCAATGAAGAACAGTCTGGCCTGGATCCTGTTTCCTTTGAAATCACTCTCCCAGGGCTGGGACAAGGGGATAGAAAGTATAAAACTAAGGTATAAAATCCTGCCACAAGTTAAAGCAGAATCAGAGCTGATATTAAGATTTTCTTCACCTGAGGTCAGCACCACAAACAGCACCTAGGACCAGAAACACCAGGAAAACCTCAATTCAAAGCAAGGACCAAAACCCCACAGTAGGAGACAGATACTCCCCCACTTTCTTACTCTTTCTCCCACACCCACCCTGGGGTACCACAATTGTGGCCATCTGGAAGCTTCCTACTTTAATGCGTTATCTTGATGACTCAATGTGAAGGTCAGATGTTTACCTTTGATATCTAAGAAGCCTGAAACATGGGGGATAGTGTGATAACTCTTATAACAAGCAGAGAAATGTTTCTGGGTTAGGGTCTAGTAGAATCATTTTGGACCTCCCTGCAACCCCCCCCCCCAAATAACCTCAAAATATCATGTTAGATATTAAAAGGGACTCCAACTGGTACTCAAGTTGTCCAGAACCTTTGCTGATCTCCTCATTAGAGAAGTTCTATCATTTTGATATGATATGATATACTTCTTTTGAAAAAGATGATTCAAATATTAAAAAAAAAATATTTTTTTGTTAGAGACTTCCAGGAGCCAAGATGGTAGAGTAAGTAGTAAGTTGCTATCACTCTCCCTTACTGACCTTGAAAAATCCAGAAAAATTTTCCAGGAAAAATCCTGGAATAGTGGAGCCAACAGAAAGAGGAGGTGCAGCAGTCTTTTAGCTCATGAGGCTAGGGGGATTAATAGGAAATGTCCCTCTTCTTGTGGCTATACAGGAACGGTAGAGGATGGGAGGAATCCTAGCAAGCCACTGGCAAAGTCCCACCTCAGCAAACTAGAGGGAGATCCTGAGCCCCAGGGTAGTGGAACAGACAAGGACCCCCTATGTGCCATGGCATGGCCAGGGGAACTGGCAGATATGAGTGGGGAAAACCTCCACCTGTGTAGCAGATAGTCATCCAATAGTAGCTGAGCCTACCTGTGCTCTAGGGCAACCCCTGGTGAGGAGACAACCTCCAGTAGCCAGAATATACCCAGCCCATACCTCACCCTGCAAGCTTCAGTGTAACCCCCAGGAAATGTAGTAAAATCCCACCTGGCACTGACACACACTGGCCACCACCACCAGCTCCAGCTCAGCACCAGGTAAGCCACAACCTCCACAGCCTCCAACTGCCAGAACCGGAGTCCCCAGCACACAAAACCAGTAACCAGGTCCCTAACCCCTAACAAAGGAAGTGTGGGACAGTGCCACCTGTGTCCTAGAAGCAAAGATCAACTTTAAAAGCCAGGAAAAAGGCAAACATTGTGAGTAAAAAGCAACATAAGAAATCAAAGACCATAGATTCTTACTATGGGAACAGGGAAGATCAAAACACAAATTGCTATACCCACATCTGAAACCTCAAAGGGGAAAATGGATTGATTTCAAGTCCAAAAAACCTTGGAAAATCTCAAGAAGGATTTCCAAGTTAGAGAGGTAGAAGAAAAATTGAATAATTCCTTTAAAAATACAATTGACAAAATGACGAGGGGGGGAGGTACACTGGAAAAAATAACTCCTCAAAAAGTAGAATTGGCCAAATGGAAAAGGGGTACATAATCTAACTTAAGAAAACAATTCATTAAAAATTAGAATTGGGTAAGTGAAAGCTAACGACTCTATAAGACATCACGAGTAAGTCAAACAAAATCAAAAGAATGAAAAAATGAAAAAATGAAAAAATATAAGAAAACATAAAATGCCTCATTGTAAAAACAACTGACCTGGAAAATAGATCCAGGAGAGAGATTTTAAGAATTGTTGGCCTACCTGAAAGACATGATAAAAAAAGAGCCTAGACAGCATATTCCAAGAAATCATCAAGGAAAATTTCCCTGAGTTCCTAGAACCAAAGGGTTAAACAGTCATCAAAAGAATCCACCAATCACCTCCTGAAAGAGATCCCAAATTGAAAATGCCAAGGAACACTAAAACCAAATTCTAGAATTTGGAAAATAGTGTAAGCAGCCAGAAAGAAACAACTTAGATATCATGGAACCACAGTCAGGATCATGCAGGACCTTGCAGCTTCTACATTAAAAGACTGAATAATTTGGAATTTGATACTCTGTAAGGCAAAGGAACTTGGATTACAATCAAGGATCAACTTCCCAGAAAAATTGAGCATAATTTTTCAGGCAAGGAGATGTATATTTAATGAAATAGAGGACCTGTAGATCTTCCTGATGAAAAGGCCAGAGCTCAATGGAAATTTTAATCTTCAAATACAAGAATCAAGAAAGGCATAAAAAAGGTAAACAGGAAAGAAAAAAAAACATATTATTCAATAAGGGCAAACTGTTTACATCCCTCCATGGGAAAAAGAAACTTGTAACTCTTGAGAACTGTATCTTTTTTATGGCATTTAGAAGGGATACATATAGACAGAGGATGTGGGTATAAGTTAACTAATGTGACAATAAAAAACCTAATTAAGGGATGGAAAGGGATTGTAATGGGAGAAGAGGAAAGGAGGAGGAGGCAGAAAAGGGTAAATTATATCACATGGAGAGGCACAAAACATATTAAAGTAGAGAGAAAGAAGGGAGGGAGATGAGCATTGTTTGAACTTTACTATTATAAGATTTTACTCAAGGAGGATATAGCATACTCATTTAGGTATAGAAGTCTAACTTGTCCTTACAGGCAGCAAGAGTGGAAAGAGGAAAGAAGAGGGAGGGGCTGGTTAGAAGGGAAATAATATTGAGGGAGGTGATGGTCAAAAGCCAAACTCTTTTGATGAGGGAAAGGGAGAAAGGAGAAATAAAAGCATAAATGGGGGAGGAGGGGAGAATAGAATGGCAAGAAAGACCCAGGTAGTAATCATAAGTATGAATATGAAGGGAATGAGCTCTTTCATAAAATGGAAGTGGATAGCAGAATAGATTAGAAACCATAATCCTACAGTATGTTGTTTACAAGAAACACATTTGAAACATGGGGATACATACAAATAAAGGTAAAAGGCTGGAATAGACTATATTATGCTTCAGCTGAAATTAAAAAAAAATCAGGGGTAGCAATCCTAATCTCAGACAAAGAAAAAGCAAAAACAGATCTAATTAAAAGAGATAAGGAAGGAAACTATCCTGCTAAAAGATACCAGTGACAATGAATTAATATCATTAGTAAATATATATGTACCAAGTAGTAAACCATCCAAATTCTTAGAGGAGAAGTTAAGAGAGTTACAGGAAGAAACAGATAGCAAAACTATACTAGTGGGGGACCTCAACTTCCCCTTCTCTGAACTAGATAAATCTAATCACAAAATAAACAAGAAAGAAGTTAAGGAGGTGAATAGAATTTTAGAAAAGTTAGATATGGTAGAACTCTGGAGAAAATTGAATGGGGATAGAAAGGAATATACCTTTTCCTGAGTGGTGTATGTCACCTACACAAAAACTGACCACGTACTAGGGCTTAAAAACCTCACAATCCAATGCAGAAAAGCAGAAATATTAAATGCATCATTTTTGGATCATGATGCAATAAGAATCATTTGTAATAAAGGGCCATTGAAAGATAGACTAAAAGTTAATTGGAAACTAAATAATCTAATCCTAAAGAAAGAGTGGGTCAAGCAACAAATCATAGAAACAATCATCCAAGAGAATGACAATAATGAGACAATATAAGAAAACTTATGAGATACAGTGAAAGTGTTTCTTAGGAGAAGTTTTATATCTCTAAATGCTTATACGAATAAAATGGAGAGAGATCAATAAACTGGACAAAGGGCTAAAAAAGCTAGAAAAAGAACAAATTAAAAATCCGCAATTAAATATCAAACTAGAACAACTGAAAAACCAAAGAAGAGATTAGTAAAATCAAAATTAAGAAAACTATTGAACTAGTAAACAAAACTAAGAGCTGGTTTTGTGAAAACAACAAACCACAACAATAAAATAGATAAACCTCTGGTTAATTTGATTTTTAAAAAAAGAAAGAAGAAAACTAAGTTACCAGTATCAAAAATGAAAATGGTGAATTCGCCACCAATGAAGAGAAAATTAAAATAATAATTAGAAACAATTTTGCCCAACTATATGCCAATAAATTTGACAATCTTAGTGAAATTGATGAATATTTGCAAAAATATAAATTGCCCAGATTAACAGAAAAGGAAGTGAAATGCTTTAAATAACCCCATCTCAGAAAAAAGAAATTAAACAAGTTATCAATGAACTCACTAGGAAAAGAATCTCCAGGGCCAGATGGATTTACAAGTGAAGCCAATCAAACATTTAATGAACAACTAATTCCAATACGACATAGACTATCTGGGAAAACAGAGGAAGAAGTCCTCTCAAATTCTTTTTATGATACAAATACAGTACTGATACCTAAACCAGGAAGAGTCAAAACAGAGAAAGAAAATTATAGACCTATTTCCCTAATGAATACAGATGTAAAAATCTTAAATAAAATCTTAACTAAAATATTACAACAATTTATCACAAGAATAATACACTATGACTAGGTGTGATTGATACCAGGAGTTGCAGGGTTGGTTCAGTGTTAGGAAAAATATTTTTTGTTTTTATGTGACATTCATTTCAACCTACCTTAACTCTCTCTTCTCTATTCATTAAGCTGTCTCTCATAACAACAACAACAACAAAGAAAATGCTTTAAAAAGAGATTCAGGTTAACACACCTAGTCTGTATTTGCAATGGTCCATGCCCACAATACTCCCACACCTCTGCAAAGAAGGAAGTAAGTTGTATTTTCTCATATCTTCTGGCTAAATTGGTCATTTTTTGTTATTGTTCTTTCTCTTTACATTGTTGCAGTCCCTGGGAAAGTTGTTTGCCTAGTTCTGCTGATTTCCTTTTGTATCAATCGATAAAAATCTTCTCAATCACTAGCCATTTAAAATTCCCTACCCTGGGGCAAATTTTCTACCTCTTGCTGGCAGCTAGGTAGTGACTGGGGAGAGACAGAGGTGGTTTCCAGCAGTGTGCTGAAAAATACACAAAACTTATATTTAGACATGTTCTTTCCCTTTTCATATTATCAGGTTACACTTATCTGTGTATATCTCATAATAGCAAGTTGGTATAGTGGGAAAAGTACTTGACTTAGAATTTGAGAGACTTGGTTTCAAATCTGCATCTTAAAGCTGTGTGACCCTGGGGATGTTACTTAACCTAACACTGCCTCTGGCAACTCCCTTAGGACTTAGATATTAGGTTATTGACTTTACTATTACTAGGTAGAGAAAATTCTCACTGATGGAGTTTCCTATTCTGATGAAATTGACCATTTACATACATGTGTTGTATCTCCCCATCTTCTTACAGTAAAATGTAAGCTTCTTGTTGCCAGGAGCTATGTAATTTTTGTCTTTGATTCCCTATCTTCTTAATGTATCTGAAAAAAAATAAAAGACACATTGTGCTTTTGATTCTATGGAACATAATTTCATAGGATAATGCTTTAAAGATAGAAGGTCATCAAGTTCAGAATTTCATTTTACAAATGAAGAAAATGACTCCCCCCCTCCATTGGTAAATGACTTGCCCAGGATCACACAGTTGAGGCAAGATTTAGTTAATGAGTCAGCCAGTCAATCAGTAAGTGCTTTATTAAGTTATTTCACAACTTAGTAACAGAGGGATGCACAACTCCTGCCCTAAGGAAACTTACATTCTAATGAAGGGGATAACCTGCAGATAAAGAGCTACATATAAGTTACATACAGAATAGATAGAAGGTAATATTAGAGGGAAGGAGCAGTGAGATGGCACAGTGGGTAGAGTGCTGGGCCTGGAGTCAGTAAGACTCATCTTTATGAGTTCAAATCTGGCCTCAGACACTAGCTGTGTGACCCTGTGCAAGTCACTTAACCCTGTTTGTCTCAGTTTTCTCATCTGTAAAATGAGCCAGAGAAGGAAAAGGCAAACCACTCCAACATCTTTGCCAAAAAAACTCTAAATGGGATCACAAAAAGCTGGTCAAGAATCAACAACTGCAACAACATTATTTGTTGTTGGGGAAGGCTTTAGCATTTAAAAGGACTGGGAAAAGCCTTCTGTAGATCACTTTTGAGCTGCATCTTGAAGGAAGTCAAGGAAGCTAACTTTATCTGGACTGTGATACACAGATTTGTTATTGCCTGGATCACTGATTTGGATCCTGGTACCTGCTTTCCCCCAGGGTAGGTTTTTTTTCTCTTCATTTCCACTCCAAACAAAATAATTTCATTTTATGCAATTCTTCCCATCCTGAGTTGGTACTAGAGAGCCAAGTGACCTGAAGTTAGATTATGAAGAGCATAGTTAGGTTATGAAGGGAGTAAGAAAGTTACAAGCAACTGCTACTTGTTGTTCATCCTATTGGTTGACTGAACTCTGAAGTCATCATAATCTTGAGTTCTTCTCATGGAATCACAGAATTGGAGGGTTGGTTGGGACCTCAGAATACATTTACTCCAATACATGCACAAAAGTGGTCACCCAGCCTCTGCTCAAAAACTTTTAGGGAGGGAAAACATGCTACCTATTGAAGTAGTGAACTGTCTAATTTCCACCTGATTTCTTTCCAGAGTACCCCTAGGAATCACTGAATGATACAATCTCAGATTTGGAAGGGATTTCAAAGGACAACTATTCCAGTTAATGCCTGAACAAGAAACTACTCTCCTCATTCATTCAATAAGCATTTATTTATGGAGACCATGAGACTTCATGAAATATTCCCTGTACCATCTGAAGGAAAAGTGTGGGTCTAGACAATATTGCCCAAGACATTCTGTAAGGACAAGTCTAAAGAGGAGCTTAAAATAAAAGCTATTTAAAATCTGTGGTTACCACTAGGAATATTTTTCACCTGGGAAACATTTTCATATCAGACTCAACTTTCTTAAATCTGAATTCATCCCCTCTCCCCCAAATTTGCCCCTCCCCCACATTTTCCTTTTCTGTTGGTGGTTTCACCATTCCAACAGTTACCCAGACTTGAAAACTTATCCCCCCTATTTAATAAGTTGGAAAGTTCACTGTTTCTCTCTATACAACATCTCCATTCTATTCTCTTCTTTTTACCCAGTTCATTGTTGTTCAGTATGTCTGATTCTTCATGACTCCATTTGGTGTTTTCTTGGCAAAGATACTAGAGTAGAGTTTTCCATTTCTTTCTCTGGCTCATTTTACAGATGAAGAAACTGAGGCAAACAGGGTAAAATGATTTGTCCAGGGTCACACAAGTAGTGTCTGAGACAAGATTTGAACTCATGAAGATGAATCTACCTAATTCAAAGCCCTGGGCTCCATCCACCACCACCTAGCTTCTCCCTTCACTCCATACCATTTATATTTATTTGTTGATCATATACTCTATCAATAAAATGTGAGTTGTTTTCATCTTTGTATCCTTAGCACCCATACAGTAGCTTGTCCACAGAAAACACTTAGAAAAAGTTGGTGCAACTGAATTGAAATGCCCTGAGAAATGAATCTAAGGTTAGAAGTCTAAGTCTTTATTTGCATATGATTTGCATAAACCTAAGAGTCACCCTTTATTTGCAAATAATTTACATCTTTAGTTGTCTACCCAGACTGTGCTATCTAGTCTTGGGCTCACTTTAGGTTATAATATCAGGCTTCCCTACCTTCCTATCCCAATCTCCATCTTAAGTCAGCATCATAGATATCAAAGGCTGGAAAGGATATCAGGGGTCATCTAGTTCCAGCTTTTTCCATCTTACAAAGGAAAAAACTGAGGCCCAGAGAGGTTAAGGTGACTTGTCTAAGGCAACAATTCAAAATAATTTCATAGAGAGAATTAAAAGTAACCCAGACAAAGAGGAATTCAAACCTCAGTACAGAAATCTATGGAATTTGGGACAGTGTCCAATCTGAGGACTACACTAACATGTGGCTCCTGATCCTAGTATGTGGGGAATCCTCCCAAATTATGTGGCGCTTGTTTTATTTATTCTTATATGTGCATGGTGTACTAGGCACCAAAACACATGTAAGGTGTTTGAGAACAAGGATGTTCTCAAGGATGACAAGATTTTATTCTTGTCTTTTTTATCTTAGTACTTGGTTACTGAGTATCCTAATTTCTCGTCAAATTCAACCTCACTAAACCTGAATTCATCTTCTTTCTCCCAAACTTGCTTAATAAATGCTTATTGATTGATCAACCCAAGTCTTTTGTGTGTCATGGATGTTGTTGGGCAGTCTGGTAAAATCTGTGGACTCCTCAGAATAATTTTTTAAGGCATGAGATGAAATATATAGGATTACAAAAGAAACCAGTTATATTGAACTATGATTGGGGCAGCTAGGTGGTGCAGTGAATAGAGCACCAGCCTTGGAGTCAGGAGGATCTGAGTTCAAGTCCAGCCTCAGACACTTGGCACACTTACTAACTGTGTGACCTTGGGCAAGTCAGTTAACCCCAACTGCCTTGCCTTCCCTTCACCCATCCAAAAAAAATTGGTTATCTATAGTTTATTTAAAAAAAAAT
>CM053598.1:192434921-192454058 GCA_028646575.1 Pseudocheirus occidentalis
TAGAAAATTTGATTTTCAAATACAAGAAGAAAGAGAAGCATGAGAAGATAAGCAAGAAAAAGAAATCATAAGGAACTTCTTAAAGTTGAACTATTTATATTCCTACATGAAAAAATGATGATTATAACTCATAAGACTTTTCTCAGTATGGAGACAGTTGAAGGGAATATATATATGCATATATATGTTTGTATAGGAGGGTGTATGTGTATATAAATATATATGAGAATGTGGGCATATGTATGTTCATGTATACATAGAGGGCACAGGTTGAATTGAATACAAAGGGATGATATCTAAAAAATAAAATTAAGAGGTAAAAGAGGAATTTATTGGGAGGAGAAAGGGAGAGTTAGATTAAGGTAAATTATCTCATATGAAAGGGGCAAGAGAAACTGTTACAATGGAGAGGAAGAGCAGGAAGGTGAAAGGGAATGGGTCAACCTTATTCTCCTTGAATTTGGCTTAAAGGGAGAATCATTTGGGTATCTTACCCTACAGGAAAATAAGGGGCTAAGGAATACGAGGGGAGATGATAGAAGGGGGGGGCAGATTGGGGAAGAGGGTAGTTAGAAGCAAACATTTTTGAAAAAAGGAAAGGGTCAAAGGAGAAAATAGAATAAGTGGAGAGCAGGATAGGATGGAGGGAAATTTTTTTTCACAATATTACTACTATGGAAATGATTTGGGTAACTACACATATACAACCTAAATTGAATTGCATATCTTCCCAATGGGGGCAGATGAGGAGGGAAGAAAGGAAAAAAGTCTGGAGCTCAAAGTTTTAAAAACGAATGATTAGAAAAAAATTTTTTTTTACATGCAACTGGGAAATAAGATACACAGGCACTGGGGTATAAAAATCCATACTACAAAGTTAGGGGGGTGATGGTGGAGGATATAAGAGAGAACAGATTGGGGGAAGGGGTATTCAGTAGGCTTGCTATTCTGGGGTGGGGGTAGGGAAAAACAGGAAGAAAAATTGTAACTCAAAATCTTTTGGAAATGAATGTTGAAAACTAAAAATAAATAATACTTTTTAAAAAAATGAGCGTGATTAGGGCATGTCACTAACCTAGACTAGCTCCAGCAGATGTGTCTGCTTTAAGACTAGATCACCCATGAGAACCATGCCATATAAAAAGCCTTAGTCCCCAGGCTAAGTAGGCGCTGAAAGGATTGTGCTTCCCAAGCCCTCTCCAGTATCTCTAGTGATAAATGACCACCCTTTGTTTCATGCCAGAGACTGCGAGCCAGGCAGCCAGGGTAGTACAAGGAGATAGCTATAGACAAAACAGGAAAATAAAGCAGGTAATGGGATCTAATTAGAAAATTGAATTTGTTTGCTTCTGTTTGTGCTATAACGTGCACCTGAGAAGATGATATTAGATGGAGGGGAAGGAGCTTATAAGTAAGTGAAGCCTCCTTTAGGATCCCCAGCTCGGTGAATGGCCCTGGGAAAAAGACAGATTGCTGCAGCGGGTAGTTATGAGAGTTAGCCAAGAGAGTCACGAGAAAGAAAACAAAGGGATTTTGCAGTGGCCTGGATAGAGAGTGTATGATATTTGGGTTTCTGAAATAGCAAATAACATCTATCTATAGCAAAGTATTAGTTGATCTCTGCCTTGCTGAAAAAGGCAAAAAGACTAGAGAAATGCATACATCTACTTGCCAGGCTATTAGTAAGCAGAAAGTCTTCCTTAAAGACTGTTGCTGTTCCTCCTTCATTCTTGAAAAAGACTAATGACCTCACTTGCAAGTGAATTGGATTTAGTGAGACAGAGCTGGGCAAAGTCATCAGCCCCATTCTCCCCTCCTCCAGAATCATCAGAGTCCACGGCAAGACATAGGCCAGGATAACTGGAGATGGCCCAGGATACAGTGGGAGACCTTGACCTTTTTAAGCCAAGGTCTTTTCCAGGTCTCAGTTTGTCGAGGCAAAGCCCATTCAGTAGTTAAAAAGCTACATAAGAATAGAGGTAAAAGATCTCTTAGTTTGCCCTCACAAAAGAATCAGTCAGGGAGGGGAAGACCCTCTGACTTTCTGATCAGAACAGAAACAATTGCTATTTATACTTGCTCTGAGCCATCAAAACCCAGACAATGAGCAGTGAGGCTTAGACTAGGGTCTATTATTGGCCAATCTGTGAAAGCCAGAAAGATTTGGGTTTGAAGGCAGAGTCAAGTAGCTCCACTTGAGTTCCAATGGCCTTTATCAAAGCCTAGTTTTTCAGAGCTATATTTCAAGAATTCACATACGAAACCTACATGAGACAAAAGAGTCATTTGTCTCATTTTAAAAAACAAAACAATGATAGAATAGCTAAGTAGGGAAGAAAAAACATCTAGTCCCCAAACCCCAAGATATCTTGTGAAATATAAGCGATTAAAATTTAAATTTCTTTGAGCAGAGTACCCACATGTAAGGGTATGGCCCTTCACGTGGACAGAAGAGAAGGGAGAGTTATGAAAGAAGAGAAAGGATGGAAAGGTTTAGGAGAAGACTAACCTTTAGAGGCAGGAGGATCAAGGACTAAGAGGCAGAGGTAAGGAAAGGGGAAGAACTCCTGAATATTTTTTTAGCCAAATAATAGGTCTGAGGCTCTTTCTTGTAGGAGGGAAAGCTGGATCAATTGGGAGGAAGCCCTTCCTTGTACTCTAAGGAATGATTATGTGGATACATTGGTTATCCAGTAATGTCTTTCTAATTTCTTCTCTAGAAAATCTTTCATATAAAACTCTTTTCTTCCACTCAGAAAGCCACTACCCTAATTCAAGTCCTCTTCACCTGGACTATTGTAATAGCTTTTTAATTGGTCTCCCTGCATATAGTCTCTTCCCATTGCAATTCATGCTCCATGCAGGGTCCTCCATGCAGTGATTTCCCTAAAGCACAGGGATGATCCAGGTCCCCTTCTCCAATAAATTCCAGGGGCTCCCTGCTGCCTCTGGGTCAACTATATTTGAAATCAAAGGACTTAGTTTTCATTCTGGCTCTGCTACTTACTCTGTTAGCTGTCACTTATATTCTATGAACTTTAGTTCCTCTACTTATAAAATCCTTGGGTTATCAGGAGTTGTTAACCTGGGGTGGTGAATTAAAGTATTTTATAACTGTGTTCCAATGTAATTAATTTTCTTTGTGATCCTAACTTTTATTTTATGCGTTTAAAAGCATTATTCACTTGACTCTCAAAGGGATTCGTGACAAAAAGGGTTAAGAACCTTTGTCCAGAACTCTCAGGTCCTTTTTCAGTTCTTTATAGGAAGATCCTTAGCATTCTTTTTTGCAGTCTCTAATGCATTTTATAGGTATTATAGCTATCTGCATTTATGTTTTATTTTTCTCAAGATTGTAAACTTCCTATGGGTGGAAGTGGTCTTATCTAAATTTACAATCATCTTCTACTTAACACCATTCTACGTACTACACACATTCAACAACAGCTGTTGAATGAAAGAATGGATGATTTTGCTTGTGTAATTGTCCTGCTAGAGACTTTGATTTATTTGTTTGGATTAAAATATTTTTGGTAACTCTATTAAAAAATAAATTTATTTATTTTTAATTTTCAACATTTATTTCCCTGTTTTAAATTTTTTCTGCCTCCTTTCCCCTATCACTTCACCAAAACCTCATGCAATCTGATAAAGACTCTACATAACCATTCTTATTAAGCATATTTTCACATTAGTTATGTTGTATAGAAGAATTAGAATGAATGGGAGGAACCATGAGAAAGAAAACAAAACAAAACAAAAAGAGCAGATAGTCTGCTTCTATCTGCATTCAGACTCCATATTTCTTTCTCTGGATGTAGATAGCATTTTTTTATCATGGGACTTTTGGAGTTGTTTTAGGTCCTTGCATTGCTGGGAAGAGCTAAGTCTATCAAAGTCAGTCATCACACAATGTTGGCTGTTACTGGTTCTTTTGCTAAAGACTTTTAACACAGAAAAGTGGTTTTTCAAATAATACTAGGTCTGTATCCCAAAAAGATTTAAAAAAATAAGAGGAGGGGGGAAGACCTATTTGTACAACAATGTTTTAGCAGTTCTTTTTGTGGCACCAAAGAATTGGAAATTGAGGTCCATCAATTGGGGAATGGCTGAACAAATGGTGGCATATGACTGTGATGGAATATATGTGCTATAACAAATGATGAGCAGGATGCTTTCAGAAAAAAAAACCTGGAAAAACTTTTATGAACTGATGCAAAGTGAAATGAATAGAACCAGGAAAACATTATACATAGTAACAGCATTCTCAACAATACAACGATTCAAGACAGTCCCAAAGGACTCATGATGAAAAATGCTACCCACCTCCAGAGAAAAGAACTGATAGAATCTGAATGTAGATCAAAGCATACTATCTTTCACTTTATTTTTTTTTCATGTTTTAGAGGGTGTCTATGTTTGTTTCATAATATGACTAATAGTGAAATATGTTTTGCGTGATTGCACATGTATAACCTGCATCAAATTGCTTGCCATATGGTGTGAGGAAAGGGGGAGAAAGGAGAGAATTTGATAACTCAGAATTTTAAAAAATAATTACTAAAAATTATTTTCATATGTAACTTGAAAGAATAAAATATTATTTAGGAAAAAAGAAAAGTGGGTTTCAACTGAGGAATAGCTGAACAAATTATGGTATGTGACTATAACAGGAATATTAGTGTGCCAAACAACAGGATAGTTTCAGGGAACTGATGCAGAACGAAGTGAGTAGAAGCAAGAGAACAATTGATACAATTAATGACATTTTAAAAATGAACAGCTTTGAATGATCACTAACTCTAATCTACACAGTTACCAATCATTATTCCAGGGGATCAATGATGAAGCCCCCTCCAGACTGCGAAATGATGGATTCCACCTGTAGAATGAGACACACATTTCTGTACATGGCCAATGTGGGTGTTTATTTTATTTCACTACTCATATTTGTTACAATGGTTTATTTGTCTCTGTCTCTCTGAAGGAGAGAAAATAAATGCCTATCAATGGAAAAAAAATTAACCACATAAACAAAGCTTGGTTAGTGAATAGAGAACTTGCCTCAAAATACAGAAGATCTAGTTTCTCATGTTTGGTGGCTATTTCGAATGTAGGCAAGTTAAATTAAATGCCAAGTTCCCCAGGCAATTTGCTAAAACAATAAATTACAGATCAGGTGTGAGCTGTGACCTCTATTTATAGAGGTACTTTTCCTGACTGGGAGTTCCTTATGTCAATGATATTACAAGTTCCATCCAAAAAAAATACAATGGGGGTGTGGGGTTTGGAAAAGTAGAACCAAATTTTAGAGTCAGAGCAAAGGGAATGAGTATTTATATAGTACCTACTATTTTCCACTCATTGTGCCTAAGCACTTTATAATATGACCTCATTTGATCTTCCTAAGGCTATCATCTCCATTTTATTTACAGTTGAGGAAACTGTAAAGGCAAGCAGAGGTTCAGTGGCTTGCTCAGGGCCACACACCTAGTAAGTGTCTGAGGTTGGATTTGACCTCAGGGGTTCCTGACTCCAGGCCTAGCACTCTATTAGATGCACCACAGTCCTAGGGAGGAGTCCTGGTGTTTCTACTTACTGGCTATATGAACTTAAGCAAGTCATAACCTCTCTACACCTAATTTTCTTCTTCTATAAAGTGGGGATGATAATCCCTGCTCTACCTGTCCACTGAGGTTGTAAATATTGCATGAGACAATGCCTAGAAAACACTGGATCTACCATATAGTACTATCTGCATGGAGGTACATTAGGAAGGGTTTTCTAACAACTAAAGCTGCCTCAGAACCAATTGTATGCCTTGTATGGTAATGAGTTCCTTGCCCCCTGGAAGTGTGCAAACAGAGACTGTTGGGGGGTATTTATACACACACACACACAGACACACACACACACACACAGACACACACACACACACGCATAATATTTTACTTCAGAATTCCCCACTCAGCCCCAGAGCAGACCTTGATAGAAGGCATTGCTTATCCATTAAAACAAGTCAACATTTGATGGAGGTGTTAACAGAGGCACAGACTACATATTTACCAATCCTTGTGGGCATTGGCTAGCTATTAGGCCTATGTATTTACAGTGCTTTGGTTCTCCCTGCCCTTCCCCACTCCATCTCCAAATAAAGAGAAAAGGGAACATTCATCAAGAAGAAATTGGGATCTTCCAGATAGCAAGAACAGATTACAGAGAAAGCTCATTCCTGAGAGCTCTTTTAACATCAGGAAATGTATGAACCTTTTTGGAATGATTTAGGGGGATGCCTTCCAAGAGGCAGGGGGATGAAGTGGATGACCTCTGGACATTCCTTCCAGCCTTATCAGTCTAAGAGAGCAAGGGTATGATTTATGTGTGGATGGTCATGTATATGATTAAGCCATATATACAACCTGCTTAATACATATCTAAAAATATATGGAACCATATTTTCAGGGACCCAAGGTTGTATATGTCATATACAACAAAATTGGACCAAGGATTAATATTGCTAAGGTCAGAGTGATCATTTTGGGTATACAGGGGGTGATATTTCATATGGGCTCACCCGCTTCCCATATCTTAGTCCATCTATAATGGACTGGCAGAGAGAGATTATTATTAGGGAATAAAATACACTTACATTCCACCAATGAATCATTTATAGAAGACACCATCATTAGCCAGGAGTGTGATTTATGACTTTTAAGGGCATCACGGGCACTCTTTCTATGTGACTCTAAAGCGTGACCACTGACCACTGAACAGAACCAGAAGTCTTAAAGCTTCTGGTTGGAGGTGAAATAATCTGTTAGCAGTGAGTGAGTTTGTGCAGAGACAGATCTGGGGCCTCCATGAATCCTTATACTATAGACAGAATTGACTCAGTCCACTGGTCCTCAGATGGAAAGCAAACAAGCTTCCCTAATTGGAGGGAGGAGGGGAGGTTAGATTCCTTCTCCCCATCCGCCTCCCCACCAAGGGAAGAGAGGTCAGCCTAGGAAGCAACTCATTTAACACACAGATCAGAGGTTTGGACCATTAACTGGCAAAGGGGTGAGCAGAGCTCAGGGGCAAGGAAGTGGTTTCTTTTATAAATAGCAACTATGGGAAGGACATGAGTTTAGCAGTTCTTGAGTAATCAGACATGCTAATTTTAATCACTACATTTCCTTATATTTCTTGATAAGGAGCTTCAGGCAGTCTGAAGAGATATGTGGTATCAGTGATCTCTGGGTGAGAGACAGGCTGAACTGTAGGTACCCCTTTCAGAAGAAAAATTGGCAAATTAAATGGAAAAATCAGACCTACATTTCGTTGTGTTTCCTATGGCCCAGGCCTTTTACTTCCCTCACTACAGAAGAGAAATAATAGGAGTTCACACTTTAAATAAGATCCTTTATAGTTAACAAAAAGGCTCCAAGAGTTGGTGCTGGAAGCTCCTTTTATAGATAAAGAAATCAAGACCCTCAAAGGCAACGTGATTTGCCTCAGGTCACTCAAGGAGGAGGTTACAGCAGGTTCCATCCTCAGAATCACCTTCCATTTCTCCCTCACCCCCAAATCCAGTCGATTGCATCTGCACTCTACACCTGTCCCCTTCTCTTCTCTCACCTGGCAACTCCTCCCTTCCTCTCCCCAGTTCCCTCCCCCCCCCCCCCAGTCGAGTCCTCTCTCCTTCCCTGCTCCTAATTCTTCTCCGTGCCTCAGGTCGTCCCCATCTCTAATCCATTCTCCATGTAGCAGCCAAAGAAATATTTCTAAAGACTCAATTAACTCCACTGCCTGTAAGATCAAACACTCTTCTGTTTGGCATTTAAAGCTCTTCTTACAAGAAGAACTTTAAATGTTCCAGTCTGCGCTGATCAGACATTACTCCCCTTCACATTCTCTATGATTCAGCCAAACTTATCTTCCACAATGACTTTCCATCTCCTACCTCCAGCTCTTTGTCCAGTTTATCCCCAGTGCCTGGAAAGGAAGGAGAATAAGCATTTCTATAGCACCTACTGTATCCCAGGCATTGTGCTCAACATTTTTTATAAATACTTTGTTTGATCCTCATGCCTCCGGGAAGAAGGAGCTATTATCTCTATTTGACAACTGAGGCAAATAGCAGTTAAGTGACTTGCTCAAGATCAAAAAGCAGTTTATCTGGCTCCAAGCTCAGTACTCTATCCCCTCTACCACCAGCTACCTCGACACACTCCCCTCCCTTGTGATTCTTAGCTTCCTTCAAAGCTTAGTTCAGGATCACTACCTGCATCATACTGATTTCTCAGGTTCAAGTGTTTCCCACTGGGGAAATAATCTTTCTATGTGTTTTATATATGTATATATACATATATACATATATATATGTGTGTATATGTGTGAATATGTATTGTGTATGCATGCATATATCGGTATATGAATACATAGTAAGATTATATATTTATATATATCCTCTCTGAACCTCATTTTCTTTTATAAAGTGGGGATGACATATATACATATATATACATATATATTTATATGTGTACATATGGGGGCAGCTAGGTGGTAGTGTGCAGTGACTAGAGCTGGGCTTGGGCTTTCAGTCAGGAAGACTCATCTTCCTGAGTTTAAATCTGACTTCAGACACTTACTAACTATGTGACTCTGGACAAGTCACTTATCCCTCTTTGCCCCAGTTTTCTCATTTGTAAAATAAGCTGGAGAAGGAAATGGCAAATCACTCCAACATCTTTGTCAAAAGATGTGTGACCCACATGGGATCACAAAGAGTCAGACATGACTGAAATGACTGAACAACAACAAAATGGGTACACATTGATTTCTTAATAGATTATAATGTTCTTGGGTACAGGGACTCTTTATTACTTGTCTTTGCATTTCCATTACCCATCACAGTACCTGGCATACAATAGGCACTTAATAAATGCTGACTGATTGACAGATAAATGACTGAGTTAGGATTCAAACTCAGGTTGTCTGGTTTTGTATCCAACACCCTTTCTACCGCACAGCCTTTTCTTTCTTTTTTTTTTTCTTTTGGCTTTTTCGAGGGGAGAAGGCAGGGCAATTGGGGTTAAGTGACTTGCCCAAGGTCACAGGGCTAGTAAGTGTGTCAAGTGTCTGAGGCTGGACTTGAACTCAGGTCTCCTGACTCCAGAGCTGGTGCTCTATTCATTGTAGCACCTAGCCACCCCTGTATAGATTTTTCTTAAAAAATACCCAGTGAGGTAGACATTATGTATATCAACATGGCCCCTGAATAGATGAAGAACAAAAACTGAGAGACTGTGACTTATCCAAGGTCACCAGACAGCATTAAACATTTTTGCTGGGGCTTGAATTAAAGTTATTTGCCTCAACATCCAATACTTTGTCTCAGTAAATAAAATATATTTGCATTTAAGCAGATACGTTTGAAATTTATAAAGTTTGAATTTCCTGCCAGGGCCGGTGGTGCTGTGGTAAGACTTGAAGTCAGCATGGGCTTCAGGAGAACAAAGAGGGGGAGGGGTACCCACACAATGAATCTTGTGAAAATGTCCTGTGGTTTAATGGTCTGCCAGCTCAATATGACTCAATAGTAGAATGTAAATTCTTTGAAGGCAGGAAGGATTTCCTTTTTGTCTTCTCTTCCCCAAAGTGATTTTCTAATAAAATAATAACAATAATAAAGTTAGCATTTATATGCACCTACTAATATACCAAGCATTGTCCTTAGGACTTAGCAAATATTATCTCATTTGATCTTTGCTGCTCTGCTGTTGTTTGTCCTTTGTTCTTGAAGAAGACCATTGACGTCAGGGAAGTGATGCCAAGACTTGCAAGTAAATTGGATTTAAGTGAGGCAGGGCTGTGCAAAATCACCAGCCTCACTTTCTCCTCCAGAGCCACCTGGATCCAGTGGCCAGATATAGATCAGAACAACTGGAGGTGGCCCAGGATGCAGTGGGGGACCTTGGTCTTTTCAAGCCAAGGTCTTTCACATGTCTCACAATTCTTTTGACAATCTCGGGAGGTGTGTGCTATTGTGTTATTCATTTTATAGTAGAGGAAACCAAAGCAAACATATTAAATCACTTTCCCAAGGTCACACAGCCAGTAAGTATCTGAAGCTAGATTTGAACTTGGCTCTTTCATACTCCAGGCTCAGTGTTTGATTGTATCAGCAAGCACCCCGGCATACCCAGGGCAGCTGCTAGCACAGGTTCTTAGATCTGCTTTTCTAAAGGAAAGCAACTCAAAATGGGTTAACAATCTTACTTTAATCAATCAAACATATGTAATTTACCTAGTTCAGGGAAAAGTCAGCACCCTGAACTCCAGAGACTACAAACAGAAGTTATAAGCAGACCAAAAAACAGATCAAGAGACGGGCCTCCAACCATCTGAGCATTATATCCATACCTAGTCAGTTCCCAGAGAGTGAAGCACAAACATCTGGGTTTTTCAAAGCCGGGGGTGGGGGTGGGGGAGGAGGGTAAGGGCTTGGGGGGGGGAGGGAGGGACTCAAACAGCTGCCCAGAGTCTCATCTGGCCAAATCACACAACTCTTTCCAAAAAAGCCCCAAAGCAAAAACTCACATCAGGGTATATATTATAGTCCTCTCCTGGATCAGAGAATGTCACAACATGCTTGACCAACTGCCCATTCACAAAGTAAGAAAGTGTGGATTGTCCTGAAGAACAAGCCTCCCACCACAGGCTCTATGTGACCATATTCAGCCTATTAGGGGGCAGAGTATACTTTCCAATCAGGGAAGGTTCTCAGAACCACTTAATCCTATCAAAGAGCCTAGGGGCAGAGAAGATATTCAGATTTGCATAACATAACACTCAACCTAAAAACCAAGCCAACACAGGGGGATCTTCAGATTCCATTACCATTACATTCCACCCCTCCAGGATCCTTGTCCTTACAATCTCAATCTAATGGCCACGGATTCTGGAACAAATAGAGGCACTATGCTGACTGAGTAGCCTGCCCCTGGGCAGTACATTCATTTAGTCAGTCAAAGTCTCTCTTCTCAAATGGAGATTAGTTTCCAATCATAAACAAAGGACATTCATTTGTTCAGTCAAAGAGCACAAAAGGTCAAAAGTTTCCCACCCCTGGATCACAACTGAATTACAATACCATCCATTAATGTCAAGTACTTTCTCAAAAGGGGCATGACAGCACAAAAGGCCATCCGCCCTTAAGCTACAACAAGGTTAAGATATCATTACAGCATTGAAAACCCAAGGAGAGGTTCTTCATCTTGACATGAGGCAAGTTCTCAGAAATCTCTGTTCCTGAGGAGACAAAGCTTAACAAAGCCACAATATCCGTTGTCAGTGTCCTCATCAAGTTACTCTCTGCCTGCAGAACAGTCTCAGGACCCCTGAAAACATCAGCAAGACCCTCTGCCAGGATTTCTGTAAACATGCAACAAGAAAATCCTCCTTCAGGGCTTCTGAACCAACAACAAGGTTCCAGGACCTCTACAACAGCAGCACTGTCCTTCATCAGCAGATGAATCTGGCAAAACAACATCAAAACAGACAGACAAAATACTGGTATCACAGCCATGCCTCCTCAGTTCTCAAAAGTCCTGAGCAGCTCCCAGGCCCTCAGCAGTCTTTCTCTCAGTAACTCTGGCTCCGGCAATTCTCCTCTCTGCCTCCATGATACCGAATACTGCTCTCCAAAAGTCCTTCTGGCCTTCTCTGCTTGGGCTTCTCTCTGCTTTTTGTATCAGATTCCCATAACCTTCAGCTCCAAGATCTTTCAGACCCATTACATAAGCAACTTACATCTGAATTAGCATTAACATCTCTTAAGTACAACATAATCCCCACAAAATAGAGACATCACATTTGCAAGATACATAACATAGCAACTCATTACCAGTAATCCAAAACAAAAATGTCCAAATAAAGTTCACATGGTGGGAGGGACTGTCCTTCCCCCAACACTGCCCTTGCAGGCTTCTTCCTGACACTTTCAGGTGCAGGCTCTAATGAGCCAAGTCCCAGCACCTGCTTCCAAGTCCTGAGGGGTGACTGGGCAACAAGACCAACAGGGTGGGGTCCTTGGGGGTCTGTAGCACTTCACCCCATCCACTATAGACACAGCTCCATCCTCCCTCCGGGTCCCAAACTGTGGGATGCAGCAAGGAAACACTCTGTGTTCCTGCTTTGGTGCACAGTCCTTATCTAGTCCTGTCTGAATTCTAAATTCCTGAGTTCTTCCTCCTCCTACAGGAGGCAGCCACTCCTGGCTTCTGCCCCAGTCCCAATGAAGGCAGCTCACCGTTCCTGCTCTCACCTCAGCAAAGTTGGCATGCAGGCAGTTCTGTGCTCCTGTTCTATGGCTCCATAGAGTCACAGCTACCACAAATGGGAAACAAACAATTGTCCCAGCCAGCATACTTTCCTTTTAGTTCACAGATCCTGTTCGTCATGCCATTATGTATCAGCAAGCACCCCGGCATACCCAGGATGGCTGCTGGCCCAGCACATCTCACATCCTACTCACTTACATCACCACATAATCTAGGACCTTGTCATCTCTTCTTTAGGCTGTTGCAAGAGCTTCCTAATTGGGATCAAAATTTCTATTCACCCCTCTCTGCCTCAGTGTCCGTATGGTCACTAAAATTATCTTCCTAAAGTGTTAGTATAACCATCACTATCCGGTTCAAAGAAACTTTGGTAGCCCATTACTGTTTCTGGGATAAAATGCAGACTTCTTGCCATTTCAAACCCATTAACTTACTTTTTGTGTATGTGGGAGAAGGCAGGGCAATTGGGGTTAAGTGACTTGTCCAAGATCACACGGCCAGTAAGTGTTAAGTGTCTGAGGTCAGATTTGAACTCAGGTCCTCCTGACTCCAGGGCTAGTGCTCTATGTGCTCTAGTGCCACCTAGCCACTCCACTAGCTTCCCTTTGTAAGATGGTTGCATTTTATGGAACACCATATGCTCTATCCTCAAGTCAAACTGGCCTATTTGCCATTTCCTGAACTTAGCCTTTCATCTCCATCCTTCCTGTCTTTGTACAGGTTGTCTACCAGGCCTGGAATGGGTTCATTCCTTCTTTCTGTCTCTTAAAATCTGGAATTTCCTTAAAGGCTCACCTTCTATGGGAAGCCTTTCCTGAACCTCCTAGTCATTGGTGCCCTCTCTCCTTCCTCCTAAAATTATTCAGTCTATACTTATTGGTTTACTTGTTGTAATCTTCCAGTAGAATGCAAGTTCCTTGAGAGGTGTATGGGGTGCTCAGGGAAGACTAGCACCTCTGGCGTGAAGGCTTGCTGAGCCCTTTTCCACCTTTGGCTCCCACCTTTCACCCAACTCTCACCTTTGCTAAGAAGCTATAGCATGTGCAGTGGCCACATCCAATAAAACCTTCATGGTCTAAAACCGTGTCAGTAGAGGGGCTAAACAAGGTTGAGGGTAACTGATAGTCCTCAAATCCATTGGTGAGCTAGGGGGTTGTCTACCCCAAGTATATGAAGATTCTTCCCAACAGAATGGGTGGATGAGAACAATTTGTTCTAGAGTCACGCAGGTGGCCGAAGCAGGTGCTGTGGAATACTTAGGGCTTGGTTAGACATCAAAGGTCATCCTCTACAGTCTGGGCCATCGCCACTCATCTCGACTTTTGTCCTGCCACTGAACGTTGATGATTCTGGAAGAGAAATTGAGGCTGAAGGCCTTGTGCGACTCTGTCTCTCAAATCCAATTCATGTTCAAGTCAAGACATCATCTTGTGATGTCATTGTTCCCCTTCAAAAAAGGACAAACAACAATAAATACCTTGAGAGCTGGGTGCATTTTTCGTTTTGTCTTGGGCTGCCCTGTGTATAGCATTGCCCTTTGTGGCTGTAATTGTTTGTGCGTGTATGTATCTATATATACACATATATACATAAACATATACATACACACACACAGGTGCACAGTAAATGTTGTATTCATCAGACCAGGTCTGGAGCATTGTGTCCTGTTCTGAATGTCAAGTTTCAGGAAGGACACTGAATACACCTCCTCCAGAAGGAAAGACTAATTGGGGAATATAACATGACAGCTGTCTTTAAGGATTTCAAGGGCTGTCATGTGGAAATGAGATTAGGATTATAGTTTTCGAGCCAGAAGGGTCCTTGGAGGCTACCTAGTCCAAACACATCTTTTGATAGTTTTGGAAACTGATGTCTGGAGGAAAAAAGGGACTTGCCCTGAGTTGCATGGGGAGGAAGCAGAAAAGCTGCTATTTGAACCCAGTGTTGTCTGACTCCACATTCAGTGTGTTGCCTACTACAGCCCAGTATTTAGACCTGCTTTGCTTGACCCCAGAAAATAAAATCAGGAATAGCAGCTGAAAGTTGCAGAAATATAGATTTAGATTTGACATAAGAACAAAACAAAATCGCTAATAATTAGAGCTGTACAAAGTGGGAAGTAGTCATTTCTTTATTCCTGGAGGTCCTCAGGTGGAGGTTAGATGTGCATATATCATGGGATATTGAAGAAGGGTTTCCTTTTTAGTTATGGGCTGAATTAGAGGACCTTTGACATTATTCCTATTTCTGGGACCTGGGTTTTTATTCTGTCTGGGTCTTATGATTGTAGATTTAAAAGATCATCTAATCCTCCCTCACCCCACAACATCCACTTGACAGATAAGAATGCTGAGGCCCAGAGAAGCTTAAGTGACTTGTCTCACATAGGAAAAGTGGTAGTGCTGGAAATCGAACCCAGGTCACTGGATTCCAAATTTCTCTCTCTTTTAATGGACAAATGAATTTTTTTTTACCCCTCTGAATTCCATTTTTCTCAGCTTTAAAATGAAGAGTCAAACTCTTTGGTGTCTATGGTCCCTTCTGGTTCCAATACAGTCCTTTTCTCTCTCTCTAGAGGCAATGATAGTCAAAGCAAAAGACTTAAAAACCAGGTATCCAGGCAAATTTCAGGAATTTACTTATTTTCTTCTTTGTTTCTTTTTCCTGGTATAGGTTGTAATATAATGGAAAGAGCCCTCAATTTGAAATGAAGGTCATCCCCTACTTGTGTGACCTTTGATCAATTGCTGCCTCTCTCTAGGTCTCAGTTGTCTCATCTATAAAAGAAGGGTCTTGGGCAAGATGATTTTGGGGGTTCCTTCAATTCTAAATCCATGATCCTGTTATCCTATGAGATACTTTAATAGTTCATCATATAATTTCTTACAGACCAGCTTTGCATCCCCTTGATATATTTGTATATGACTCTGAAGGAAAGTATGGGAGAGAAGGTGTATTAGACTGACCACCAAACTGCAGGTCTACGGAGCCATGGTGCTGACCTCATTTTTGGATACCTGTGAAACCTGAAGAGTCTACTAGTGCCATGCCAGGAAACTAAATTGCTTCCATTTGAATTGTCTTAGGAAGATTCTGAAGATCACCTGGCAGGATAAGGTACCAGACACTTAGATCCTTACTTGATCTAAACTGCCAAACATTCAAACTCTGCTTCAGAGAGCACAATTATGATGGAATGGTCACGTTGTTTGAATGCAAAATGTACGCTTGCTAAAAAGACTTTTATGGAGAACTTACACAGGGCAAGCATTCACATGGTGGTCAGAAGAAGCGATACAAGGACACTCTAAAGGTCTCTCTCAAGAACTTTGGAATTGACTGTGTAACATGGGAGACACAGGCACAGGACCACTCAGCATGGTGTGCCCACATCAGAGAAGGTGCTGTGCTCTATGAACAAAGCAGAATTGAGACAGCTCCAGGAAAATGTAGGATGTGCACATTTAGAGTATCCAGCCCAAATTTTTACATGGATTATTTGTGCCCAACCTGTGGTAGAGCATTGCATTTCCATCTCATACTGGTCTGATCAGCCATAGTCTGACGCTTCAAAACTAGACCCTGGCTTAGTGATGTCATTTGGATCCTCTTCAAGAATGAAGGACAACCACCACCCAATATGTTTTACATATGGAAGATTTGTATCCCCACAATATA
Organism: Pseudocheirus occidentalis; assembly: GCA_028646575.1. Taxonomy (NCBI): domain Eukaryota; kingdom Metazoa; phylum Chordata; class Mammalia; order Diprotodontia; family Pseudocheiridae; genus Pseudocheirus; species Pseudocheirus occidentalis. The sequence continues at coordinate 192,450,926 of CM053598.1, forward strand.
TTTGTATATGGTTTGTTTCACATTCACTTATTCTTGCTTCTGTGGAGCTTTCTAAGTGTTCTCAAGTAGTATTTCTATGTTTACATGTTCTGTCTCACCAACTAGCTTGTAAGCCCCTGGAGGGTGGTTCCCATGTCTTTTACTTTATTTGTATCCTTGATTGAGCATCTAATATTGATCTCTTCACATAGTAGGTTCTTGGTAAATGTTGACTGATTGACTGGAGGTCAGAAACTCTATTATCTCCAAAGATTAAATTAAAGATAGTTCTCAATGAAACTTATTCATATTCAGTTTCAATTCAAATCAGCAAGCATGCATTGTCACCCATTACCTAGCACCAGAACGTGGATTTTCATTACTGATCAAACCTTTTCCTTCCCAGTAGAGGCCAGATTTGGTCTCTTTGGCAAGTGTCAGCTGTGAATTACTCATGAGGAGAATTGAGAATTCTCATTCTAATGAATTTCTGAGGCAGATTTTCCGAGGCTACCATTGCAGAGAACATCGAATCAATGAAAGTGTTCTTCATTTGAATTAGGATGGAAAATGAGTGTATAATGGAATGAGAGGGTAGAATGGACAGGCAGGAACATGACTGACATGGAGATCATACAGTGGAGCTGGTCTGATGAGGGAAAAGCCACAGAAAAGCTAATAGAATTGACACTTCTAAGAGTTGTATGCATTCATGGTGACAACCAAGCAGTTGATCTTCATGACTTTTTGCCCTTAGCTTCACCTCCATACTCCTTACTCCATACTCCAGTCCAGTTGCCTTCATTCAACTCAATAACTATTTAAAACATTGTTATTGAGCTCCTATGATGTACCAAGTCCAGTCTCCTGACAGTGACTCACTTGCTCCTACCTGCAGTAGATGGGTTGATGTCATCATGGAATATAAGGCCTCCTGACTGATGAGGCATTTTCAAGGTCACTTTATCCATGGTGCTTCATGACTCATTTCTGGCCACTTTCCTAGTTCTGTCTTTTCACCTTACCTTGAACCACTTGTACCTATGTATTCTATGGACTCTTAACTGCTTTCTTGAATTTTAAAAGATCTGGAATGTCAGTAACCATCTAATCCAACTACTTGTTTTATGGATGAAGACATTAAAGAACCCCATCAAGGAAATGGATGTGTCCTAATGCATCTAGGTAGCAAGAACAAGAGCAAGAATTTAAATCTAGGTTCTCTGACTCCACCGTGTTTTTCTCTTCACCATACCAGCATCTGTCCTCTGAGCCAACCCTTTGCCTTGAGTATCTGGGTGGCCTTATCCTGACTTCTGACCATGGCTTTGTTCTGATTCCCAGTTTTGAAGCACTCTCCAGTGCTTCATATGACCTGTTCTCAGACATGGCCCTTCCCTACCTTTTGTTCTCAACTGTGCTTTGGCTTCTGTTCTGGCTTTCGACTGACTGCATTATCCATTGCTAACTCAGTTGGTCCCACTGTGACATGACTGATTCCTCTGAGCAGTTCTCAGTGTTTATTGTACTCTGGGTACATGTTTATGGGAATCTGCTCTCCTTCCCCCTTCATCTCCTCAGGGATAAGGATTCTCTCCCTTCTCATCCTGTTTCCCATTGCACCACTGGCAAGCACAGTTAGTGGTGATTAGCACAGTGTAGTTGGCTCATATGAAACACCTGCCTACCACCTGTGCCCCTCATGAGTATGACCCTGGGTAAGAAACTGGCAGTTGCCCTTCATGGCTGACTGGGCTCCTGGAGCTGCTTTCAGGGGCCAGGTCCAAATGGGCACCATATGGCCGACCACCTGGAAATCGTTTTGCCAGAGCCGAGTCTAATACTTTCTGTCAGCTAGAGAGGGAAGTCTGGGGAGGCACTGGGGACAGCAAGGAAGACTGGCAGAAAACCTTGCAGGAGCAGAAAGGAGAAGCTGGAGGGAAAGATGACATGCTGGGAAACTGGTTTGCTACTTAATTGGCCTCCACACCTTTTAGAAACTATCAAGAAGAGTTGGTTCCAAAACATCTGTCGCAACAGCCCACCAACCCCATTTATGACCAGAGTGGACTAACCTGTTGAGATTTTTTATTTGTATCTGAACCCTACCAAAGAGTCCTTTGGAAAGTGGAAAGTGCTCCCTTGGGAGATGAAGTAGAGTGACAAGAGCAGTATAATGGAAAGAATACTAGTTTTGAAGTCAGAGTTACTAAGCTGGACTCTTCAATATGCTACCTGCTAACCTAGTGACTGTGGGCAAGTCCTTCAACCTCTCTTGGGTCTCAGTTTCTCCATTTGCAAAATGGATGGGTAGAATAGATAATTTTGGTTCCCTGATAACTCTTAATTCCATACTAATTTACCTACCAGTTGGACCACATTACCTCTCAATCAATTTTCTTTTTGAGATTAGCTTGGCTACTAAGTAGTCACAGAGGCTCAACAGGAATGGGTTGCTCATTTCTTTGAGCAATTCAAATAAAGTTATTTGTGTCTTCAGAATGAGGTAGACCTGGATTTAATTCCATACTTGCTATGTGACCCTAGGCAAGTCCCTTAATCTCTCAGTGTCCTAAGCATCTTTCACAATTGGTCATTAAACATTTATTAAGTGCCTACTATGTGCCAGGCACCATATTAAGTGCTGATGAATATTTTTAAAAGACAAAAGAAGGGGTATCTAGGTGGCACAGTGAATAGAGTCCTGGCCTTGGAGTCAGGAGGACCTGAGTTCAAATCCAGCCCCAGACACTTAACACTTACTAGCTGTGTGACCTTGGACAAGTCACTTAACCCCAATTGCTCCTCCAAAAAGCAAAAAAAAAAAGGTAAAAGACAGTCCCTGCTCTCAGGGAGCTATCAAACAGCTATGTACAAATATGCTATAGACAGGATAAATTGGCAATAATCAGCAGAGTGAAGGAACAAACTATTGCAAGCCAAGATCCTCCGATATAATCCAAGGCTGGTTTGACTTAACATAACTCCTAGGTGGATTCATCTGAAACCAGCTATGGGTCTGTAATGGTAATCAATTTGTTGGATATTTAGGGCTAAGTAGATCAGATACTTAGGGCTAAGTAGATCAGATACTTAGGGCTAAATAGATCAGATACTTAGGGCTAAGTATAGAACTCTGTCCATTGGTGAAAAG
>CM053598.1:192454558-192501068 GCA_028646575.1 Pseudocheirus occidentalis
GGAGGGAGCTGGGACCAGGGAAGAGGATTCAGGGAATCAGAGAGACTACCCAGAGTGAAAATGAAGAAAAGGCCTCCCCTTGGACCAAACTGAGGTTTGTTCGAAATCAAGGGGTGGAAGGATTGTATGGTTGTCTAAGAACTTTATTTGGAAACTAAAGTTAATGGTTGCCCCACGAGTGGAAGATCAGTATATTGTGAATTGTTGATTGAATCAACTCCCTCTTAGGGAAACTAGGTCATTCCTTTTGTCAAATGATTGATTGAATCTTTAAATTTGAAGTTAAGCTGGTTCCCCTCTTAGGGAAACCAGGTAAATTGATTGATTGAATCTTTAGCTGGATTGATTGAATCTAAAAATGTGAAGCTGATTCCCCTCTTAGGGAAACCAAGTGATTCTTCTCTTGTTCCTTATTACTTTTTGTACTTTCCTTGTTCTAAATATTGCATATAATATTGTGAATTTTTGATACAGTGAATATTGTACTGAATCTTGATTTTGTAATGGCATAAACAGAGTGTTCACTAATACTGTGTAATCTGAATCTTAAAGGCTGTTCACAGTAGCATTCTCTCAGGAATCTACTGCCGATTGGCTTTACAGGGTCCTTTGGGCAGAAGTAGATGATGACCCTTCGATGTTTTAGAGAGGAGGTTTTTAAGACCTCATGGAATCTCTGTGTGTTGGAAAGGAATGGAATCAGCTCTTACCTGATATGATTAATAAGAATTTAATTTATTAATAATTTAATTATTTATTTGAATACACGCTCTAAACAATTCATTGCCTGGATTTGGAAACCCTCCCCAGATATTGACTGTGACCAATCTCACTGCCAGACCTGGTCACCAAATGGACTCCAGAGGGAGATAGGGGGGCAGTGACCTTCTCTGCTCCCTCAGAGCCCACCAGGGTTCAAAGGAAGCAGGCCATGACTCACCTTCCTAGGATGCTGGGAGGTCCCAAGGAACTCCGCCCTGCATCAGTCAGCCATTTAGTCTCCAGTATTTCTCATGGGCAAATGGATGAATTAATTTCATGCAGCTCACCAAACCTTGGTGCTGGCCTTCAAGCTTCCAAGGAGCTAAAGAGTATGTGTGTTAATAGGACCATCAATTTAGAGCTGGAAGGGGTTTAGGAGTCACTGAGTCTATCACGTTAATTTTTCAGACGGAGGCCCAGGGAGGTTATAAAGCAGACTTACACTGCAAAATGTTCACACTGATTAATGATGTCTGCACATAAGTTCAGATACATCAACTGAGAAAACTCAACATGGGGCAGTTTCTAAGGTCAATGTGGTGAAGTGTTAGATGTGATGTCAGAGGAACTTGAGTGAGAATCCTGGGTTGGCCTGTATGACTTTGGTTGTGCAATTAAGTCATTTAACCTCTCTGGGCTGAAGTCTCCCCATCTGTAAAATGAAGGCCTTGTATTTAATAGGATTTCAGGTCCCTTCCAGTTCTAAGCTGATCAGCCTGTGATTTGGCAGGGTGGTTCGGGTGGGTGCTCTGCTTTTCATTTTAGGGAGATCTTGGTAGGGAATTTTCTCTGCCAATATATATATGCTCAATGGGCACCTTCTCTGCAAGTAAGAGACAGCAAGCATTTCCTCTTTCCTCCTGAGAGTGGGGGAGTTGGGTGGGTGGAGAGAGTTAACTCCAGCTGCCCAGGTTCTGCATCATAGCCTCCTGGTCCATTACAGCTGATGGCAATCATGTACAAACCAATAGGCCACTTGAGAACATGTAGTTTTTTTTTCTGCCAATATGACTAAAAGCAAATTTTAAGCTATCTAGCTAATCTTTCACTTGAATTTGGCACACAGAATTGTGTGCCAAATAGCTTGATTGGACTCACTGCAATAACTTTCAAACATTCTCCTGAGCTCTAGTTTTAAATAGTCATAACTTCCATTTTTTTAAAACCTGGGACAAACATTAAGGGGGAAGGAGAGGAGATTCACTAGTGGAACCTGAAAATGAGCCTTAGATGGGGCTTGGGGTGAAGGAGGTGGCTGCTGTGACCCTGAGATTTTGGAACCCCCTGAGATTTCTACCCTGATAAAAGTGCAGCTCCTAGGGGCAAGATGCATGTGGCTCTAGGACAGATGGAGTTGAGTGGGGGAAGAAGGCACCCCCCCCCCACCCCAGCCCAGGCCCAGGAAGTGCCTTTTAAATTTTCCATCCTGGAACAAAGCCCTGACTTACTCATTCTGATGGTAGCTCTGGTTCTGAAAGGTTCTATCTCATTTTGAGTGGAAGCCCTGACTTCCCCATCCAATTTCATACTTCTCTGAGGCTGCAATATAGCAATGGTTTATTCTTCTCAGGTCTTTATTTACATGGAGGGAAGCCCTGAACAGCTGTGGGCCTAGTGCTCCTGTGGAACCTCAGTTCTTAATCATAAACTGAGAGCTCCATTTACAGGCCAGACTATGAATAAAATCCTTAATGGATATGGATGTTGAGAACAGAAATTGATTGCCCTGACAGTGTAAGGCGGTCACACTCTGAGGGTATGACATGTTTTGCTGCTGGGATAGGGTAAAAAAGGGTTGTCCCTATAGCCCAGAGACAAGGACGGCAGCATCAAAATTAGGACATTGGTCCCTAGGAGAAATATTGCTTTTGTGGTTATCTTATTGGAATGTTTCTGCAGATCTAAAGCTGGCACCCTGAGTTTGGTTTTGGACGCTTTGGAAATTACTGGGATTATGTGCCTTCTGTCATAGGTTCATGAGAGTTTATTACAGTGTGACCCCTTTACTTCAGCTAAGCCATTCCATTGGTGCCCCACACTAGGCGCCTTCTTGACCAGCTTTGTGGTTGTGTTACTTTGTACACACATATACATATGCATGTATTTGCATAAATGTTATGGGTAGTCTGTATAAGCAATAACATGATCAGTTATGTCGTTGAGGTATGGGCACCCAGGATGCCAGTCACTAGAAAACAGCCATGGTATACAATTTGCCATTGCTGTTCAGTTGTGTCTGGCTCTTTGTGACCCCATTTAGGGTTTCTTGGCAAAGATACTGGAGCGGTTTGTCATTTCCTTCTCCAGCTCATTTTACAGATGAGGAAACTGAGGAAAGCAGGGTTAAGTGAATTGCCTGGGGTCGTATAGCTAATATGTGTTTGAGGCCAGATTTGAACTCAAGTCATGAAAATTATTCTTCTGGACTCCAGGCTTGGTTTTCCTTTTTTTTTGCTTTTTGGAAGGGGTAAAACAGGGCAATTGTGGTTAAGTGACTTGTCCAAGGTCACACGGCTAGTAAGTGTTAAGTGTCTGAGGTGGAATTTGAATTAAGATCCTCCTGACTCCAGGGTTGGTACTCTATTCACTGCACCACTTAGCTTCCCCATAGGCCTGATGTTCTAACTGCAACCTAACTGCCCCTTTCTTGTTCATCTACCTCGAGTCATATTGGCACGTAGTAAACACTTAATACTTATTGACTGACTGATTAGAATACTCTCCATTCTTCTATGAGACACTACCCAGCTTTTGAGGGCTGGCTCATATCTCACTTCCTCCTTGAAGTCTTCCCTGATAACTTGAGCATATCTGGATCTCTGCCTTCCCCAACCCCTAATTGGCTCAACCTGCCCAGTTATTGTAGCTGAGAATTTTCACAGACTGTCTCAGTGTACCATAGTGGAGAGAGCCCTGGGTTCAAAGCATACCTCTGACACTTCCTAGATGGGTATCCTTGCCATTCATTTCCCACCAGCTGCTCTGCTGGGGTTCATTGTGGGACCTTGGCAGGATAATAGATTAGAATGAGAAGAAGCCTTGGAAGTTATAGAACCCAACTTGTTTATGTTCTAGAGAGATTAAGAGACTTGTCCGGGCTCACACAGCTAGCAAGTCTCTAAGGCCAGATTTGAACCCAGGCCTTTCTGACTCTCACCCCAGGGCTGCTTCCACTACACCCTGCTGCCTATACCTAAATTTGTTCAATTTTTCTGTCTTATTTTTAGTGCTGCACCAGAGTCCTAACAGCGTAGACAGGAACCCTAATTCCAGATGATGGTTAAACACGTAGATAAGATCATGGTATCATAGATTTAGAGCAGAAATGGATATTAATCACCATCCAGTGCAGTTCCATTGTATAGACGAGAAAATCAGAGCCTAGTAGAGAGATCAAAAACTTGACCAACGTCCCACAAGTAGCAAATGACAGAGCTGGCTTATAGTTCAGGGCTTCTGTTTCCAAATCCAGTGTTCTTTATGTGAGATGCTTAGGGGAGATGCTGCTCCTGTTGTTTATTATCTTTGCAACTTTGAGTAAGTCACAAAGCCTCTGTATGCCTCAGTTTTACCATCTGTAAAATGAGATCATCTCTAAAGTCCCTTCTAATTGTAAATCTATGATCTTAAATGTCAGTTATTTTGATCCTGCAATCCAAGTGACTTCTCTAAAAGGAGGTCTAAAGTCTTCTAGGTTATGTTTGTTATACTTGGGGTTTAAAAGGGTTTTTCCCCCTCCCACTGAGAAGTATTTCTTTCCTATTTGGGGCTTCAGTCTCCTCATGTAGAGCCAGAGTCCCCCCCAATCTATGGATTGGGCTCTGGAATGGCATTGTTTTTGCTTTCACTTCTGGGAAGTGACTCTCAACTGAATCAATCATTAAAGGTGTGACCTAGTTTCACACAAGTCCTTAATTTGGGAGGAGTCAAGTGATTTTATCCTTAGATGAAATCATATGATGCTACTCAGGAAATATTTTGTCGCTGGTTGACAGAAAATCAGAAACGCTTCTGGGCTTATGTTACAAACAAGCCAGTGCTGAATAAGAAGTCAGGCAGTAAAATCTGGAGGCCTTCCAGGCTTAGGAGCTCCTCAAGGAGACAGACCCTTGTGCCAGTACCAGAGAGTAGCAGAGTGGAGGAATGAGCACAGAGAGAGTGCTAATTCTCCCTCCTCCTAAAAACCATTTGATAACCTTGTGAACTTTGAAAGGTCAGAAGATCCAGAATTCTTCTTAGCATCAGTAGTCATGTCTTCTGGAGTCAACATTAGTATCCTTGAGTAAAGGTACCGTGAGGACAAATTAGACACCCAGGAAAAAGCAATGTCAAGACTGTACTGACTTTCTGAGCCCAACAGAAAGCCAAAACTCTCTAGGAACTTCATGAGGACACCATAAAGAGAGAAAATGACTTCCAGTGGTTAGGAGCTATGAGCACTCTTTGGTCACACATTCTCTGAGTCTGAACCCACTCATTTTTGTGTATGCAAAGAACGCTCCCCCAATTTCTAGGGGTGGTGGTGGGGTTATTTTTGTAGCAACTGTTCTCTCCAAGTCAAATTAGCAAATGCCTTTTCTAAAAATAAATTAAACCTGGCTAGATCGCAATCACTGGGGCTCATGAGTCCCCTAGCACCTCAGGTTACTTACTCATTCTGCTGGTACACCTGTATTCCTCTGTAGTTCTGAGGGCAGGAATAATCGCTAACCCTCTGGGAATACAACCTACCAGGGCTACTGGGACTCAGGGAAGCAGCTCTAGAAGGGGTACACACAGAACTGACTGTTGTCAGAAATGCGTGACTTTCCACAAAAATTCTCTCTCTACTAGTTGTTAATGTTCTCTTATTGTGATGTATATAAACAGCATCTGCTGAGTGTAACTCTAATTGTGGGCTTTAAAGATGCTCATTTCTTTAAGAAGCATCATGCTATAGTAGAAATCCAAAGGCAGGAAGACCTGGATTCAAGCCCTGATGACCATGAGGACTCATCACTTAACCCTTTGTTGTCTCAGACAACTTCTAAGACAAGTTACAGATGAATTGCTGTTCTATGTGAGAATCAGAAGGAAATCACATATGGGTCAAAAGTGTGTGTGTGTGTGTGTGTGTGTGTAGCGCACATGTGTGTTCTAGTGTTAACAAGCCAAGAATTGACAGACAAACAACAAAAGAGAGTGGTTGAAATTTATTGTGAGTAATAGGAATGATCTAGGTCTAGGAAAAGAGTCTCTAGGGGGAAATGCGTATTAATCTGAGGGTACTTTGAGGATGAAGAAAGAAGAGTAATTCTATTTAAAGGGATGTATTTAAAGGATAGAGATAGGGACTGGACCTGTGATTTAGTTAGTACATGAAACTCTTTTGTGAGGAGACTCTCTTTATAAATGCACATTAGCACTTGGAGTCTTGGAGAGTTGCCAAGAACAGAAAAGTTAAGAGACTTGCTCAGGGTCACACAGCCTGTAGGTGTTGGGAATGGGACTTAAACCCACCTTCCTCACTTCTAGGCAATCTCTCTATCTACTATGCAATAATATTGTTCAGTAAGCAATAAGAAGGTTAGACACTGTCAAGAGGGAAACACGTTAATAAAAAAATATTAAGGGTAGAAAGCATCCTCCAGTACAGTTTTTCCAAAGCAGAAAAGGTCTAGGGCAGGGGTGGGAAGGCTGTGGCCTTGAGGCCACATGTGGTCCTTTCCGTCCTCAAGTACAGCCCTTTGACTGAATCCGAATTTCATGGAAAAAATTCCGTTAATAAAAGCATTTGTTCTGTTAAACTTGGACTCAGTCAAAGGGCTGAACTCAAGGAGATAGAAGGCCTCAGGTTCCCCACCTCTGCTCTAGGGAAAAGGGTGGTGGTGGTGGGTAGAAACCTGAGGAACCACTAAAGTGATAAGATAACCCATTAGAAAATGAATTAGAGACCAGAAAAAAAGGGAATGAGTTTCCTCAAAAACTGGGGACTAAGAGGCTGTTGATAATGTCAAGAACCTGAATGCTAATCTAAGTACTTAGGATTTGATTAAATTGCATGCCTGTAAATCATAAGATTGACACTATCCCTGGTTTGTTCCCCAAACCCTTCTCATAGTAGCTTTGACTAGCATTGAACTCGAACTGACTGATTGACTACTATTGACAGTGGCCTTGGGACCAGGCTGGTATCTCAGTCAACTCAAAGAGAACGTGTTGACTGAATTCCTTCAGTGGCTGGAAGGAAAAGTAATCAGGAAAATGAGAGGGTCTAAGAGGTCATACAGATCTTCCCTTTGAGGATATACTCCTCAGTTCTACCAAGATTCCAATCAAAATAGAGACTCCCAAAGGAAGAAGGGAGCAACCAACACAAGCCACGGCCATGCTGAGTTGGGTTCATTCCTCATCTAACCCAGTCACAGAACATTCTGTCTCTGACAATGGGACCTAAGAAGACATTACCTGAATGAAGAAGCAGGGAAATTATTTTCATTGCTATTTCCCTTATGGGTGAGAGATCTTGCCCCAGAAATTCTTTCCACAATTAGCAGAAGGAAGGGGAATTGGCAAAACTAATTGTCAAGAAGAGTGGAGGCAGCTAAGTTGGCTATTTGTGTGTCTGGGAAGGGGACGATGATCCAGACAAGCTTTGAATCAGACTCCACATTTAAGGAAGGGTTTTCTAATTTGAATTAATAATCATGAGAGCCAGTGCCTTTTAAGGAACCCAAAATACCAGCAGCTGTCAAGTGTTTCTAGAGGAGGGTATGATTTTTCTTTTGTCAATCTACAGGCATTTTATCTTTAGGTACTTTTCAGGGTTGACACACTATGGTTCCTTCCCCAGCCTCCTTACTATCTTTAGAATCAAATTCAGCCTTTGCTTTGTATGGGCTGAGACCATCTGTTGCTCAGAGAGGAGGTTAGCTCTTCTGAAACAGTCTGGATTGGGAGTCATTCCTTAAGTTAATACCAGGAAAGGGTTTCTTCCTTTTAGATATTGGGCTGAGATCTGTCTAGGGAAACCAGAATATACAACCCACTATTTTTTTTTTTTTTTTTGCAGAGAAGTAGGCTTAAGCAAGTGTAACTATGGTGATCTGGCCTGTGATTCTTAAGGGCTGGACATGGGTAGAGATAGGATGGACAACTCTCCCTGGGGAAGTTGCTAAGAAATGGTTGGACAGTCTAATTATTATTATTATTTTTTAACATTTTGCTTGGCTGACATTTCTTTTCCTCCTTTCTTCCTTCTTTCTTCTTTCTCCCAATGGTATAGGTAACTCTCAATGAAAAAATTTCTCACAGCAATGCAGATCATCATTTATTCTGCAATCTAATGCCCTAGCTAGGGGTGGGGAACCTGTGACCTCAAGGCCACATGTGGCCCCCTAGGTTCTCAAGTGTGGCCCTTTGACTGAATCCAAGGGGATTTGTTCTGTGAAGTTTGGATTCAGTCAAAAGGTCATACTTGAGGGCCTAGAGGACCACATGTAGTCTTGAAACTGCAGGTTCCCCACCCCTGCAAGGTCTGTCTGGGGACAATGAGAGGTCAAATGATTTATCCGGGATCGCATGGCAAGTGTGTATTAGAAGTATGACATGAACCCTGGTGTGCTTTATTCCAAGTCAGGCTCTTTCCACAGTGCCATTCTACCTTGCTGTTATCTATGTTATGAAGAATTCATAGATTCTGCCTTGAGGCAAAAATGGTTGTGAAGTTAGGAAGGGGACAGGTTGGAAAGAGCTTTAAAGACCAAATAGTACCTGCTGTTCCTTATGAAAACCCTGAGTCATTAAACAAAATCTGAAGTATGCTCAATATTCTGTTTAATATATTTTAGAAAGGTCTTTCCAAAATGATTATTTTTTTTAAAAAGTTCCTTCCTGAAGAGGGATAAGCTTCAGTCATTTGGAAAATCTACTTGTATAGAACAGTTTGATCCCTAAAGATGAATTTCCTTGAAGGGCTTAGTGAATAAAATGCTGAATTTAGAGTCAAAACATCTGTTTTTGGAGCACCCCTTGGACTCCTTACTCCCTGTGTGAAGCTGGGCAATAAATACGTCTAAATTCTCTGGGCCACAGCTTCCTCCACTGCAAATGAGTGCGTTTGACTAGATGGGCTTGACTATGTTCACTGCCAGATCTAAGCATGATGATGATGATGCTGGCTGGCTTTTATATGGTGCTTTGAAGCTTGCAAAGTACTTTAGAAATATCTCATTTTATCCACAACCCAGGAAAATAGTTACTATTAAACCTTTTTTTACAAATCAGGAGACTGAAGTAAACAGAGGTTAAGTGAATTGGTCAGGGGCCCATAGTTAGTATCTGAAAGAGGATAGGAACTTGTGTCTTCCCAATTTCAGGACCAGTTCTCTGTTGCCTCACTGCCTATATAATAAAGTTATTCTGGTTAGACGATGCATTTGCTCTTTAATTTTTGTGTTGGAAAACTGTTTCTTCTTCTTAGAAATGATTGGCACTTTTTCTTTTTTTTCTGTTTGAAAAAATGCTGTATGGGATGGCTCTTTGGGAAGGAGGGAGGGATACTGGAGGAAATAACAGTAATGTAAAAAATAAACCAAACCAAAGATAGCCATTGGAGCTACTCTTTGCCTAATTCATATGACAGAGTGACATTACCTGCTATACACAGACGTCCTTGGAGGAAGACAGACACACAGTCATTTTTTTTAATTGGCCAGGAATTAAATACATTTTCTTTTGTTTTGCTTTTTTGCTAGGGAAATGGGCGGATGGACACGTGTGCATTTGTGCCGGCATTGTCAAACAATTTCAGAGTAGATGCATTGCAGAAATGTATATTCTGGTTTGTTTATAAAGGACTCGGGAATTTCCATAAAAAGAACTATTGAGAGAGCTCAATATGTATTGTTTAGAGAAAATTGGAAAATGTAAAGTAATATGAAGGTTACATAATACAGAGGAAGAGAGAACTGGAATTGGAGCCAGGAGAGGAAGGTTCCAGTCATTAGCTGGAGATCAGGACTATGACAAATCTTTTGTCTTTTCTGGGATTCCGTTTCATCATCTATAAAATAGAGTTTTGGAGTGTATATTTTGCTAAGGTTCCTTTCAACCCTAATAGACTTCGTATGATTCCATGAAGTATGGGGAGGTTTAGTTTATCTAAACCAAATCCAGATCGGTATCTCTCATTATCCAGTACCATTGCTTCAAGCCTTAAGATGTCAATTTTCTCATCTGTAAAACGAGGAGGTTTGACCAGGTGGTCCCTAGCTACAGACTCCTTATTCTGTGGTTGTACATATAATCCAACTTAGAAAATATCACCTTAAGGAAAAAAGATTAATTCATTATGAAGAATTTGAAAAAATTAATTCAACATGATTGGTTAGAATTTTCAACCCATAAGTTATAGTTGATTCATTTTGATTATATCTCAGATCTGGGTTATACTTCATGAAGCATAAAATGGAAATAAATGGAACTGTAGGACTCAACATATGGAAATCCATTTGGTGGACGTTATTAGGGAAAATGGCAATTCCTTATATTGAAAGAGTATTGTATTTATGAGGGAATTGGTCTATTTCTTAAAGAAGAGGTGGGGGGGGGCGGCTAGGTGGTGCAGTGAATGGAGCACTGGCCTTGGAGTCAGGAGTACCTGAGTTCAAATCTGGCCTCAGACATTTAACACAAAAAAACTAGCCGTGTGACCTTGGGCAAGTCACTTAACCCCAACTGCCCTCCAAAAAGCAAAAAAAAAAAAAAAAGAGGTGGGAATCTTTACTCATCTTCCTGCATCCTCTATCAGTCATGCTACAGTTTAATCCAGGAGCTCAATCAATATTTTATGTTAGGCAGCTAGGTGGCACAGAAAATAGAGCACTAGCCCTGGAGTCAGGAGGACTTGAGTTCAAATTTGACCTCAAACACTTAACATAAAACTAGTTGTGTGACCTTGGACAAGTCATTTAACCCCAAATTGCCCTACCTTCCCCCCTTCAAAAAGCAAAAAATAAAATAAAATAAAATAAAATAAAATGTTTCTTATATCATCTTACTTGGGAACATGTTGAGTCCCCCTAGTAGGATGTAATCTCCTTCAAGTCAGGACCTGTTAGCTTTTTGTTTTTGAATTCTTAGTAGTGGGGGCGCCTTGCATGTAGTAGTTACCTAATAAATGCTTATTGATTGATCTGAACAAGAATAATGGGTCTCATTATGGAATGATTCTAGATAAGACTTATTTAGGGGGAAAAGTCTCCAATTCTGTATCAAATAGCTACTTAATCCTTGGGTACAAAAGAAAACCTGGTCAGATCATGATGCACTTCAATTGTTAGGCATCTCAGTGAATGGCTGGTAAGACATTTAAGCAAGAACTTGTCAAACAAGGCACTTCAGCTTTCAAGGGGCTGCTCCCTTCCCTTCTCTCTCTCCGCCTTTCTCCCTGAAATATATAAAGAGACTATCCTTTCCCTAGTCCTCAGTTTTCTTCTCTATCAGACAGAACGTAAATCTATTTGTCAAGGCACAAGGTGGCCTACAGTGAGGGGATCTGAGCCTCAGTGAATGGAAGGGAGGAATGGGCTACCTATCACAGGCAAAGAGAAATGTGTGTCTTCTAAATCAAAGAAGACCAAGGATGTAGATCTGGAAGAAGGGTCATTGGAGATCTTCTAGTCCAGGATTTCTTCACATTTTTTTTGTTCCATGGATTCCTTTGGCAGTCTGGTAAACTCAATGTTTTCCTTAGAATACAGTTATCCATTCAATATTGTGAGGATTAGGGGTATAGAGCCCCTGTGATCTGGAAAAGCTGCGTAAAATCCATCGGAGGAGAACCTTTACCTTTGTCTCCCTTTAGGAAAACATAGAAGAATTTAGCCTTTTTTCATATGATACCACAGTCTACCAGTCTATGCCTTTTTTTCTAACAATCTTGCATTTCTGAGTTTCTAAACTTTTTCTGTGTCATTTGCTGGCTTTTATGTGTCATCTGCAGCTTCTGCAAAACTCCCCCCAAATGGGGAAAAGTCACTATGTGGAAGGGATGCCTGTCATGTATTTTTTAAAAACTTCATAATTGAAGGAAATGATAAATTTTAGTTAAAGGTTAATGAAAATAAATAAATATGAGAGTAAATATTTTCTTTCTGTCCATGTTAACAGGTTCCCTGAAATCTGTCTGTGGACCCCAGGTTAAGAGCCCCTGAACAAATCCAGTCCCCTAATTTTATGGATAAGGAAAATGGGACCCAGATAAGTTAAATAGTTTTCCCGAAGTCACACTGGTAACAAATAGGATTTGAACTCCAGCTCTCTGGCTCCTTCTACTGTACCATAATTCCTTCTCAAATGATAAAACATTCTAGGTTTTTCAGGGAGACTGGCACTCACTGATCATGGACCCCAGAAATAAATTGATAAGACATGCTCCCTATGTAACATTTGCACCAACATCTTAGGTTTTTTTAATGGCCTTCACTGCCTCCTAACTCCTCACCTCAGACTTAACAGAAGGTTTGAGGTGAGACTTTGGCAAACTGACACCTCTTCCACAGGCCCCACGCCTGAGAGAGCTTGTCTTTTGAGACAAATCTCATCTGGCAGTCAGGCCTGCTCTGGGGCTCTGATGAATCAGGAATGTGTATTAATGTGGATGAGAGGATCCTCAGATAGTCCAGGGTCTGGGTTTGCAAATGCCTGAGTAACCCTGGCTCCCAAGGGCTGGATGGTAGCCAAAACTTACAGGGAGTTAAAGCTACTTTAATACAAGGTGGAAACCGCCACTCTTGCATGGTCCATGAGATTCATTTCCAGGGTCTCAATTTAATTCAGAGACTGAGCCTAATCCTGCAGTTCCCCAACCAATGGCATTTAAATGCCTTGTGCCATGAAAGGAAATGAAACCGCTAGCAAGTGAAATTCCCATCAAATAAAAGTCCCTTCATCAGGACCTTATTCTTTCTGGGAGAGAGTTTTTCTCCCAAGATGGTGGACGTCCCTAGGAGTAGATTGATAGTACTCTGAGTATCCTTTTGCTTCCATATTATTTTTACCTCTAGCAACAAAGTTTCTGCCAGCATGGCATGTCCTTCATTGGAAGGCATCCTCTTCATTAATAAAGCAGATTGTCTTGAGGTTTTTTTCAGCGTTTCTTTAGTCTTGCTTGTTTGTCTGATTTACAGACAGTCTAATATCCTGAAGCCTAAGGCTTTAGTTGGTGATGAGACCATCCATCACCCAAGAAGAGAAAATTCTCATTGCTCAGTGCCCAGTCTACATCAGTGTTTAAGCCTATGACTTTATTCAAGGGCAAATCTGTGACATCGCTAACTACTCTTTTGGCTTAGTAGGTGGTCAGGTTTATGTCTGAGCATTTAACAGCTGGGAAGAGAAATCACCTAATTGTGAAAACCTAGAGATCCAAAGTCCCCAGCGACACACAGTTATCTTCTTAGGAGAAATCAGGGCATCCCAGTGATTTAGAATTTCCATTCTGCTGGGCACATGGCTTCACGCCGCCCCCCCCCCCCCGTCCCATTTTGTTTGTTTCAGGCGAAAGAATAATAATTGGATGTGCAGAGGAATATTGTGTTTTGCTGTAGATAAATCGCTGCCCAAGAAAGTCAGCTCCCCCACCCATCGAGTCATACAGAATTAGCTGGGTAGGCAGTGGGGTTAGAGTTGTTTATTTTCAGACCATACTAGCAAGTTTGGTTCTGAAGTCCAATTGCCCCCAAAGTCCATAATAATAAATTACTGAGAACCACATGCAGTACAGTAGAGACCATTCAGACATGTCCTTTTACCACACAGCAAAAAAAGGTAGAGTTTGTAATACTTGAGTCTGACCTGTGCTGCTGAGCCCTGGTGCCTCCCCTTGTATATTTGACTGTATCTCCATTTGTCTGCTTCCATGAAAATCCCCCCCCCCCCCCGTGTAGCTTTCTCCAAAGCTTTCTGACTCTAGTAACCTGGCACTATTCCACTGTACTAACCTGTGGGACTTTATTGCTACAGTGTCTACTTTACTATGTTCTGACCCTAGAACTGCCACCTGGTATCCAACAACGCCTTGATACCATGCAGTGTTAACTTCTAGGTTGTGGGCATCAGCAACTCTTTGGCAGAATCACGGGTCAGGTAAATATTGCATTGTTTGGCTACTACTTGTCTGTACTACAGACCATAGTGTTTATGAATGGTTGCTTTTAAGGTCACTGCACTTTTGAGGGGCATATTATTACTCTTGCCTCGAAAACTTGAACACCATCTTGTCATTCACTATAATGGCTCAGTGGAAACAGGAAGCTTTGTGAAACTTTGCTGAAGAGAGAGTGAGTTTAAAGTCTCTAGTCCCTTTCTAGCCTCCCTGCATGGATCTCGGGAGTAGCTTTTGAAATCCATGGATGTCAAGGGGGACAGTAGAGAAATGGATTAAAAAGGAAGGAAGAGGAAATAGCAAAGAAAGTAAGCGGGTGGCAGTTTCCTAGTGCATCAGCTAGGAGGTGAGGTAGTTTAAACACACTGAGTTTTACTGACTAGGAAGAGCTTTATTGCCAAGGCATCTTTTGGGTCGCCTGGAGTACAAGCAGCAACACTGGAAGGGCTCTGGTTTTGACAAAGACAGCTCAGGATGCTTTTAACAAATTCCCTGCCAATGGATGATTCTGTTTCTATTGACCTGAGGCTATGGGAAAACCATACAGATCATCTGGTCCTACTTTGTTTCTGGTTCTCAGCAACATCCGTTGAACAGAACCAGAGGAGCACAGCTGTCTGGATGCCAGGAGATCCCTCCTTACCTTGCTAGCTCAGAGGAGTATATTACTTGATGCCATGTGAATTCCTACTGATCCTTTAGAACCCAACTCAAATATCTTCTCCTCCAGGTGCTTCTCTGATTCCTTTTGTGGGAAATTACCTTTTCCCTTCAACCTCTCAAAGCATGTTGTTTTTTATACCTCTCTAATGTGTTGATCATGAAATGTTTATTACAGTTACTTCTGTGTGTATCTTACTTATCCCTCTACTAGACTGTAAGGTCCTTAAAGCTAGGGATGGTGTCTTACCTAAATTTATCTAAATCCTCCAGTGTCTAATACAGTGCTCTATAGGTAGGGGGTAATTAATAAATGTCATTGTATTGTATTGCCTTCAGTGGGATTGTTCCAGAAGAAATGAGGAATTTGCCTACTGGTAACCTATGCTTTTTGTACTTTCCATTGGAGAAAGGAAGTATAGGTATCCTTTTGTCCTAGAAATTCTGCTTCTTTTACTAACATCCTGACAATTTACTTTGCCTACTGGGTGGAGGCTGTTTCTTTTGATAGTGTCTCTGTATTACATTCTATAGGAATAGCTGTCAGTGCACCCTATCATGGGAAAGAGCCTCTGATTCAAAGTCTGGGCCCACTGATTATATTCAGTGCTGTCACAGAAGGTAGAAACAAAGGGGGAAGACAAGGGCAATAAGAAATTTGTTTTGATTCTGGTCTGGTTCTGCCCTACAGGAACTCTGGGAATGCACAGAGGTCAGGTTGGTGGAGGAACTGACCCAAGGCTAGACGCTCTTGTATGCAGCTTCATATGAGAACCAGCACTCACATGTTGACTTAGTAATGCATTCAGCAGTGGCAACCTATATCCTGCCTTGCATCAGAATGCCTTTGGGAACCTTGCTCTATAGCTCAACAATCTTTAGTTCAGGGGGAGAGGAGGAGGTATTTCTGGTGTCTTCCCTGCCTTAGGAGGGGTATGCCATCATAAGCTCACTTAAGGAACTCAAGACCACTCACTTTGAGAATCTTGGTTGACCTTTCCCACTACCTTCCTCTCCTTGCAGGTCTAAGGAGCTTTCTCAAATGTGCTAAGTTCACAAAGATGAGTGACCAGTTGTCCCCTTGACTGAGATGCTAGGAGGTCTCCCAGGGCCCTGGCTAAGTTCAGCAATAATGCCTGAAACCAAGATCTCAGGTTAGGGAATTCCAACCATCCAATGGAGTTTTTGATTTCAATCGAGAGCAGATAATTTTGATGACAACATGACCTGGAAAACCTACTTCAGAGTCATGGAAAAGTGCCTGGAAACACAAGCCACCAGGGGCTTGAGGAAGTCAACTGTAGTGCCTGTGCTCAGGGCCCAGTGGTGGAGGACTTCACTAATTTACCCAAAGCACTTCTCCTTTAAAGGCTTCCCTTTGTCACTAGCAAGTTCTGTTTGCTCTTGATGACCTATGAAGGCAGTGAAGGCAATGTGCTATGCTTTGGGACCTGGGGAGACATGCTAGGCGGCTCTCTGGCGGAACTCAGAAATGGGTTAGTTGTATGTGAGAGCAAGCAGGGTGTGAAAAGCAGTAAGATGGAAGGGGAGTTGTCAAAGGTCAAATGAGAGGATAGGCCTCAAGAAGTTCATGCATACAGAAGAGTATAAGAAGGAGCCTTTCTCAGTTAGGATCAAGGGTAGGGCATGCACTGTCTAAATTATTTGGAGCTGATCCCTATAAAGAAACTCTAAGGGACCCATTTTTGCATCTGTGCCCCAGACCCCCACATTCCTGTACTTTTGCTCTACTCATTCTCTGATGCAAGGTACACCCTGGGGCCATTGAATTGGTGGCCCCTTCTGGCAATCTGCTGTGGCCACCATATGTGGGACAAGGTCTCAGGTAGTGTGGCCCAACTTCATCCCCTTCCTGCCTAAGTTTATTTCTTTATATCTACTTTCCAAGGTGCTCTGAGAATATTTGTAATTATTGCATGATTTCCCACTAAGCCCACCAAATGGGAGCAAATATGCTTATTTCTCCATTTTGCAGGTAAGAGAAACTGAGGTACAGAAAGACTGGAAACTGGAAGCCTGCTGATGACCATGACAACTCAACCACGGAAGGTGGAAGGCTAGTACCCCTGGGATATGACTGGATAAAATAAAATCCATTACAGGGCACTGATTCAGCAATTTGAGTCAGAAATGAAACAATTAACAAGTCAGGATTGAGGGGTGGTGGTGGTGGTGTGTGAAGTCTGAATGCATCCTTTAGTCACCACTAAAAGACTGCATATGCGAATCAAGAAATCACCAATAATAATTATTTTATTTCTATTGCTTTTTGTTTATAATGTCTAAAGGAATGTGGCTGAAAATAAATGAAAGAGAGATAACTGAACACCTGACTTGGAAAAGCATAGTCTTATTGGGCTATAGATTTACCAACAGTCTTATCTTGGGGTCACTAGGGAGCAGTGTCACTCTAGCAAATGGCAGCTTATGACAGACATGTATGGGGGATGGGGATTGTGAAAAAATTTAGACCCAGTGTGTCCATGTTAGTTTGGTTTGTCCCATGAAATAATTGGTATCATTTTGCTTGTTTCTCTAATTTTTACGTGTGCAGCACAATACTGAGATGCACTGTGTGGGTATTACTAGTTCCTTTCCCACTAATGCTTTCTGGGCATGGTTGAGTCCTTACTGAGAGATCTGACCACATCCAACCCAACTTGAGTGGGGGAATTGTTCGCCCCAGCAGACTCTCCAAGACTGGGAGTCTTTTCCTCCTTTCAACTTTCTTTTGGATTGGAAAAAACCTGGAGAGCTCCAATATCCCCAGAGTTCCCTCCAGATTTCAGTCTTTGAATAAAGTGGGAGGGAACATACTTTGGAACAAGTGTAAGAAGTAAATGGTAAAATGAAAAAAATCTTCTTTCAGGCTTTAAATAACAAATCTACGGCTCTTCTTTATGCACTGATGCTTTCTCTGGAGAAGGCATCATGGGTTCTTTCATTTCCTCCATCCGGGAGACAACTATAGAGAAAGGAAAGCAGAGCATTTTCTCGAAGCCTATTTGAGAGGGAGTAAAGGGCTCGAGAGGGTGGGGGAAGGGAACCCTAGAATGATTTCAGAGTGCAAAAGAAATGAGTCCTACTTCTGAAGTGGAAGCAGTTTCTGCTGACTATTTTCTTGTGCCTAGGTAGCCGCAAAGTAGGAATGGATGGAGGCAGAGACAGTAGCAGGCTGTACCTATTGCAGCTGGGGGTGTGCCAGAGAAAAGGGAGAATGGTAGTTAATACTGATTGGGCTCAGTCTAGCTCTCCATTCTCTCCTTTCCCATAAGGGAGGATATTTTGGACAGTGGTAGTAATTAATAATAGTGAACATAATAGTAGCAATAATAATAAGAAGAACGATAGCAAATAATGATCCATAGCAGGGAGCCTTTGGCCCTGCAAAACCCTCTGTTCACAGTGAGGCGTTCTTCCCTTAATTCACGTGAGAAGAAACAAGGACCTCGTAGGGAACCGAGTGTCATAACAGAGCTATACAGGGAAGAAAACGGGGATGTAAACTAGAGAAAGCGGCATCTCTGCAGCTTATTTTCCACCCCATCCAGGCCTAGGCAGGTTCTCCTCTCCTCGCCCTCCCTTCTCCCCCTCACTCTTTTTCCTTCACAGTAACCAAATCGCCCCTTAACGTTAGTCTCTCCGCAGATGTAGAGCGGCGCCGCCCGCCCACGTGGTCAGCGGCTCCCGACTCAGCTGGCGGAACTGTCAGGAGGACTGCATCAGGCCCGTGAGACGCTTGCCCACCAGTGACTTTCCCTGCAAGAAGGACAATCGACAAACACAGACAGATGTACAGACAGACAGATAGACAGACAGATGGGGGGGTCAGTTCTATACAGGCAACAGAAACAAACCGCTCTGCCCACCACTTTCCACGGGAGGGACATATTCACAGGGGACTCCCCAAGTTTCAAAGGCTTAATGAGGAAGCTTCAGATCCATTGGGACACTGGATGGAGTTCGGTGAGCCCAGGGATAGTGATAGCACGTGGATGGTGCCCTGAAGTTGGTAGTTGAAGGGGGAGAAAATTAGGACCGTACAGGACCTTACTTACCCGCGAAAGGAGGTTCTTTGATCACTAAGTTAGAGTTGTAATACCTTTGGACTACCCTAGAACTTGATTTTAGTCAAGGTAACTAGATATGTTGGGAAGTACTGAGACAGGGAAGGACTGGGTGATCTGTGACAAGACTGTGCTGAGGATGGGGATTGTTGGGAAATGATAAATATCACGTGTTCTAAAAAAACCCAACCCAACCCATAAGAGTGAGCTCCTGGGTATGAAACACTAGTAGAAGGCAGATGGATTAGAACACTTCCCATGGAGCAGGGCATATACAGCTTGGTTCCAAAATGGTGCTGGTAGCTCCTTCCTTGGAAGCCACAGATTTTTTTTTTTCCCCCCAGGTGGTTGGGAAGAGACAATGAAGAATCGCTAGGTGCAAACAACACTAGGAAGAGGCTTTAAAATAGGATGAACATGGTCTGTAATCATAGCTCTTGTAATACTTAAAGGAGCATCAGCTGTCCTTTACCTAGAATGACTGTTGGTGAATTATTTGTCTACCCATTTGGTGATAGAGTTAGGAATATCTTCAAATACCATAAAGGTTCCTAGTCTCAACTATGGCTTCTGCATAAGACTTGATCAAACTCTTGATATCACACCCCATCTAAATTTAAAAAATAAACAGCAACAACAAAACCAGGCCCAAGTGATGCTTCTAGGAGCACACGAGACTGATTCAAACTCCCAGGTCACATGGCTTCAAGTTTTCTGAATGGGTGTGAGGGCACAATTCCTAAGGTATACTCATGGGCAGGTCAGATATACTCAAAAGAAGACTGCTCTAATTGGGAATGCATAAGGAGTACTCAACAAGCTCAGCAATCAATCGGTCTGTATCTAAAAAATATACAGCTTTGGCTGTGTTCTTGTGTTCTAGGATGGTGCATCGTCTATCCTGTTCTTCTATAGAGGGAAAAACCAGTGTAGATGTTCACAAGCTCCTCTGTATCTGCTTCTGTGGTTTGCCTACTGTTGGCATTGACACTTCCTGAAATTCTACCTCCTTGTTTCATTTTCCCCCTTACTCCACCATTTTGATGAGTAAATCCCACTTCTTTTTCTTCTCCCTGCTCTGCCAGCTGATCCAGCTTCAGGTTTTTGATGCATTCAGCATTCAGGTTATGCTAGGCTTAATCTATAGCAAGAGAAATTCAGGGAAGATATAAGCAGAGGTGTGCATGAACCAATTGTTAAATTGGCAGTGTAAGCTTTTATACTCAGAATTGAGCAAACCCTACAAATCAGAGCTTGATTTATTGTTTTGTTGGCTTCCTAGACTTAGGAATGTGATGAAAGAACATGTTAACAATGCAGATTAAGCTTGAAAAGTGTCTCATGGGGCAGCTAGGTGCTGCAGTATGCAGAGCACTGATTCTGGAGTCAGTAGGGACCTGAGTTCAGATCCAACCTCAGATACTTACCAGCTGTATGACCCTGGGCAAGTCACTTAACCCCGATGCCTCCAAAAAAAAGTGTTTCATGTGTCTTTTGCCCCTAGAGACCTGGATGTTAAACATTTACCAGCTTATTCTTAGATATATGAAAGTTTTTCCTGAATAGAATGTCTTACAAAGTCTAGGAGGCTATGAAGTCTATCCTTAGAGGTTTTTAAGGATAGGGTAGTTATTTATCCACTTGGGATGGTTTAAGTACTTTTTTATTTTTTTGGCTTTTTGGAGGGCCACTGGGGTTAAGTGACTTGCCCAATGTCACATGGCTAGTAAATGTTAAATGTCTGAGGTCCTGAGGTCAAATTTGAATTCAGGTCCTCCTGACTTCAGGGCTAGTTTAAGTACTTTCTAGAGGTGCTGAGACAAAGGGCAAACCTATTACCTTTGTTGAGGCAACTAAATACCTTCTCTTCCTTATTCTTATCCTCCCTTTCTACTCCATCCACTGGCCTAGGGTTATAATTATACACCACATTCCCAAATATATGTATTCTGCTACTGCCCTACTTGGCATTTGGTTCTACGATTTAACTGGCAAGTATGAAAAAAATCATAGATACTTAATAAAAGATAGATATTGATGAGTTTAACAGAGTAAGAAACATTGCAGCAGCAGTTCTGCTGTTTTAAGGATTGAGAGCTCACCTCCAAATAATTTTAGTCACAGCCAGCATTTTTGTAGCGCTTGAAGGATTGCAAATCACTTTATAAACATTAGTTCATTTGGTCCTTATGACAGAATGTACAGAGGTGGGTGAAATTATTATCCCCATTTCATAGTTGGGAAAACTGAGGCAGGAAGAGGTCAAGTGACTTGCCCAGGGTTCAGTAGTGTTCGGGGTATGATCTGAACTCAGGTCTTCCTAATTCTAATTTCAGTGCTCCATAGGCTCAGGTTTGTAGGGTATACTACCAACTTTTTCCTCCTCTCCCTTCTGATGAGTGTATCTGAAATTCTAAATTTTAGAATTCCTAAATATCTCTGAGTCTCCAGTTGTTTAATAAAACCCACAGCTAACCCATCCCCTGAAGAAGCAGTAAAGAGGAGCTCCCAATGGAAGAGACCATATATTTGTTTTCAACAGCCTATCATGGTGTATCTGGCTACCTTTACTTCCCCATCCTCCCCTTCATGTATCTCACCCCAAGTCTCAGCTGTGCTGTTAAGCAACAACAATAACAACAACATGGTGGTCATAAGAGGCCAGGTGAATAGTGTGAATAGTAGCACTGCCCACCTCTGCCCATTAGCCAGTGCTGCCTGCACATGGATGGAGTATCCAGAGGGGAGGGGTTGCTCCTCATTCTGCCCACAGGCATTGCTGAGGTGCCTGCCATAGGGTTTAAGGAAAGGAAGTAGGTCATTAAGCTTGTTCATTAGCTGTTTTCCCTCTAAAGGAATAAGGTTCCTAAGGAGTTCACCGAGGATCAAAGCCACCTCTCACTAATGACAGCAGCCCCCTGCCTACGAGAACCACCCGTGTTCAGACAAGCTGTTACCAAGCGTCTGCTTGCAGAGTCACAGGGCTCCTTTCTATGAACTATTTTCACTCTACAGGCACCCAGAGAAGAGAACTTTCCAATATGGCCTATGACATTGCTGTATATACCTTCTTCTCTCCCCTCCTTCTGCCTACTTGTTTAGCATTAATGAAAGACAAGCCCTAGAGTCAGAGTGGTACATTCTACACGTGTCTGGTGCTTGGATAGACAGAGAAGCTCGGGGTAGGGGTGAGGAAGGAAGGGAGAAGTCTTTTTACAGGTCAGTCTGCAGCATCTCATGGTGCCTAAAGCAATGCAGTCAGACCAGCTTAAGGGATCAGCTGAACTCCTAATGGATGCTAGCTAAGGAAGTAGACAGGGTGCCTCTTGCAGGTGATCTTGAAATGAAATAGAATACCATGATTAAAAGCTCAGATAGGCAAGGTAAGTTCCAGAGATATCACATGACTACATCATTGTGTATAGACAAAGTGTTGTTTTCACTTCCAATAGACTTGGTAAATGTAATCCAACAGAATTCAGGAACCTTTAATTTCATGGCCCATGTGCTTTGTGCTGTGTTCACTGATACCCATTTCATTCTCATTCTCATCTGACTGGTGCTCCACATGCCAGAGAGATCTCCTCGGTGTTATGGCTGGCTTGTCTTTATGACTGGGGGCCTAGAAGGTCATGCAGTTCTTATATTATCTTCTTTAAAGGTGCACTCACACAAAAAGGACTCTCCTTTTGTGCGACATGTGTGGTATTTTTAAAAATCAACATGCTGTTTGACATGCTTTGATTCTGTTCATCTCACTTTCAGACATTGATCAACAGAGCATGCACTGGTCGGGTGACCTAGAGCTCCTGCCACTTACCTGAGGGCTCTTCACTAGGGGCAGGGTTCTATGGAACATTGGAGGAGCAGAGATAGTGGCTGAACTGTGGGGTTGTGCCCAGGATGTGACCATGACTTCTGGCTCAGTGTGGCTTGGTAGGGAGGGGTAGTTCCATTTAAATTGTTTAAAAGCAGGATGCAATCTTTGCCTGGGTGACTTCTTGGAAATTTCCACACCCTCTTCTTTTTTGGTCACTTGGTTTTATCTCAATTTAAGGATAAATTCTATTCTTTCTTTCTGCCTCCCCTTCCCCCTCCTGTTGATTTGGGCATCTATCCCAAGCTTCTAGGATCAGGAAAAGTGATTGCTTTTAATCCACCCAATCTGCGGCATTCTCCTCCTCCTCCCCCTCCCCCTTCCTACTTCTCTTTATCTCTTTTATTCTGCCCCATCACCTAAAATGACTGGGGAATCATACCATCCTCTTAGGCCACTGAAGCGTTTTTCACACTTGCTACTGAAAAATTTTCTTTGGCTGAAAACACAGTTTGAAAGAATGGAGAGATTTTTTTCCCTCCCCTTTGTTCCTTATTTGTTTCAGTGAAAGAATGTGTGTATGATTAAATCAACAAGCGACTTCAATAGTCAGGAAGTTAGAGGCTCAAGGGGAGACTGTTGAATAGTGGTAAGACATCCCCGTATAGTATTTGCACTGGATTCCCACATGGCTTTGGAAGGATGGAAATCACCACAATGTCTGCAGAAGATCCAAGAACAAAGAGGAAAAGTTAGGTGACCTGGGAGATCTGAGTCAAGGAGGAAGACAAGGAAGATACTGTGCCACTATCTTGAAGGGTGATTTGGTGGTAGATACTGTCTCCTTCCTGATTCCCTCCACTGATGAGAGAAATATATTCAAATGGAAGCAGAAGAAATTTTCGATACGACAAGAATTTCACATTGGTGAGGTTTTGGTTAAGGAAGTCATAAAAATTTCTTCCTCAATGATCTTTAAGACTTGGGGAAACAAAGCAAAGATATGGGATACACTGGTTGGGGGACAATGGGCATGGAACACTGAATGTTAAAATGCTGCTCAAAGTACCATAACAATTCCTAAAATGAAAGGAAATGTTATTGTAGAGTTCTGCAATAGAATCATACCTCAGACTTTTTTTATATATTGGATAGTTTTGCTGAACTTTTTTGTCCTTGTTTTACAAATTCTTCATTATAAGAGATGGTTCTCTAGAAGAGGGAGGGGGAGTGATATAGTGGGAAATTCAGATTATACAAAAACAAAAAAAAACCCACAAAATTTATTTTTAAAAGGCTTAAGAAGAAAGAGGACATTCCATTTGTTTGGGGTTGTTTATGAAAAAGTGACTGAGTTAGATGGCTCCATCTAGGCCTATGACTAGAGGAGGAATCTATATTTATTATGAAAAACAATATAACTCTATCTTTCTATGGTGCTCTCTGTATTTCAACATACTTTCATATCTCTTACCTCATTTGATCATCCCAGTATCTGAATTAAGTAGAGTAGATAGTGGGTGATATTGTTGCTATTTTACCCATGAAGGGACTCAGGGAATGGACTGTGATTTGTCAGAGGTCTCACATAGCAGCCAGACTAGGACTTGGGTTTGGGGAGAACTCTGAGGAACACTTTTTTTTCTTTTCTTTTTCTTTTTTTATTTCCCTGTAAGGAACACTCTTTGAAGATTTGGCTGCGGGGTGTGTGTGTCCTATACTGAATACCATAATTTTAGAACAGGACTGTGTTTTTGAAGCAGAGAATCCTGATATTGGAGTAATGAGGAGAATTTGGCAAATTTTGTTCCTTTGGTTTAGATCCTGGTCCCTTGCTCTTATCAAGTCTTCTGATCTTTCAATATCTAATGAAAATTTTGGGTTTTTGGAATTCTCTTTATTAGATTTTTTCCCATAAGTAGATGTACTATATATATATATATAAAATAAGAAACACAAAATAAGAAAACCAAATTATACATGAAAAAAGGGTTTTTAAAATAATCCACTGATGGAGGGGGAAGAAAATACTAATGAACAGAAAATCAAGAGACAAACAAATTCACATAAATTAAAAGCAAGCCAAAGTCACAGGGAATTATCTATGATCAAAATAAAAATAATGGACATAACCCTTCAAAGAATTTGGTTCACAAGAATGAGCTGACTCTATAACAGACCACATACATTCCTGGTTATACATGTATGACATCTGGCATGTCAGTTCTCTCCCAAACCATATTGACAGGCCTATCCAGAATGTTTATTCACATTACTCAGGTAACCCATCATTCCTTCAACCTTCAGAATAGCTTTTCTCTTTAAATCACCCAAGACTGGCCTGTAAGAACTTTCTTTGATCTGGTCAAATCCAACAAGCCACAGGTTGCCTAAGGAAGACAGATGAAGGTCTTCAAGCAAGACCTGCCATTTGTTGGGGAGGTAGGCAAGTCTTGGTCCTAAAACATTTGTAATGGCCTTGGATGGAAGATAACAATGAGCTCTTCCTGGGGCAGGTCAGGATG
Source organism: Pseudocheirus occidentalis (assembly GCA_028646575.1). Taxonomy (NCBI): domain Eukaryota; kingdom Metazoa; phylum Chordata; class Mammalia; order Diprotodontia; family Pseudocheiridae; genus Pseudocheirus; species Pseudocheirus occidentalis. The sequence goes on from CM053598.1 coordinate 192,479,558, forward strand.
CCTTACCCACTCTCTTAGGCATAAGCCAACAATCAAGACACAGCCTTAGACAGGTTTTTTGAAGTCTTCATCATATTCCTCTCACTCCTCATTGGAGACTGCCAAAGAAGTGACAGGTACAATTACATAACCGCCGTTGAATGGTGGAGAAAGCAGAAGGATCCCTCCTATCACTGTCCTGAGATAGACGATTATTCACTGAGCTTGTGTGTATTTAAAGGGGGAAGGCAGGGGCAGGAGATGGGACTAGTGAGTTAGCTAACTAGACCAGTTAATTTGTGAAACACATTATTTACTATAATCAAATAGGTCAGAAGTCATGTATATAACTGGCTTCATCATCTCAGAGGGAATCTGAGGGTCCCAAATAAAATACTTAAATTGATTTCTGAGCCTGATAGAAGGGAAGGGAGAAATCTCATAATGCCCTGGAACTTCAGTGTGATAAACACCAAATCCCACCCTAAACCTTTTCAGGTGTTTCCTAATGAACCTAAGGAAATTCTCACTAGTAGTGTTCGCTGTGTCTACTTTTTCTACTACAATGAGGCCCTCTCCCTCCCTATGTTCTTCCTCACAGTCAAGGTCACTCTTTTCAAAGGCCACCCCTCTGGGTCAGCTTTTGTCAGAGGATAGGAGACCTACCCCCCAAGGTTTCAAATATGATCTCACAAGAACCTTGGGGGGCAGGTGCTATTATTATCCCCTTTTATGAGGAAACTGAGGCAGAAAAAGGGTGAGGGGCTTGACCAGGGTCACACAGCTCGTGTCTGAGGCTGGATTTGAAAACTCGGGTCTTCCTGACTCCAGGTCCAGTTTTCTAACACTGTGCCACCTGGCTCCCCTTGTAAAAGGACATTACATTGAGCAGAGACCAGATAGCTCTTAACAGACAACCTAAGGAGATAAGGAAGCACCCAATTTAGTGAAGAGCTTTAGTCATAAGAGACTTTTTGAGGCAGGCTTTTCCTAAGTCTGGATTTCCCCTCCTAAGACTTACTCTGACCCTGAAGGTTCAGTTCATCAGGAAGGAGGTAGATAATAACACAATTGAGGAAATATGGTGGTTCTTTTCACTTGTGCTGCTAATGGCTATGACTATTATAATAATGTTGTTATCCTCTAATGTTAAATATTATCAGTTATTCTTGTGTAGGATATTAGAGGAATTCCTGAATTGGGCTTGGGAAAAGATTGCAACTTGAATTCACTCATAAAAAGGATAGGACCTGACCTGTGATTTCATTGGTATAGGGAACTCTTAAAGAAACTTCTTTTACATTTGTGTGCAGACATGCATTCTCAGAGAGTTGTCCAGAGCACTGAGACATTAATTGACTTGCCCAGGGTCATATGGTCATTCTGGGTCAGAGTAGGAGCTTAAGTTCTGAGGCAACTTCACTATCTCTTATTCTGTGTTCTCTCTCCTGAAACTTTCTAGAAAAGATCAAAGACACAGTCACTTATCTTAGGGATGCTCAGCTCATTATGAAAGGTTTGGCAAAATGGAATTGTCTCAGAACCCAGTGGGATACTCTCTAGCTGTCCCATGTGCTCATAATCTATTAGGATGTGCATCATCCTAGCGTGTGTGTGTGTGTGTGTGTGTGCGTGTGTGCGCGCACGCACCTCCTGGATTTCTTGTTGGCCAGCCCTCCTGCAGCTTTCCCCTCCAGTTAGAAGGGCCATCTCACAAGCAAAGGTCAAGGTCATCCTGCTGAAGCTCAATGAAATATCAAGTTTTGACAGAAAACAACAGTTCACATTAACATCCGTTTGGGTGCCAACATATCTGGGACAGGGCTCTCTCCCCTTCCTTATTTTTCCCACCCTGGAATGGAGGGGACTGGTATCTGCAAGAGCCATCCTTAGAGGGAGTATAGTAGGCATGGAGTCGGGGGGTCCTTAGAGTCACGTTTTTAAAGTTTTGGCATTTTCTAAGAAAACTCAGCTGCCTGATCTTAAACCACTTGGATGTTCTTTATTAGTTTTGGTCATTCCCTACAAAGCCTTCCTAAAGAGTTACCAAGAGTTCCCCTTGATTCCAAAGGGAAAAAGCAAAGAATCTCAAAAGCTCATTTTGGTGGCAATCCAGTAGAAAGGGATGGGAATCTTTATTTCCTATAGGATTTTACTCTGTTTCACCTGACAAGTGTTTTGAATCCTTAATAGAGTAATAGTAACAATGGAGAAAGATACAATAATTTTTTTTTCTTTTCTAGGGGGGAAGGTAGGGCAGTTGGGGTTAAGTGACTTGCACAAGGTCACACAACTAGTTTTGGTGTTAAGTGTCTGAGGCCAAATTTGAACTCAGGTCCTCTTGACTCCAGGGCCAGTGCTCTATTCACTGCACCACTTAGCCACCCCAAGAGACAGGATTTAAAAGAGTGGATGGACGTCTGCCCAACTCTGTTAATGGACTGGATGGAAAAGGTGCTAAGTAATCTCAGTGAATTGTATTTTAGAAAGAACAATAGATTTGGAACCTGAGAACCTGACTATGTTATTGTGCGACTTTGGACAAGTCACTTAACCTATGTTCTTAGGCTCTTCATATATAAAAAGAGGAGACTGGACTTTAAGAGCTTTTAAGGTCCCTTCTAACTCTAAATCTGTGCTCCTATGATCTAGTGACTAGCTGAATTCTGAAGTCCTTCCCAGATTTAAATTGGTGCATAGCTATGGACATTCTTTAGTCATTTCCTGACAAGTATCCTAAATGATAAGCTCACTTCAAAGTCACTGTCTTGGGTAGAAAGATGGAGAAGCAGTCATCAGTGTCAACCAGGGCAGGAAGCTATGGTGAGACAGACCAAGACACAGAGGAATAAATGTGTGAGAAAACACGTGTGGAAGCAGGGAAGGAAGAGAAGAGGCAACAGACCGACCGATCCCTCTTTCCATTTCCAGAGCACCTTCCATCCAAAGGATCCCAAAGCACAGGACAGACCATTAGAGATATAGGGATCACTCACCCGCTGCTGGAAGGTAGCCACCTCTGGGGTGAAACGCGGTAGCCAGTCTTATTCTGCGCCAGCAGCACTACACAATTGGGTTTTTAGGAAGGGAAGTGAAGAATAGCTTATCCAATAGCAACTGTGAATACCTATAGTTCTAGAGGAGCCCCTACATTGATACCAATAGGCAGCAGGCATGCAAAATAACACCAGGGGTATTTACAGCACACAGAGGCAGCATATACAGTCAGAGCTCATGCCTATATAGAGTATATGGTATGCTCACTACCATACACTGTACATACATGATGAAAGCTCAGCCTAGCACAGCACACAATATATACATGCAACACACAAATATATACATGCATGTACACGTGCAATATGCAAATATTTGTCATGCATGCATGCATGCACATGTGTACATAAGCATGCATTTGCATAAATATTACAGGTAATCTGTATAAGCAATAACATGACCGATTATGTAGTTGAGGTGCAGGCACCCAGGATGCCAGTCATTGACAAATAGCAGTGGCATACAATTTGTTGTTGTTGTTCAGTTGTGTCTGACTCTTTGTGACCTCATTCAGGGTTTTCTTGTCAAAGATACTGGAGCAGTTTGCCATTTCCTTCTCCAGTTCATTTTAGAGATGAGGAAGCTGAGGCAACCAGGTTAAGTGATTTGTTCAAGGTCACACAGATAGTACATATCTAAGGGCAGATTTGAACTCAGGTCTCCTGACTCCAGGTTCAGCACTCTATTCACTATGCCATCTAGCTTCCCCAGCCCTAGCACCCCTCTATGTGTCATCTTCCTTCACCAGAATATAAGCTTCTTGAGGGCAGGCTCTCTCATGCTTATTTGGGTTTGTATCCCCAGTCCTTAGCACAGTGCCGGGCACACGGTAAGCAATTTGTGCTTTAACTCTTTTGATCTCTTCTAGATTGGAGTGGCATTTACTCTTAATAATTTAATAACTGGGACCTTCTTTACTTCCTCAAAATGAGACAGGCCCACATGCCCACTAGTTTAAAGAATCAGATCTCGGTGACAAAGTTAGTCTCTTCAGTACTTTAGTCTGTCTTCTAGGCTAGAACAAAAGGCTGCCTCGGTGGCAGCCTCAGTATCCTCCAAGAGATATGGATCACGGGGGTAGGAAGATAGGAATATTTCCTGTTGTCTTCTGTTACCAACAAAAAATACTTATAGAGATGCTATCGCCAGCCTAGCTTTCAGGTAGAAAGCTGGATGATGGCCAAGCTTCTTTACTCAGGACTTTTCTCTTTCTTAAATTTCAAGGTGTCAAAACAAACTTCAGCATCATCAGTAGTGAGGTAGACAAATAGGGATAAATTCAGTGAAGAGGCTAAAACAACCTCTTGATGAAACAACTTCTTCACTCAAGGCAGTGAATTGGCAGCAGCCAATCAGAATGTTTTCCCTAACATACCACTGTCCAATGAGAACAAGACAATTATAGCATAGGCCAGGGGATGGGGAACCTATGGCCTTGAGGCCACATGACCTTCAAGGTCCTTGGGTGTGGCCCTTTGAGTCCAAATTTTACAGAACAAATCCTTTTGTTAAGGGGATTTGTTTTGTAAAGTTTGGATTCAGTCAAAGGGTCACACTTGAGGATCAAGGGGGACACGTGTGGCCTCAAAGTTGCAGGTTCCCCATTCCTGGCATAGGCCGTGTTGTAGTTAAACACATCCTGTTGTAGAAAGATCCAAGAAATAAACAACTTGATAGTGATTGATGGATTATGAGGGTCACTGAGGGATTTAGAAATGAGGGAACCAGAGACCATCCTAAATAGCCAATGCAGTGATCAGAGGTGACTGAGAAGTAATACAGCAGATAGAAGAGAAGTCTAAGGTAGAATTGTCAAACATGCAGCCACAGGCTGCAATCTGCTCAACACTTCTAAGTGTACTGAACCAGATTAAAATGTAATTCAGAAATATTTTTAAAAAATAAATAAAAATATAACAAAACAGAAAATGTTAATGTGGTTTTCCAATATGCCTGCAGGAATTCTTATTATAGTATTTTCTGCTACTGGTCTAAGGCACAAAAAGTATCCTTTCTGGTTGTTTTCCTTAGGTAAATACAGACATAATGTAAGAAAACACATTTTACTCCCCTATTCAGTAAACTCGTGGAAACAAAGATAACACCCCCCCGTTTGACCTTTAAAGTTGTTAATAACCTATCCCCTTCCAAATCTTCCAGTCTTCTTACACCTTTCTGAGTTCTCAATGAGCCAGTGATTCTGGCCTCCTTGCTCTTCCTTGCAAAAAAACACTGGATCTTTCAGCTTTGTGCATTTTATCGGCTGTCTTTCCAGGCCTGGAACTCTCTTCCTTCTTCATTTCTGCTTCCTGGCTTCCTTCAAATCCCAGCTAAAATCCCACCTTCTCATTCATTCATTCATTCATTCATTCATTCATTCATTCATTCATTCATGTCTTTTTCGAAGGGGGAGGGCAGGGCAATTGGAGTTAAGTGACTTGCCCAAGTTCACACAGCTAGTAAGTGTTAAGTGACTGAAGCAGGATTTAAACTTGGGTCCTCCTGACTCAAGGGCCAGTGCTCTATTCACTGTGCCACCTAGCTGCCCCTTAAAATCCAACCTTTTATAGGAGGGCTTTTTCCTGATCTCCTTTAATGCTAGTTTTTGCTTATTCCCAATTTATCCTGTAAATACCTTATTTGTACATAGTTGTTTGCATGTTGTCTTTTCTTAGACTGTGAGCTCCTTGAGGACGGGAACTGTTTTTGTCCTTCTGTGTATTACTAGCACTTAGTGCACTGCCTGGTATACTGCTGTTCTGTTGTGTTGGACTTTTCATGACCCTGTGGACCATACTGTCTGTGGGTTTTCTTGGCAAAGATACTGGATTGATTTGTCATTTCCTCCTCCAGCAAATAGGGGTTAAGTGACTTGCCCAGGATCACACAGCTAATAAGTGTCTGAGGCCAGATTTGAACTCAGGTCTTCCTGAGCAGCCTTCTATCCACTGAGCTACCTGCTTCCACATGCCTGGTACATATGAGGTGCTCTCTAAGTACTTGTTGCTTTGCCTCAACTTGATATTTGGGATCATAAATAAAATCTATTATGCTATTACTTTTGCCTGGTATATGAGTGTTTTAGGGAGATCAGGTTACTCTCAAATAGCAGGACCAGAAGCTCTACATATTTAGAAGCATACTTGTACTAGGTCTATTCATTATTGGATAGAGCAAGACTTAATATTTCTTAACTTGGAATTTGCAATGGCCCATGGCAAGAGCAAAGTTGCAGGAAAAGTATTTGCTGCAGATGTCTAACCTGGTAAATGTTTTAGACAATCTCATCACAAGTTCTCAGCTTTAGGTAGGTGTGAGATAAATGCCACCTCATACCCAACTGCATGCATTTAATGACCCTCTTAATATTATTCAAGTAGTATTTTTGGATATTGGCAGAAGGGGACCATCTCTCTATGCCAGCCTCTCTCTGATTGATTTTCAATCTCTTTTCTTACAAATACTTGCCTTTAGATAGTCACTGTTTCTAAATATGGCATAACTAAACCTTCACTCTAGAAGGTTTAGGGTCATGGTGGGAAATGGGTATCCCTAACCCAATGAAAGAGTCTGAGAGTCCTTACAAACTCCTCCTCCTCCTCCTTCTCCTTCAACTTTATCTTCTTTTCTGTCTCTTGCTTTTAGGAACGAAGAAACGCTGAGAGAGTTGAAGGAATATCTGAGAATATGGTAAAAAAAAAAAACCAACCCAAAAAACAAACTCTAAACAACGCCATACCGGCTGGGCTTTTAAAGTTTACCTTTAAAAACGTCTGATTAAAAGTTTGCTGACTTTACTGGATTACCATGTTTAATGAGAAGCCTCAAAGACTTTAGGCATGAGGGATGAAAAGGGAAAACAGAAGTTTTAATAACTATAATTAAACAATCCCATGATTGGCTCAAAGCATTTTTGAAGAAACCTGAGAGAAGAGGCACTGCCACTTTTATTTGTATTGGTTCCTCCAGAAAACTGCAGAGAATACGTATGTGGAAAGATGATTCTATTCCATTCTCTGGCTTGTGCCAACCACTGGGCTAGGCAGGGGATGGGTTTCCAAGGCAAGGACTCATTAGTTGTAGAAGAAGGACTATAGAAAGCAGGGGGTCCCTGGGTGGGCAGCCTCACAGGACTGAAGCACTAAAGGTACCTTCCACTTTAGCCGTTCTAAAACATTTGCTGTTCCTAAATTGTTTACCTGATACCCGGTACTAGTAATGAGCAAAAAGACACATGGCCTCAATCTCTCCCAGAAGAGTCATAAGAAAGGTCCTTTTTTTCCCCCTCTACATCCTGAGCCTGGCTGCCCAAAGCCAGCAAATATCCACACCTTACCCATGCTTGCCACCCTACAGGAGCATAGCTGCCTAAGCCTCTCCCGCAAACAAACAAACAAACCACCAAAAAATGAGGGCTCCTGTGTTCTGGCTCAATGATCTCATGTTCAGTCTCTGAGGAGACAGACGGTACCACAGTTGAGAGCGCAGCTCCAGCTGCGACTTTGAAAAAGCCGCAGCTGACATCCGAAGACAAGTAAATCTACTCCCCCAAACTGTCCCTCTTGCCTTGGTTGGACTATTAAGGACCAAATGAGAAAACATTTGTAAAGTTCTTTGCAAGCCTCAAAGAGTTATGCATGTGCTAGCTAGCCCTGGTTCATATGGCCATTATCCTTGTTGTTATCTGAATCTAGCTTCTCCTATTATAAAACAGGCACATGTCAGAGGACCCTTGATGTTAATCCCACCTAACCCACAATGCCAGCATTCCATCCCCCGCCCCCCAGTCGTACAGACTTCTTTATAATACTTTAGTGCAGTATTGACAACTCATACACTGAAATGCAGTAGATTTCTTCACTAAATATTTATCGACTCACAAAATCCTAGCTTTGGAAAGGATCTAGGCTAGCTAATTTAAGGCAGGAATGCCTTCTCCAAGTAAGCACTTCTCACAGTGACAGGGAACTTTGCACTAGAGGAAACTATTTCACTTATGGGCAGTTCTCATTGTTACAAAATTCCTCCCTATTATTAGCCCTGTGGGACAGACTGAAAACTCCTTGGGTATATAAGTCTTAGAGTTGCCTGGGTCACTGACTCCCTTCGAGTCACATAGTGAATATGTGTCAGAGTCAGGACTTGGAGCCAGGTCTACCAGACTCCAAGGCCTGCCTTTTATGCACTGGGGTCTTTGTACATGGAGAAGAAGCTGATTTCCAAGTCACTTCTGATCCTACTTTTACCCTCAGGAGGAATGGAGAATAAGTCTACTTGTACTTTGAAGTCAACTCTTTATTTAAAAAACAGTTTCCAACTCCTACCACTCATAATAACAACTAGCATTTAAGTAAAATTTGGGCTTCTAGGTGGTGAAGTGGATGGAGTGAGGGGCCTGGAGACAGGAAATCTGGCCTCTGAAACTTGCTGGCTACGTGACCCTGGCCAAGTCACTTAACTCTGTTTCAGTTTCTTTATTTATAAAATGAGCCAGAGAAGGAAGTGGCAAACCACTCCAGTATTTTTCCTAAGAAAACTCCAAACAGGTTATAAAGATTTGTATGTGCCTGAACAATAGCAGTAAAGATTGGTAAAGCATTTTACAAATGCTACCTCAGTTTATCTTTATGACAACTCTGGGAGTTAGGTGCTATTATTATTATTATTGCCATTTTAGATGCTTCAATTATTAGCCCCATAATAAATGATGAAGAAACTAAGGCAGAAGTTATGTGACTTAGCCAAGATCACACAGCTAGCAAGCTTTTGAGGCCAGGTTTTCCTAACTCCAGGCCCAGTGCTCTATCCACTATGCCGTCATCTTGCTTTACCCTTTAGACCGTAGTAAGATGAGACCTCCAGAGCTGTACATCACAGTACACACACACACACACACACACACACACACACACACACACACACACACACATTATTGTAGGACACAAAGGAGCATTACTCCCTTGCAGAGCACAGAGACAGCATTACCTCCCTTGAACTAGAAGCTATGTTTCTATCAATGATAGCCCAGGATCATAGTAGCCTTACAACAATCACACTGCTTTCTCATGCTGAGCATGAAATCATCTAAAACCTCAAAGTCTTTTTATACAAAATTGCCGTCCAGCCAGATATTCCCTATTCTGAACTTGCATAAATGATTTCTTGAACTCTGTTCAATTGCTCAGGATTTTTGTATGGAGAAAGCGCAAAACAAATGTTTGTTGAAATACAAATAGAGAATTTTGCATTTTCCTGTTACATTTTATTCCCCACCTCATCCTCTCAGAACACACTTTTCTGTTCCTTTGTTTGTACCCATTGATTTCATCTCTTCATTAGGATCAGAGGAGTGAGAGCTTAGAGTGGGAAGGAACCTCCTGGGTCACTTAGGTCTGAAGTAAGGTGGACAAAAACCAGAGGACCTCAGTTTAAACCCAAGCCTTGTCCTTTACAACCTCTTTGGCTCTCAGTTTCCTCTCCTGTCAAATTGAAGAGTTGGATTGGATGACCTCTTAAATTCACAAAATATATGATCTAACCTAACCTCATTTTGACAGATGAAGAAATTTAGAGAAATGAAGCACCTTTTCCCAAGAACACCTGCTTCACTAATCTTCCCAGTTTATGTCATCTATGTTGGTTCTGGGTCATCTTCCAAATCAGATACAAATATTGATCAACCCATGGAGAGAAACCTTTGGAAAGATACTAGCGATTTCCTCCAAAGGTGTCAGGGATCCATTTGTCAACATTCAGTTTAGTCACATAAGCCATACTAATGAAAAATTCACTGCTCCCTATACGGACATACAATCTGGTCTGGGTGGTTGGGCCAGCATAATTTCCAGACTTTGGTTGCTTGGACAGGAGGATTAACACATTATTTCAGAGGACTGGAAAGGAGGGTATTACTGGTTCTGTGCAGACTCACCCCCTTACAGCACAGTGCTGTGCCCACAGATGGTACAGAAAGTTTCCACTGTGTGTTGCCAACATTGCAGTCAGCTTCTGCTTCAGGGTCATGCTACCCATATCAATAGCCGTCAGCCCCACACAGTCATGTTCCTATTGCCTTTGTCCAGATATTTCAAAGCAATTGGGCATCCATTTAATATTTGAGCACCTCCTTCCCAGAAAGGGCCAGATATACACATCACACTGTATTATGTGTGATGGAAGATTTGGAGATTATGGAACTTTTGGAGGTCCTTTGGTCAATTTCTTAGCATTCCTCTCAGCCTCCAGTATATTAACCTTCTGTCCAGATTCCCCAACTGGAACTCCTGGTGATCAACCCAACACTCCTCTGAGTTATTTTCTTGACTATGATGCAACTTTGTTTCAGAATATCTCTACTAAAAGTTTTTCCTTCAGTTCCAGACTTCATCTCAAAGACCACTATTTTTCAACCATACCACGATGCCCGTTTTTTACTTAATCAAAAATCATTTCAGTGTTGACTATGTGCTGGGCATCCTACAAACAACAACAAAAATAATAATAATGATTCATATCAACAAGGTGCTTTAAAGTTTGAAAAGCACTTTCCTCACAACTCTGCAAGGCAGTAAGTATATCATCTCCATTTTACAGAGGGAGAACCGAAGCTTAGGAAAGTTAAGTGGCATGCCCATGATCCCAGTGTTAAACTCAAACCCAGGTTTCTTGGTCCCAAGTCTAGTTATTCATTTCACTCTTCCATACTTTCATATACTGTTTATTTTATCCTGCTTTGTATTATGACTTAATTGTAGTGTGGGTCTTGAATCCTCAAGGAGAGTGTTGAATTCCTTACTATTTTATAATTCTCCAACTCTCAGTCCTTGGCTTTGGTTTCAATTCTGGTTCTGCTGATTAATAAATGTGTAGTGTTGCACAAGGCATTTCCTCTCTCTTATTCTCAGGTTCCTCATCTTTAAATGAGGAAACTGGACCAGATCATTACTGAGCATTTTTTTAATTAAAAATTTTTTTTCTTAAAATTTTTCATTTACTTTTAATTTTTGGAATAAAACAAGCATTTCCATAACATAGTATGATAAAAACTATAATTATACATGAAACTGCAAATCTGCTATGCACAACTTGTTGTTCCTTTTAAATATACAACAAAATTGTGATGTCAATTTCTTTTTTCTCCCTCTGCCCTAGAGATGCCTACCATTAGACACAAATAGGTATGTGTACATATGTATGTATATATATACACACACATATATACACATATACATACATGTAAAATCATTCTATGCATACTTCTATAGTGTCTTTCTATAAATGTCCTTTATAGTTAATTTGGGTAATTATAGTAGACAAAAGAATTATTTTGTGATGGAACTCCAAGTATTTTTAATGTGCTTATTACCTGTCAGATACTTGACATACACATAGACAGCAGTGAGACAATCCCAGCTCTTAAGGAGCTTGCATTCCAATAGGGGTGTATGACACATTCCTAGATAAAGGAAGACTTTTAAAATACCAAACAAAGGAATTGGTATTTTATTCCAAGGACAATGGGGCATCACTGAGTCTTCTTGAAAAGTGGAGTGATGTGGTCAAACCAACACTTTTAAGAATGTCAATTTGACAGCTGTCTGGTGGATGGATTGGAGAGAAGAGAGACTGGATGCCAGGAGACTAATTAAGAGGCTGTAATAGTAGAGGAGAGAAATTAAAAGGGTCTGAATGAGGGTGTTAGTAATATGTATGTTTATAGGATGATGGAGCTATTCCCATGTTCTTCTATACTTCTCACCTATCCACGCCTTTCCTCCACTCCTTCTCTTATCTCATTCTTTCCCAAGAAATTTGTAGTCATTTCTTACATGAACTGATGCCAAGTGAAGTGAGCAGAACCAGGAGAACATTGTACACAGTAACAGCAACATTGTGTGATGACTGACTTTGATAGACTTAGTTCTTATCAGAAATGCAAGGATTTAAGATAATTAATTCCAAAAGATTCATGATGGAAAATGCTATCCACATCCAGAGAAAGAACCATGGAGTATGAATGCAGATCAAAGCAAGCCTACTATTTGTGTTCTCTCTCTCTCTCTCTCTCTCTCTCTCTCTCTCTCTCTCTCTCTCTCTCTCTCTCTCTCTCTCTCTGTCCCTCTCTCTCTCTCTCTCACTTTCTCTCTCTCCCTCTCTCTCTCTTTTTCTGTCTCTCTTTCTCTCTCTGTCTCTCTCTCTGTCTCTCTCTTTTTCTCTCTTTGTCTCTCTATCTCTCTTTGTCTCTGTCTCTCTCTTTCTCTCTGTCTCTCCCTCTCTCTGTCTCTCTCTTTCTCTTTCTCACTCTCCCTCTGTCTCTCTCTCCCTCTGTCTCTCTCGTTCTCTCTTTTTCTCTCTCTCTTTCTTTCTCTCTCTTTCTCTGTCTCTCTCTTTTTCACTCTCTGTCTCTCTCTCTTTCTCTCTGTCTCTCTCTGTCTCTCTTTCTCTCTCTCTTTCTCTCTGTCTCTTTCTCTCTGTCTCTGTCTGTCTCTCTCTCTCTGTCTCTTTCTCTCTCTCTCTCCCTTTTTCCCTCTTTCTCTCTTCTGTCTCTCCCTCTCTCTGTCTCTCTCTTTCTCTCTCACTCTCCCTCTCTCTCTCTCTCCGTCTCTCTCGTTCTCTCTTTTTCTCTCTCTCTCTTTCTTTCTCTGTCTCTCTTTCTCTCTCTGTCTCTTTTTCACTCTCTGTCTCTCTATCTCTCTCTCTTTCTCTCTGTCTCTCTGTCTCTTTCTCTCTGTCTCTCTCTCTCTGTCTCTCTCTTTCTCTCTCTCTCTCTCCCTCTCTCCCTCTCTTTCTCTCTCTCTCTTTCTTTCTCTCTGTCTCTCCCTCTCTCTGTCTCTCTCTTTCTGTGTCTCTCTCTGTGTCTCTGTCTCTCTCTGTCTCTCTCTCGCTTTTTGTTGTTTCTTCTTTCTTGCGGTTTCTCCCATTGGTTCTAATTCTTCTTCACAACATGACTAATGTGAAAATACATTTAATATGAATGTATGTGTAGAGCCTATATGAGATTGCACATCTCATCTTGGGGAGGAGGGAGGGAGGGGAAGGAGGGAGAGACAACTTAGAACTCAAAATCTTGTGAAAGTCAATGTTGAAAACTAAAAAATAAATTTTTAAAAAGAATGTTATAATCATTCAGCGACAGCCTCTTCTCTTAGCCTCATTTCACAGCCTCTTGACATCACCCCTCATCACCTCTGCCTTTAATCTCTTATCTTTCAAAGGCAGTCCTTTTACACATGCACCTGATCTCATCCCTTTTCTCCAGCAGACTTCCACCTACTATTACATTTTCTTTAAAATTTTCGATCTTTCCCTATCCATTGGTTTCTTCCCTGACCATACAAAGAGGCCCATGTTTCCCCATCAGTAGATACATCTCCAGGACTCAAGTCTCTCCTCCCTCCAATCTATTCTTCATACAACTCCAGAGTGATTTTCTCAAAGCACAGGTATGACCATTGCTCACCCAGCCCTTCCCCCCAATAAATTCCAATAGCTCTCTTTGTTGTGGTTGTTGTTGTTCAGTTGTACCTGACTCTTTGTGACCCTATGGACCATACCATGCCAGGCTCATCTATCCTTCACTATCCCACCTGTCGAAGCTCATGTTTGTTGCTTCCATGACACTATCCATCCATCTCATCCTCTGTCGTCCCCTTCTCCTTTGGCCTCCAATCTTTCCCAACATCAGGATGTTTTCTAGTGAGTCTTGTTTTCTCATTATGTGGCCAAAGTATGTACACTTTAGCTTTGGTATTTGTTCTTCCAAAGAACAGGGTGAATTAATTTCTTTAAGTATTGACTGATTTGATCTCCTTGCTGTCCAAGGGACTTTCAAAAGTCTTCTCTAGTACCTTTAAGATAAAATGTAAATTCCTCTCTTTGGCATCTAAAGCTTTTCACAACCTACTCCCTTTCTATCTGTCCTGTCTTCTTAAACATTCCTCCCTGTCATAGGATCTCCATCCATCATAATGAGATAACTTGACATTTCTCACACATGATGCTCTCTTTCTCAACTCTGTGCTGGCTGTCCCCGAAGCCTAGAACATTCTCCTTTCTCACTTCTGCCTGTGCAATCCCTCTTTCCTTTAAGGCACAACTCACACCCAGTCTTCTGTGGGAGTCCTTCTCTGTTTGCTCTCCTTCCCAAAGTCAGAAGCATCTTCCCCTGTTTTGCACCTACTTTTGTATGACTCATGTATATTTAGCTATAATATTTAAAAATGTTAGGTATAATAATAGATAAAAGTAATAATAAATAGCACTTTTGTGATACCTACTATGTTCTAGGCACTGTGCCAAACACTTTACAAATATTATCTTGTTTGATCCTCATGATAACCCATACTGTTATTATTGTTATTATTCCCATATTACAGATAAGGAAACTGAGGTGAACAGAATTTAGAAGTTAAGAGACTTGCCCAAGGGAACACAACTAATAAGTGACTATGGATCAATTTGAACTCAGGTCTTCCTGACTTCAGGCTGGACTCTATCCACTGTGCTATATCTAATAGTCTCTGTGCCTAAATATGTAGGTGTTGTCTCCTTTGTTAGAACATGAACTTCCTTAAGACAGTGACTATTTGCTTTTTATCTTTGTCTCCTCAGCACTTAGCATATGCCAAGTGCATAGTAGGCTCTTAATCAATATTTGTTGATTGACTGAACACCAGACACGTTAAGAAGGTGGAATCAGGACTTAGCCACTGATTGGATATACAGTGGTGAGTGAGAGTGAAGTATTATTCCAAGATCCAAGAAATTCAGGTGACTGGAAGAAGAGATTCTTTTGTCAAAACAGGAAAGCAAGAGGAGAGGTGGGTTTAGGATTCTAAGCTCTGGTTTGAGATGCCTAGGGCCCATCCAGCTAGTAGCCCATAGGGCCATTCATCCAGGAGTTAATTGGAAATGTGAGACTAGATCAGAAGAGAGATGGGAGCTGAATGTGTAGCCTTGGGAGTCATCTGCATAGAATTGATAGTTGAATCCAGGACAGTCCCCTAGAAGGAGATGGTTTCTAGCATCCCTTGCAGCTCTGTTCCTCAGTCTTCAGTTGCAATGCTAAACAGTTTTTGCTTTTTCCTGCTTTATCTTAAAATAGGCAGCTGCTTCATTCCTTAGGTTTGTTTTTTTGGTTTCTGGCACCTTTACTTACACCTAGATACCTTCATTACTCCTGCCCCCACCATGTGAGATCACAATTTCATCTTCTCCTTAGCCCCCCTAAACCCCAGTACAACTTACATTCCTGTCCTCACTGAAGGTGGTAGTTATGTTACCTGATTTTCTGTTTGCTGCTCAGCTGCCTTGAGATTGAATAGATCAGAACTAAATCTTTATGCTCTCCATCATTTTTTATGTGTGTGTGTGTGTGTGTATATGTGTGTGTGTGTGTGTGTGTGTGTGTGTGTGTATTTACAAAGACTTCCCCCTCTCTCAAAGACAGGTGCTCCCTAAGGATGAGGCGGAAACTCATATGTCATTTAAACAACATTTTTTGTTTATGAGCAACATTTTTTTTTTTTTTGCACAGGACTTGTAATCAGGAGTTAAAACCCTACTTCAGATACTTACTGGTTGTGGGACCCTGGGCAAGTCATTAAATCTGAGTGTTTCCTCATTTGTAAAATGAGGGGAATGGACTTGATGTCCTCTTAGAGTTCCTATGATGCCAAACAGACGGAAAATTCTCCCCTCTCCCCACAAGAGCTGCTGACACCATGACATATTCAAGGAGAAAGTCTCTCTTGAGATGGGAGAGGGAGGAAAATAGGTCATGGGTTATCTCTTTAAATAGATTCCCCCACCTCATCTTCCCTTCCCTTCCCCCACCTCCTCCCACAAGCCTTTCTCTCCAAAACAACTGGCAGGATCTGTTTGGGAGTTCAGATGAGCTGCTGCCAACATACAGCTGTGCTTTTTGGCTCAAAGGGGTTGGATTTGTACTTGACTGCTCAGAAAATTAGGGCTGGGGAAAATACAGGCAAGGGACTTTGCAATTGCATGTGAAGGAGAAAGAGGGAATGGGCTAGTTAGGGGAGTAGATGTAGGTTTCAGGAGCTTCCCTCTCACAGAGACTATGCTAATGCCATTTCTTGAATAATCTACTTCCTTGGCTATTAAGGTTAATGTGTCACTCTTAGAGTGGACATGGTGGAAGGAGAAAATTATTTGGCTCTCTCTCCACTAGCACAGGTTGCAGCATCAGCTGTGAGAGAGCTCCTCCTTTCAAGAGAGGAAACCGTGGGATCAAGGGAATTAGAATCTTGGAGAATAACTCAGATCCTCTGGCTACTAATTCTGACTTCATTGTTGACATCATCCAGGAGAATTCTGCTTCTCTAGACTGCCCTTCACCTATTTCTTAAAGGAATGTGGCAAAAAGCTGGTCCAAGGCTTTCTCTCCTCAATGAGGGAAGCTAAACATGGGGGGTGGGGATAGGGTCTGGAGGAACTGTTATTGCTGAGGCTCTCAGATGCCCATATTCCATTCACTCTGACGGGTGATGGGCCCCTGGGAACCTAGGATGCATTGAGGCAGGAGGAAAATCATGTGGCAGCTCTGAATATGCCAAAGGCAACTCTTCCCAGATGGCTCTCCTTCAGCACGGCAAGGCATTCACAAGCTATGCTGCACACATCTCCCTTCCCCAGTGAATACTGTGGGCGGCTGGGGACTAGAGCTGTGGAAGGGTAGGCAGAGTGGGCACTGACTCCTTTCTGGGAGTTATCGTTTGCAAATAAGCAGAGTTCCTTAGGGAACAGGCTGTGTAAATCCCATGTATCGCCATTTCTTTATGAATATATCATTCAGCAATTCTAATTTCTCAGGCAGTTCAGCATTCTGCCCATATTTTGTTCCCTTGCCTTAAATTCTGGCAGGACCGTGAAAATGCTATACCATTATTCTCACACGTCCGATTGGGCACTGGATGACTGCTTAACTCTATCTTTGTTGTGACTATAAACTACAACTTGAAAACACAAGGATTAATGGAATCAGAATTTTTGAATGGTAAAGAAACCTTAAAGAACATCCTAGACAATATAGTTTAGTAGAAAATGCATGGGGTGGCTGGGTGGTACACTGAATAGAGCACCGAACCTGGAGTCAGAAAGACCTGAGTTCAAATTTGACCTCAGACACTGCGTGACCCTGGGCAAGTCACTTAACCCCAATTGCCCTGCCTTCCCCTGTCCAAAAAAAAACAAAAACAAACTAAAACCCACTGAATTAGGCTAGGAGACTTAAGTTTCTGTCCTTGCTCTGACACTGGATATGTGATCATGGTCAAGTCTCTTGGGCCTACCTTAAAGGGTTGTCATGAGAAAAACTGCATTACAGACCTGGAAGTGTTATATTCAGTGTGCTTATGGCATTAATATTATCATTTAGTCCAATTTATCTACTTTAGAGGTGAGAAAAGTTAAAAGAGAAACTTGTCCAAGGTCTCGCTGCTACTTAACAGCAGAGTCAGGAATTAAACCCTAGGTTTCTAAGTATTTCTTTTTTTTTTTTTTTAATGTTACAGGCAGCTAGATGGTGAAGTACCTAGACTGAAGTCAGGAGTTCGAATTCAGTCTCAGACACTTATTAGCCTTGTGATTGTGGGATATCACTAATGTCTGCCTGCCTCAGTTTCCTCAATTGTAAAAATAGAGCACCTTCATTTTGGGGGGAGGCAATCAGGGTTAAGTGAATTGCCCAGGGTCACACAGCTAGTAAGTGTCAGGTTATATTTGAACTCAGGTCTTCCTGACTCCAGCGCCACATAGCTGCCTCACCCCAGAGTTGTTAGGAGGCTCAAATGAGATATGGGCATCTCAGAATTATCTGCTGTCTACAACCATAATCGAAAAAAAATGCTAAATTTTGTTAGAGGTTAGTGAAAATTGAGGCAATTTTCCCCCCAACCAAGTTTACAGATCCCCTGAAATCCCCTATGAGCCCCTGAAGACGTCTTAGGTTAAGAATCTCTTCTAGGAGATTGCACAGAGGATGTCCATGGAGAGCAGGCCCAGCACCAAAAAGAGACTGAAAGAACCGCTTTGGACAGCCTTTGGAGGAAGGAGGTTCAATGGCAATAAAAACAATAATAATAATAAATAGCGTATGTGTAGCGCTTTAAGGTTTGTTTACAAAGCACCACGCATGGCGTCTCATTTGATTCACAATCCTTTACCCTTTGGATAGTGGAAGAGGAGGACTTTTTTATTCAAGGCTCAGGCATCTTCTAAGAAGTTTTCTGTAACACTCCCCCCTCGCCCCCTGCTCAGTGTTCTAGTGTTTTCTCCCTCTCCTAATGACATTGTGCTTGTTTCTCCATGTGAAGGCGTTCTACCTATTCCCGCCTCCCTCCCCCCCCCATGCAAATTCCTTGGGGAAAGGGACTCCATTTTTTTTTTGTCTTTGAATCTCCTCAAATCCAGTCCAGTGACATTTAATAAAGGCTCGAATTGAAATAAATTGTTTTTTGTACTGAGGGCCCTTTTCTTCCTCTTTCCAGCCCCTTGCCTCCACTTCCATTTCTGGCTCTATGCCTG
Organism: Pseudocheirus occidentalis; assembly: GCA_028646575.1. NCBI lineage: Eukaryota > Metazoa > Chordata > Mammalia > Diprotodontia > Pseudocheiridae > Pseudocheirus > Pseudocheirus occidentalis. The sequence goes on from CM053598.1 coordinate 192,498,140, forward strand.
GCATCAGCGCTGGGGTCCAGCTCCTGCGCGTTCCCTGAGGAAGGGGATAGAATGAATCTGACTCTTTGCTCCACCTAGTACACTTAGCACTTCCTCTCTCACTGAGTGGGGACAGTGACAGTTGGCTCTAGAAGTTTCCTGGTCTCTCTGTGGCTTTCGTCCTGCTGCCACATTCCTTGGCATACAAGCCAAGGTAGATGGATGACTGTAAGGCGGGGTTCTTGTGGCCTGCAGTCTGGTCACAGCCAACTTTGTTTATTTAAACTCCAAAAAAAGATACTTAAGAAAAGAGAGTTATAACATGATTCTGTAGGGGATGTGTCAACATTTTCCTCCTCCCCACCCCAGCTCACAATTCCTGCTAATTCACCCGCTTCTCACATCTAAAAAAAAAGGAAGGATAGGGCAGGTAGGTGGTGCAGTGAATAGAGTACAGGCTCTGGAGTCACGAGGACCTGAGTTCAAATTTGACCTCAGACACCTAACACTTACTAGCCATGTGACCTTGGGTAAGTCACTTAACCCCAATTTCCCTGGCTTCCCCCTCAAAAAAAAAAAGCAGGGCGGGGGGAGGGGAGGAAGGAAACTAGTGTTTAATAAGCACTGGGCATTGGCTAAGCACTTTACAAATATTATCTCATTTATTCTCTACAACAATCCTGGGAAGTAGATGCTATTATTATCCTTATTTCACAGTTAAGGAAATTGAGTCTTAGTGCTTGCTTGGGGTTACACATCTAGGGAGAGAAATTATTACTAATAACCAATTATGGGAGAGAGCCAGACTTTGTCCCAGTCTTATTCAAAGCCCAGCCTTTGAAGGACATTACTGTGTGGAATGAGTGAAAACTTCTCAATTTGGGGTTGTTAACCTTCCTTTCCCTACCCCCCCCATGGCTGCTGTCAATCACTTTTATCTTCTTTTGTCTGTTTTTCCCCATTGGTGGGACCCTCCCCCCTCTCTTCTCTTGTTGTCCCAGTAGGGAAGAATTTGGTGAAGTGAGCCTCTCCACCAATGAGAGAGGAAACAGTGGGGAAAGGGGGCCTGACCAAATTGAGATTATATATTCTGGTTCTGCCCCTTGTAACGTGCCTCTTCTCCATGCTCAGGCATGGGGAAGACTGCCCTCTTCTCTGAGGGAAGAGAATAAACTCCTGTTCTTTAACTAAGACATCTCTGTGTTTACTTTTTTTTTTTTTTTACTAAATTAAGGATGAAGGGTATTTTTCAACCCAAACATTACTGACTTGGGCCAAAAATGTACCCCACCTAGACCATCTCATCTAAGGTGAATTCCTGTCCATTGTGTTCCACTAAAGGGATTCTGGGTGGAGGTAGATCTTTTGTCTAGATTGCCCAAGGCTGGAGGTAGTCTGTGTGCAAAGATAGTCTCTTCGTCCAAGAGTGACATGATGTCAGTCTCAGCCCCTTACTGGAATGAGCTTACTTCCCACTGTAATATTCATTCTCTCATTAATAGTTAACCAATCAGAGTTGATTGCCACCTTCATGAACACCCACTCTTCCAAGGGCATATATAAATTGTGAGCCCACCACCATGAGACGCCTTTGGCATTTGAGGGTGCCTCTTTTATTAATGAAATTCTAGCATTTTAAATAAAATGACTAATTACTAAGAAACTATGTCTCTTGAACTTTTAAAATTTCACAATAGCAATTGTTTGAGGTGGGATTTGAACTCCACTCTTCCTGATACCAGGCCCAGCCCTCTACCTACTCTACCATCTAGCTATTTTTCTAAAAATAAACAAAGAAATTGGACCTGTGATTTCAGTGATATAGAGAAGAAACTTTTGATTTTGATGACTGTATTTCACTATCATTTGTTTCCTTTGCATTACACATATTAAAAAGCATTATTGAGAGAAAGGCTAACAGGCTAATAGGCTAACAAAAGGGTCTCTGACTCAAAAAGTTGAGGACCTCTGCTATTGGTTGATGAAACTCCCTCTACCAAAGAAAACTGTTACCTTCTTTGAAATGTATCTTAGAAAGTTGCACAGAGCACCAAGAGGTTAACTAACCTGCCTAGGGTAAGTCACAAAGGTGGGATTTGAATTCAGGTTTTCATGTCTTCATGTCCTCAAGGCCAGCTCAGCTCTTGTGGCTTCAAGATTCAATTCAAATCTTAGGAGGCCTTTCCTGCCCCAACCGGCTGCCCGCAGCACTGCTGGCACCAACCCCCTTTCCTGTTCATTTACTCCATTTACATCCATTATCTCTCTATATATCTTGTATGTACCTGGAAATTTGCCTTTTGTCTCCCCCATCAGAGAGCAGCTCTGGGAGGGCAGGGACTACATTTGCTTCTATTTGTTTTGTCCTGTGCTTAGCACTGCACAAAGGAAGCATGGTACAAATGTTTGTTGACTGATGATACAGTTAGCAATGTGAAAATGAGCTTAGGGGCTTCTGTTGCTGGGCCTAATTAGTGCTGCTAGATGATGAGGTGTAGGCTCTGGGACTACCCCCCCACCCCCCACCCCGTTTTTGAGCTCTTCTTGATTCTTTGAGGTACAGGCTTTGGGAAAGTAAACCTTCCCAGGGAAGACATTTGCCTGAGGTGATGAGCCTTAAGTTGTGTCTCTATCCAAGTCTTTAGCCCCCTTTTGTTCCATCTGCTTCCCACCCTTGAGCCTATCAAAATATCAATCCACTCTTGCATTGACCTCATTAACTCCACCTGAAGACCCTCCCCAAACTCATTCCTGGAGTCTGAACTCATTGACTTCTCCTGAAGACCCTCCCCAGGCTCTTCCTCTGAACCACCCCTAGATTCCTCTGTATATAAGACCCCATCTTCCCTCCATCTGTGTGAGAGCGCCATAGAATAGCTTAGCAGAGACTTACTCTGTAAAAGTCTACCCCATATCTTTCAATAAACTTTAATTTTTCCTTGGCTGAGAA
>CM053598.1:192501168-192587117 GCA_028646575.1 Pseudocheirus occidentalis
GGGGTCTCAGGCAGCCCTAAACCTCTTTGGACACCCTCTTCATTTTTATGGTTCCCTGACCGGGAATTGAACACGGGCCGTGGCAGTGAGAGTGCCTATATATAAATAAAGTTGAGTTCACTAATTTGGCCTGTTGGCATTCAGCCCCATAGAATGCTAAACCTGGAGTGGGTTTTAGAGATAATCTGACCTCTAATTTAGAAATGCTCAAACCTCTCATGTAAAGGTACTCAAGCCTCTCATTTCTTAAAGGAGTAAACTGATGAGGCCTAGTGAGGGGAAGTGAATTGACCAAGATCACACAGTCTCATTACTGCATAGCTGGTATTTCGGCTATGGTCCCCTGACTGCCAAATCCAGAGTTCTTTCTTTGACTCTATGCAGATCTGTGCCCCATGCTGCAATCCCTAGTTTGGGCTAAGGATACAAGAGGGTGAATGTGTGTGTGTGAATATACATTCTTGGGTAAATCTATATGAATTAATGGAATATTATTGTGATGCAAGAAATGACAAAGGTGACAAATAGAGAGAAGCATTAAAAGACATTCATGAACTGATGCGGAGTGAAGGGAAGAGGCAGGAAAACAATGTGCACAAGGATGACTACAATGTCAAGGGGAAGAACCACAAAAAAAAGAATCAAAAGTAAATGTTGTGAAATTACAAAGAATAAGCATGGCTGAAAAAAAAGGGTGGATGCTCCCACCCCGGCCCTTGCTAGTGGTTATAGGAAGTCTGTAAGGATTGCACATTATAAATGTTTCTAGACTTTTTCAATGTATCAACTGTGTTGATCTTTTTCTTTCTCTCCCTCCTCCCACTCTCTTTTCCTTCTCTTTCCCCTCATCTTCTCCTCTTTCCCTTTCTTCTCTGTCTCTATCTCTCCCTCCCTTTAAAAAATACTATATGTAATAGAGAAGGGCTCTCTAGGAGGAAACAAGCACTTATTACAAATAGTATCTTGTTTGACCCTCACTACAGCCCTGGGAGGTAAGTACTATTAACCTCTGTCGGTCTTATTTTCTTCATCCATAACACAGAGACAATTTAAATGACTTACCTAGGGTCACACAGCCTGAGGCAGGATTTGAAAATGGGTCTTCTTGACTACAGGTCCATTCATTATGTCAGCTAGCTGCTTCAGGAAGCTCAGAGAGCATCAAAGCCCCACCCCTCATTCTACAGATGAGGATTTTAAGGTTCAAGAAGATTAAATTACTTCTTCAAGGTCACACAGACAGGAAAAGGCAAAGCTGGGATTTGAATCTTTGGCCTCTGACTTGAAATCCAGCACTTTTTCCCATGTTGCCTCATGATGAAAAAACATTTTTTAAACTCATAGCCTTATATAAACGTGATCTCTAAGCAACAGTGCTTTTGTTTTTGGTCATGCCCTACTCTTTGTGACCCCATTTAGAATTTTCTCAGCAAAGATACTGGAGCAGTTTGCCATTTCCTTCTCCAGCTCATTTTACAGATAAGGAAACTGAGGCAAACAGGGTCAAGTGACTTGCCCAGGGACACATAGCTAGTAAGTGTCTGAGGCTGGATTTGAATTCAGGAAGACAAGTCTTTCTGATTCCAAGCCCAGTGCTCTGTCCACTGCACCATCTAGTCACCACCCAAGCTGCTCCCTAGGGGACAGTACTTTTAGGTATCAACAACCTTCCTTCCCATTGTCATTTGCATCAGCCACAAATCCAGAAAGGCAGCAAACCCACACTTGGCATATTGCTCAGAGGCAAGCTTCAGGAAATGTTCTCCTCCTTCCAAACACGCATCTATAATAGGTAATGCCGAAGAATCTGAAAAGCTGATGGTAATAACACCCATAGTGACCAGCGAGATGTTTCCAGCTGTGGCTTCATTCTCTTGCTGAATGCTCTGGGGGAGAATCCCTAAACCTCCTTTGAGCTGAGGTTTGACTGCAGGACTTAGAAAAAAGCACATCCACTTAATGCTGATGCCAAGTTCCTCAGTTGATTTAACATTCTGCTACATAATAAAGTGTTTACTGTAACTGGCTTCACAGAATCTCACAATGATGGTCTGGTCTGAAACCTGAATTTTCCATGTCAATTTGAGCTGGGATTTCCACAAACTTTACAGTTTCGACCTACCAAACCACAGCACACCCTCAGCTGAGTTTCATTTTGACTTTTAAGGTTCTAGGTGACTTAAAATGAAACTTCAGATAAGCATGTGCTATTGGAAAGAAAGCTCATCCAATGTTACCTTGGCTAGGAGAATGATGGGTCACATTTCACACCCTTCCATTACATCCTTGAATTGCTTTAACTCTAGTCTTTTTTTTTAAAGGCATCTTTAAACACTCAACAGAAATTCTCTCTCTTCTCAGGGCTTCCTGAGGATTTAGAGAGAATATTTTGATTTCTAAAACATTCTTTTGTGAAGTCTTCATTTGACAAATGAAAAAAATCCAAGATTCCATTTTTGGGAGGGGGCAATTAGGATATTTAGTATTTAACTTTAGTCTTGACCAGGTTCTAGATACTTGTGCCAACTGATCATATAATTCAGAATTTTTTTTTATCACTAATTGGACAGTAAGAGAAACCTTTTGTCTTGAGGTTTGTTTTTTTGTTTTTTACTCTTTAAAATTAGAAGACTGCAACAGGTGATTTTAAAGGTCCTTTTCAAGTTCTATGAAACCTAGTCTGAGTTCATGTTTGTGGGCTAGCCTCTGAGTATAAGGCTGAATTAGCTCTATTGTTTTGTTCTTGTTAGTTCTATGACGTAGGCAGGCTACTTATACCTACAAATCCTTACCTTTTCTACTTGTGACAGGAGAATTACATCGAACTGTCTCTTTGGTTCTGGTATTGCTATTTTTATTATTTGTTCATGCCTATGATTTTATTTGCTAGGATTAATCAGACATCCCCCCCTCCACCACACACACACTCCTTGTATAGTGGGGGAAATGCCTGATCTCCCTTGCTAGATCAACCTTATTATACATTGGTGCAGGGAATTCTAGGTGAAGAAATTCCCTCTGCCAATTTTTCTGCAACCTCTAGTCTTAGAAAGTTGGTTGGAGGCAATGAGAAGTTAAGGGAGTTGCCCCAGTAATACAGTCAGTATATATAATTGAACTGCACTTTTCCTGATTCAGAAGGCAGGTTCTCTACCCACTAACTCATGCTGCCTCTTCAGCTGTTAACATTTGTAAGATTCTTGCATAAGTCTCAGATGAAGTATTTATGCCACACTTCTAACAATTTCTCACATTTTGTGTACATGGCATCCAGAAATTTGCTAGAAAATTGCAGATTATGTGGTCAGTTAGCTCCATGTTAATGAGACTGAAGTCTGGAATTCATTCCATTTCTGAGTAAGCACTTAGATTTCCTCTCTTTCAGAATCACAGACTATATCTATGACCCTGCCTAACCATCTATTAAAAATGTATTGTGGGGGGGCGGCTAGGTGGCACAGTGAATAGAGCACCGGCCCTGGAGTCAGGAGTACCTGAGTTCAAATCTGACCTCAGACACTTAACACAAAAAACTAGCTGTGTGACCTTGGGCAAGTCGCTTAACCCCAACTGCCCTCCAAAAAGCAAAAAAAAAAAATGTATTGTGGGTTATAAGGAATCAACTCCAAGGCATCAAGTAACTCAGTGACACTGTAATCCACACAGAGTTTAGGACATATTTAAAAAAAAGGGTGACATCTTTAATAAGTCCCTATTGCCAATGGAAGAAAGCTGAAACTTTTATCTCAGCATGGTGCCTGGTACATAGTAAGTAGTGCTCAATACATGTTTATTGGATTGAATTGGCATTCAAGGCTCTCTACAATCCTATGTCACTCTATCTTTTTAAAACCTTATCTCTTATTCCAAATTCTAAAGGTTTGGAGGTTGGGGAAATATTTTGTCTTCAGAATGCTCTGAAGTACCTGTTTTCCTAAATGGGCACTTTATATATTGGGCATGTGTCTATTGCTTTTATATCCCAAATATTTTGTTACTTAGATGTGGTGAGCTCTTGAAATAGAACCATTTTGCGGACAAAAGACATGCAGTAAATGTTACTGGCATGACCCCCTTCATTCAGTTCATTCAAAAAACATTTATTAAGGGATTATCTTGGGCTGAGAGGGCAGCTAGGTGGCACAGTGGATAGAGCACTGGACTTGGAATCAGGAAGACTCATCTTCCTGAGTTCAAATCTGTCCTGAGACCCTTACTAGCAGTATGACCCTGGGCAAGGTACTTAACCCTATTTGCCTTAGTTTCCAGTAAATCTGTAAATCCTATAAAATCTGCAAAATGATCTGGAGATGGAAATGGCAAACCACTCCAGTATCTTGCACAAGAAAACCCCAAATGGGGGTCACAAAAAATTTGACACAACTGAAACAACACAACATTGGCTAGAGAACTGTCCTAGGTGCTAGGGCAGAAATGAAGGTTAGATTGTCCTCATGGAACTTGCAGTTTAATAGGAGAAATTACTCTAACAGGTAATTATAATATGTATGATTACATAAAACGTACATCAAAGTACCACTGAAGGGCTGGAAGAGATCATTACAGATACAAGGAATTAGGAAAAGCTTCATGAAGAAGGTAGTATTTGAACTAAACTTAAAAAGAGTAGAAACTTGACAGTTAAAGACTAAAGACAGACTCCAGGTATAGTGAATAGTATAAGAAAAGGCACAGAGAATGATGGTCAGAGCATGCTTGGAGAGTTTGGCTAGATCATAGAGGGAATCATATAAGATGAGGCTGAAAAGGTAGGGTGGCATCAGCTTGTTGTAGGCACCAAATATCAGGTAAGATCATGAACTTTAATCCCTAGACAAGGGAAAGCCAGTTGAGGTTTTTAAGCAAGGGAACGATATGTCCAGATGGATGCATATAGAAGTTTTCTATGTGATGGTATGAAGAATGGATTGGTTGGGAGAGAGAAGTCGAAAGCCCTCTTAGGAGAAAGACTTCAGGGAGATGGTAACAAAGACCAGTACTAGTGTGGGAGCTCTGGGGACAGATATGACAGATGTTATAGAAGTGTGACTGGCAGGACCTGTTAAGTGATTAGAAGCAATGAGCTTCTGCCACATAGGAAAAGGTCTAGGGGATATTTGGGGTTGTTTGTTCAAGAAACCAGACCTCCCCTTTCATATTCCTATCTTACCCTTGTTAGGTGCCTCTGTAAAGATTGCCCTTCTTTCAATTTGTACTTGAGAATCTAGGCTGCTTATTCATCCCATTTTGGACTTGTTTGTAAAATACCTCATCATCACCAACAGAAAGCAAATCAGTTCTGGAGGGAGAGGTACTTTCTCCTGTGTCAGCGCAAGTACTCCAGTTGAAGATGTGGAACTAAGTCTTACAGATCTTTGCCTTCTGTTATCTTACTGACCTGAACTCTTAAAATGTTTGTATTTAAGTAGTGTTTTAAAGGATGATGGTGATATTAATGGCAATAAGAGCTAGTATTTATATAAATGCTTTAAAGTTTGTAAAGTCCTTTGTATTTGATGAGGCAGTGTGTCACCTCAAGTCTCATCTCTGACATATACCAGTTGCATGGTCTTTTTCTTTTTAGTGTTCTAGGCATCTTTCTAAGATAACAGGTTGTATAGAAGGTATCTTGGTCTGCATTGGTAGAGGGAATTTCCTTACCCAGGAATTCCTTATACCAAATTCAATCACAGGTCCATCCCTTCTCTATCTTACTTAGAATTCAGTATTTCATAGGATCTTAGATTTGTTGTTTGTTCTTGATTTTCAAAGAGGACCAATGACAACACATGATGATGTCTTAACTTGCACATGAATTGGATTAAGTAAGGCAGAGTTGCACAAAGTCGGCAGCCTCACTTTCTCTTCCAGAATCATCGAAGTCCAGTGGCAAGACAAAAGTTAGGATGACTGGCAATGGCCCAGGATGTAGTTGATGACCTTGGTATCTTTGATGTCTGACCAAGTTCTAAGTGCTCTACAATTCCTGCCTCAGCTGCCTTCGTGGCCATTAGAACAAATTATTTATGGGGGGATGTCTTCATATGCTTAGTGTTGACATCCTCCTAACTCAACAATAGGCAATAGGTCTGAGACATGTTGACTACTGTCAACATGGTTTAGGCCATGTGCTGAGATAGTCTTACTGGGATATGGCTGTTGTATATGATACAGCTTCTTGGAACCACAGAAGAGAGTTGGGTGAAAGACAGTTATCAAAGGTAGATGAGTAGCTCTGAAAATGGCTCAGTGAGTCTTTACACCTGAGAACTCACCAAAGGACCTCACTGAAGACCTCAAATACCCCTGAATCATAGATTTAGAGGTCATTGAATACAAAGCCTACTTCTTCCCACTTTGCAGAGGAGTAGACTAAGTCACAGAGAGGTTGAATGTCTTGCTCAGGAACACACAGCCAGTAACTGTATATGCTAGAATTCAAATCCAGGTCTTCCTAACGTTTCCTCACAAGTTTGTGAGAAAGGTTTTATAGGAGCTATTATCCTCATTTGACATAGGAAGAAACTGAGGCTCAGAAAAACTGGTATTCCCAGATACTGGGGCAGAAACAAAGGTTAGATATGACACTGACCCTGTCTTCCTGACCACTTCCTAAGGTCACACAACTTAATATAAATCTTTTTGAGTTGAGATACAATCCATGTCTTTTGCCTCCATGGTATCAGTGATGACAATAAGAATTAGAGTTAATGCCTTAAAATTCACAGTGCACGTGACCTATATCATCTCCTTTGGTGCTCTGAACAGCTCTGTGAGGTAGATGCTATTTTTATCCCCATTTAACAGATGAGGAAATTGAGGCTTATTGAGGTTAAGTGACTTGCCCAGGGTCACACAGTTAGTGAGTGTCTAAGGAAGGATTTGAACTCAAGTCTTTCTGTCTCTAAGTTCAGCTCTTTATCTGTATCACTGAGCTGATCTTTCTACTATTACCCTGTTACCTAAAGTGGGCAGCTACATAAGAGGATTCATTTACATGAAGTGACAGTGACAAGAGGGACTTTATATCTACATGTCCCCCTACATCAGCGGTTCTCAACCTGTGGGTCGCGACCCCTTTGGGCGTTGAACAACCTTTTCACAGGGGTCACAGGGGTCACCTAAGACCATCGGAAAACACATATTTCTGATGGTCTTGGGAACCAGGACACCGATCCTCTGTCTGTCTCCAGGCGGGTCCGCCCACATGCAGATACGCCCACATACGAGTATTAAAGGGTTGTGGCATTAGGAAGGTTGAGAGCCACTGCCCCATATTATGAAAAACTGACGGAGATAAAAGCAGGAAAACAGGATCAAATACCTCACTTTAACTATTATCTATTAATTTTTTTGTTTTCTCTTCATTCCATGTCAAGTGGTATATTCTAAGTCATATTTTAGTAAAAAAATTTTTAATCGATCACATTAAGAGAGGCAAATGACTGGGTTGCATTCAACTCTAGCTTCTTAGAATCTGAACCAGAGGATCAAATAAGGATTGTATCATTACTTCCTGCAATGGTTGGGCTTTATAACATCTTTTATTTTTCAGGGTTAGGTGATGAAGTAGACAGAGTACTGGGCCTGGAGTCAGGAAGACTTGAGTTCAAATCCAGCCTAAGGCTGGACTCTGCAAGTCTCTTAACTTCTGTCTGCCTGTGTTTCCTCAGTTGTACAATGGTGATAATATCAATACCTACCTCACAGAGCTATTGTGAGGATCAAATGAGAAAATATTTGTAAAGTGCTTAGCGCAGTGCTTGGCACAGAGTAAACACTTAATAAAGTCTTGTCTCCTTCTTTCCTTCCTTTCTCAGGAAGAAAGAAAAAGATCATTTCTTTCTGTAAGAGGGAAAACATCAAGTTTAGGGTCACTAATCCTGAATTTCAGTCTTGGTCCCTTCTGATTAGATTTTAGCAGTGTGAATGTGGTACTTTTCTGTCCAGGTTCTTGCTTCTGGTGATTTAGCAAGTGACCTAATAAGATGAGTACTTCCTTGGTACAGGACACAGTGCCAAGTGTTGGCAGGAAATAGGACAGAAGGAGAAGTCATGATCCTTGATCTCTTTCCTCTGAAAGACCTACCTACCTCTGATTCTTTCCCACACTATTTATCATTTGAACCTCTTGTCCTAGGTTGAACTCATATATTTATATGGGTGTGTAAGTAAAAGGTGACCAAGCTAGACAGTCAAATGGACTTAACGATCCACTCTGTCTTGAGAGGATAACAAGTGATGCTGACCAACAAGCAACAGGCCGATCATTCCCTGCTTCCCATAACGGTCAACGCTATTTGCTGTGCCCTCATCTCCCAGTCACTCTATGAAGAAGAAGAGGGATGTACTGTGGTTAAGAATTCATGCAAAAACACCACGGTAGATGCACGCTAGAGGACACTTCTCGAAATCATGCGCCATTACTGCTTTATGTGCACATAGCAAAAACAAGTGGCCACAGCGATGTCAACTCGGGACTGATCCCAGCTTTGCTGCCAGAGTTCACAGGGGGAATTTCAAGTGGTTGCTATTTTTTCTTTTCTTTTTTTTTTGTTGTGTATAGTTTGATTATTAGTAGATCTGCAAATGACATTTGGCCAATAATTAACTTTTTTTTTGTGCACAGAAATGACCTTTCTGGGTTATTGCAGAAAAGACATGAGCTACTGAGTTCATATAGGTATATGGATACTTCCATTCCTGTAAAAGCAAGGGCAGAAAGACCACATACCCAGGCCTGAAACTCAGTAGTTGTGCGGGCAGCTTTTAAAAGGAAAATAATTTGCTCTTTTGCCAACTCATCCCTAGAAGAGAAGCTGCAAACAGGGTACATGGATGTTGGAGGCGAGAAAGCACCAAACTCCACCCTAGCCCAAATTAAATCTCAAAACAACACAAAAATAAACCAAAAAAAAATAAAGCAACAACTAAAAGACCAAACCAAAGAAAAGGTAGAAGGGGGGGAAAAAAAAAACAACAGAACTTACCACACTGCGAGTGAACTTTTCTAAGGAAGTTCTACGACCTTGCTCATTTTCTGGCTTTGGGGGAAAAAAAATTGGGAGAAAAATACAGGGAAAAAAATCTTCAGCTTAGATGCAGTTTTTAAAGGGCAGCAAAAGTCAAAGAAAGAAGCCAAAAGAAAAGCAAAACCAAAAACCACCACCAACAAAAAACCAGAGGGGGAAAGCAGCTAGTGCTGTTTGCAAAAGGAAACAGAAACTCTCAAAGGAAAATGTCACCCAATTTGTTGCCTGGAGGGGAGAAGGACTGAATATTTAATCTTGCCAGGTTTCCTAACCTTCCTTAAATGCATAAATTAGAAGCAACTAACACTTCCCAGGTGAGTGCCAAGACCTGGTCAGCTCTCTCTAGAACTCACTGTTTTCCCATTAGTCTTTGCTTATAAGATAGAGCAGACTGCCATCTTGGATTCCCCTTCCCACTCCCAACCATTTCAGGCCAAGCACCTGAAGGGGAATTTTTTTGGTTTATCTGAGTATAACATCAAGCAGAAAAGTGTCATAGCATGAAGAAATCAGCCCAGTAGATTTTAGCAAGGAGCTTATCAGAAAGCCTTTCTTTCCCTGTAGCAATGTATCCTTCCCAGATACTTAGAAATCTGGGTATTCCTCTCCTCCTAATGAGTTCCTTTGAAGGGTTTCCATGTGAATACACCGTGGCATGGCAGGAAGCAGCAGGCTGATCTTATCCATGCCCTTTTCTTAACAAAAGGATAGACTGTACCTTAAAGGGCCATCTTCTGCATTATAATTAGAGTAGGTCAATGCAGGCTTTTTCCCCAGGGACCTGATAGTACTTATAGAGTCTTTCTGCATTTTTTTTAAAGTAGGGCTTAGCACCTAGTTAGCAAAAATAATTAGTTAAAATTAGAAGCTGCCAGATGCTTCACTGTGAAGCCGGTCCCAGGTGATCTCTCATCCAGTACACCACTTCCCCTTTTCTCTTCTGTGGCTTTCTTCCCCAAGTGGTCCCCCAAGCATCACTTGAGGGCAATTCTGATTCTGCTTCTTTGGATATCATGAATGGTGACTCAGAACTGGGTGAAAAATCTGCCAGCTCTGGGAACTGAGCCCTTTCATACACGTGATGAAAAGCTGGTGAAGCCTCTCCATGGTCCTATGGAAAATTCTGTTATGCTACCACTGATTAATGTCCATCTAGTGTTCTGGAGACTGGCAAAACATCAAATGGGGCTCATTCAACATTGCTTGAGCAACAAACCTGGAATAGTGGGGGGTGGGAGCAGGTAGTAGAGGAATGAAATCAGGAACAAAGACCAAGAAATCTCCATGCTCTGTGGGGTGGATGGCTGTGCATTCTACCAGTCTGGAGGTACAGGTGTATGCCTGTTGATCACTCCCCTCTCTGGCATTTTCTGCCAGTGTGATTCAGAAGAGTATGGTCACAACCCACACAATTGCTAGTTTGCCCTTAAGCTCACTTCCTGGGGCCTGTCTTTGAAGTAGCCTTATAAAGTAGAGGGAGGAAATTCTGAAGAAAAAAAAAAGAAAGGAAGGAAGAAGAAAAGGAAGAAAAATGCTACCAAGCAAATAAAAAAAAATTAAGGCAATGAAGAAGCCAGGTGTCTGTGGGTCTGCAGGATATAGTGAAAGCCTGGGGAGTGGGCCAAGGACAGTCATCTGCCTGCATTGCAGATAACACATACTGGCATACCCGGCCCCAGCACAATTGCAAAGTCACTCAGCAGGAGGAAAAGCAGATACTAGAAGGAAGTATACAAGGAAAACAGAGAAACAATGACAAAAAGACCACGGCTGAACATTCTTCCAGCATGGAGGTAATGAAAACTTCATGCCTGACCCTGGATAATATGACAAGTCTCCTCCTCTTTGCCATGACAGATAATATAATTTCATGCTAGTGGCTAAAAGGGGGGTAGGAAGGATATACATTTGGCTTAGAAGGGATCTTTCCTAGTTCCTACTGCTAGTTTACTGCCTTGATGAACTTCTAGCCCCTGGTCACTAAGTTGCTTATTCACAGAGAGGTTTGTTACATGCCCAACTCTCCAGATTTCCCTCCAGGAGGAGGCAGGGCCTTGATTTGGAACAAAGCTCACTCTCCTGGTTAAGACTTCTTGTTTTCTTGGGAAAGTCACATCGGTGGTATCTCATAAGTCCTGGGAAGCATGCTAAGAATGATTCAAATCCCTGCTCATCTATCAATGCAGTCCAAGGTTACATTCACTTTTGGGGTGGTCATGTTGTGTTTGCGGTCGACTAAGATGCCAGGATCTTTTTCAGAGAAATGGGTTCATCTCTCGAGGAACTTGTAGAGGTTTTTTGTTTGTTTGTTTTTGTCTTTTATATTTTTAAAAAGTGTCAAAGGATCAGAAAGACATGCCTACAAATGCTCTCAGTGGACTTTCCATAGCAGTACCAATCAAGGAGGAAGACTTAGGCATCCACTCTCTTTCTGGAGTAAGTGAGCCTTGTAAGGAGATGTGTGGGATTTTCACCTCCACCCTCTTTTGGGGTCACATGTTCCCTCCCTCACCTTTAGTCCTCCATGACACGAATGCTCTGGTCACAAAAAGTGTGTATTTCCTACATTTTGGCACATATGCAGTGAGTAAATCAGATTCACCACTGGATAGCCACTGGAAAGATAGAAGCTGAGAAAAGTAGGACAAAGATGGTTTTGCATAGGGCTTAATGCCATCGCCTTTGAATATGACCATTTTCTGGGCACCAAAAGGCTTGTTTGGAAGGAGCTGTACACTAGAAGAGAACCTACTGAACTGTGGTCATTATGTTGTCCTAGGTAATCCATAGAGGGGCCCAAAAGTTTCTTCCTTAGCCGAATAAATACTCTCTGATGAATTCACATTCATGTATAATGCATTCGTGTATAACCCGAGCATCTGGGAGTAACTTAGATGTTCTTTTTTTTTTTTTAACACTTCTCATGCCTTTGGTGGACACATTTCCCTTCCCACTATGACCTAAAGGAGAATTTTATCTTTCCCTTTCTTAGCTTCCAAATAGGCTCAGATTAGCTTTACTCCTCAGTTACACAACTCCGGACTTCCCAGGAAACACATCAAGAAATGGTGATTATTTAGGGGATCCCAAGCCTACAGGAAACTCACTTTAACCTTCCCTGATGAAAGCTAAATTAATCTGACCTTTCTCTTTACAATTACACTAAAAGGCATTGAAGGCATTTACATGAAGCGCGGTCTCCCTCTCTCCTTCTCTCTGTTCTCCCTCTTTCAATTAGAACTTCTTTTAGGCTAGCAGGGGTGGATACTGCCATACATACTGAGGAGGAGAAGGAAGGAGGAAAAACATGATCAAAGACCATGGAGTTATATGGTACCAAACAGTATACAGAGACAGTATAATAGAAACCCCACAAAGCAGCAGCCAGTGTCTTAAGCACATAGAAAGAGGGATACACGATTGAGAGGGACATCAGAAAAGAGCATGTTGATGGAAAACCAGGAACTTCAGAAATAGGGTCCAGGAGGAGAGAGATGGAAAGAGAAATGGTGGGAAGAAAATATTTGTGACATGGAAGTAGACTTTGGTACAAGTGTGTACCATGCTCATTCATATGGAAGACATACAACTATGCTGGAAAGTGTAGAAAGCATTTAAACACAGCCTGATAAAATGCAAAGTCAATTCTGCTTTCCCTTTTCCACCCCATCCTGCCTTGCCCAGAGGACCATCTAGATTTCATTGGAGTTTATCTTTGTTACAACTACCCTTCCCTCACCTGCATCCTTCAGGATTCCTGGCCCCCCAGCGGACTACAGAGAACCATGACAGTTTCAAAGAAGGAAGAAAGAAGTCAGGCAACTAGATTCTATGCAAGGCTTACAGGTTGTTGTGGGTTAAAATAAAAATGCTTCAGATTGAGTGGGGGTGAGGAAAAGGGCCAGAGGGGATGTTGTCACTCCAAGGATAATGTGGGTCATGGAGCCAGTAGAATTTTCTAGGCAAAGAAAGTTGTCAGTCCAATTCATTTACCATCAAATAGCCTCATTCACCTCCCTGTGAGAGTCAACAAGAGGCCAAGCTATGTATCAACCTCTCCTTTCTCTCTTCTCTCATCTCTTGAATGGGATGCAGGGCTTTTGTGACCAACACTGATTGCAACCTTTCATCTGCCCCCCTTTTCCTTCTGTGGGTAGCACATGCAGAATACGGGAATAGGGACACAGAGGGAAGGATTTCATGTCTTGGACCTTTGTGATTAGGAAACAACCATTCTCATTCTTTCAACAAGAAAAAAAAGGAGCTGATAGGAGAGGGTGAGAAGGAGGAAAAACAAACATAAAGCTCAGGAAGTAATAGTCTCATTTTCAAACTTGCAGCAAGCAGCAGGCAAGAATCAATAGGTGCTAAGAGAGGCAAGCCTATCTTTCCCCCAAAATACCTTCTTCTTTGCCTGTAGTAAGTCCTGGTATGCATTAGACCGAAGGAACCGGGTATAGCTGTCACTCTTCATCAGCTTATAAATGTGCTCCTGGAAGAGGAAAGGGGGACAGGGAAGATATCAGAAAGAATTGTCATCTAATACCAACCAGAGATTACCAAACTAACTCAGCTAATTAAAAGATGGGAGTGGGGTGGGGTTGGGGGTGGGGCAGGGAAGATATGCTCAGCTATACCAGCAGATGAGTCTGTCACATGATTTTTCAGCCAGAAAAATAAGTTTTCTTTCATAGAGTAAAAGATCCTATTGGTCAGAGAAGTTGGATCTTATAAATGCTCTTTTTTTTTAAAAAAAAAAACAACAAAATTTAATTTTATTTTAGTTTCAAGTTCAAATTCTCTCAGTTTTACCTCCCCTCCCATATTAAGAAGACAAGTAATATGAAGCCCATCAAAACATGTATAATAAAGAAAATTTCCACATTGGCCATGTTAAAAAAAGGCAAAAAAATAATTTACCTTCCAAATCTATCACCTCTCCATTTAAAGTTGGGTAACATGCTTCATCAGGGGCAGCAAGATAGTGTACTGGGTACAGTGCCAGGCCTAGAGTCAGGAAGAGTCATCTTCTTGAGTTTACATCTGGCCTCAGATATTTACCAGCTGTGTTACCCGGGCCAAGTCATTTAACCCTGTTTGCCTCAATTTCCTTATCTAGAGAAGGAAATGACAAACCATTCTAATATCTTTGCCAAGAAAACCCCAAACAGGGTCACAAAGAGTTGGACAAGCAAATGAACAATAAAAGCATGCCTTATCATGAATCCTCTGGAATTGTGGTTGGTTATTGTATTGAACAGTTTTTTAAAGTTGTTTGTCTTGTTTGTTTTTTTCTGTTATTATGTAAATTTTTCTCCTGATTCTGTTCACTTCACTTTGCATCAGTGTCTACAAATCTTTCCAGGTTTCTCTGAAACCATCCCCTTCATCCTTCCTTACAGCACAATAGTATTCCATCACATCCATATCCTTCAGTTTGTTCAGGCATTGCACAATTGATGGGTACTCTTTCAGTTTCTAATCTGTTGCTATCACAAAAGATGTTACTGTACATATTTTTGTACATATGAGTCCTTTTCCTCTTTCTTTGATTTCTTTGGGATACGAACTTAGTAGCAATATCACAGAGTGAAAGAGTATGCATACATAGTTTGATAGCATTTTGGAATATCTCCAAACTGCTTTCCACAATGAATGGACCAAATTCATAGCTCTACCAACTCTATATTAATGTATCTGTTTTCCCACAGCCCCTCCAGCATTTGTCTTTTTCCTCTCTGTTATCTTTGCCAATTTGATGGGTGTGAAGTGGTACTTCAGAGTTGTTTTAATGTTTGTTGCTAATTTGTTCAGTTGTGTCCTAGTCTTCTGACCCCATGGACAACAGCATGATAGGGCCTTTTATCCTCCGATATCTTCTGAAGTCTGTCCAAGCTCATGCCTGCTGCTTCTGTGATACTATCTATCCATCGCATCAATCTTAAACCAATCAGTTGTTCCAGGTTTGGTTCTAACTCTTGCTCCTTAGCCTGCATACAGTTTTCTCAGGAGACAAGTGAGATGATCTGGTACTCCCATCTCTTTGAGGACTTGCCACATTTTGTTGTGATCCATGCAGTAAAAGGCTTTAGTGTGGCCAATGAAGCAAAAGAAAATGTTTTTTTTTTCTCAACTCTTTTGCTTTCTCCATAATCCAGTGAATATTGGCAATTTGATCTTTTGTTCCTCTGCCTCTTGGAAAACCAGGCTGCTCTTCTGGTAATTCTTGGTTTACGTATTGCTGAAGTCTAGCTTGCAAAATCTTAAGCATAACTTTATTGGTGTGTGAATTGAATGCAATTGCTTGGTAATTTGAGCATTCTTTCATATTGCCCCTGTTTAGGACTAGAACATAAACTGATCTTTTCGAATCCAAAGGCCACTGTAGAGTTTTTCAAATTTGCTGGCATATTGAGTGCAGCACTTCAACAGCATCATCTTTTAGGATTTTAAATAGCTCAGGTGGAATTCCAAAACCTCTACTAGACTTGTTAGCAATGCTTCCTAAGGTCCACTTGACTTTATCCTCCAGGATGTCTGGCTCTAAATGAGTAACCACATCGTCATGGTTACGGGTGATAAGATCTTTCTTATCTTGCTACCTCTTCTTAATCTTTTCTACTTCTGTTAAGTCCCTACCATTTTTGTCTTGTATCATGCACATTTTTGCATGAAACTGTCCCCTTGATATCTCTAATTTTCTCTTCTTTTTTAAAATAGTATTTCATTTTCCCCAGTTACACATCAAGAAAATCTTTAGCATTCATTTTTACACTATTTTGAGTTCCAAATTTCTCTCCTTCCCCCCACTCTTCTGAAAATGGTAGGCAGTTTGATACAGTTCATACCTGTGCTATCATGTAAAAATACTTTCATATTAGTCACAGTTGTGAAAGAGACAGATCAAAGGAGAAAAAACATGAGGAAGAATAAAGTGAAAAAACATGCTTCTATCTGCATGTTGATCAGGTCTTTATCTGGATATGGATAGCATTTTCCTTTGAGAATCCTTTGTACTTGGATCATTGTATTGCTGAGAAGAGCCGAGTCATTCATAGTTGACCATCACACAACATTGCTTATACCGTGTATAATGTTTTCCTGGTTCTGCTAATTTCACTTTGTATCAGTTCGTACATGTCTTTCTAGGATTTTCTGAAATTTACCTGTTCATCATTTCTTATTGCACAATAGTATTCCATTACATTTATATACCACAACTTGTTCAGCCAATTGATGGGCATCCTTTCAATATCTAATATTTTGCCACCTGATAAAAGGCTGCTATAAATATTTTGGTAAATGTAAGTTCTTTCCACTTTTTTATGATCTCTTTGGGATAAAGACCTAGTAGTGATATTGC
Source organism: Pseudocheirus occidentalis (assembly GCA_028646575.1). Classification (NCBI taxonomy): domain Eukaryota; kingdom Metazoa; phylum Chordata; class Mammalia; order Diprotodontia; family Pseudocheiridae; genus Pseudocheirus; species Pseudocheirus occidentalis. The sequence goes on from CM053598.1 coordinate 192,517,564, forward strand.
TAGATCAAAGGATATACACAGTTTGGTTGCCATTTGGGGCATAGTTTCAGACTGTTTTTCAGAATGGTTAGATCAGTTCACAACTCCACCAAGTGTCTCAGTTTCCCACTTTTTCACATCTTCTCCAACATTTATCATTTTCCTTTTTTGTCATGTTAGCTAATCTTATAGATATGAGGTTATATCTCAGAGTTGTTTTAGTTTTCATTTCTCTAATCAATAGGGATTTAGAGCACTTCTTCATATGCCTATATATGGTTCATAGATCTTCAGGTTCCTATGCATTACTGATCTTCACAGAATTGGCCTCTACTTTCATCACCAGACACATCCATGGTTGAACTTCCTGTAGACTTTGGCCCAGCCACTTCATTCTTGCTAGAGCTGCTTCTAGTTGTCTTACATTCTTCCCCAATAGTATGTTGTAGACCTCCAACCTGAGTGACTCATTTTCCAGTGTCATATCTTTTATCATTTTGCAAAGATACTGGAGCTGTTTGCCATTTCCTTCTCCAGTGGATCCCCTTTCGTCAGAACTCTCTGCTATGACCTGTCTATCTTGGGTAACCATGCGCAGCATACTTCATAGTTTCATTGAGCTACACAAGCTCCTCCACTGCAACAGGAATGATTGATAAGGAAGGTTTTTATATATATTTCCCTAACTATTAACAATTTAGAGCATTTTTATATGATTGTTAATAATTTGGATTTCTTCCTCTGAAAAATGTCTGTTAATATCTTTTAGTCATTTCTTACGAATATTTTTCAGGGAATTTGGTATTCACTGGTGATTATAATCATCACCCTCATCATTGTCATATGACTACACAGGTTGCCATATAAAAATTACATTTTTCTGCCATCAGTAAAGCAGAATCCATTAAGTATAGGATCATAGATCATAGATTTAGAGCTAGAAGGAATCTTAGAGCCTATCAATTCCAATCCCATTATTTTGCAAATATATCTGTAGAAAGGTGCGGTAGAGAGAGGTAAGTGACTTATGTAGGGTCAAACAGCTAGTAAATGTTGGAGGAAGAATCTGAACCCAGGTCTTTCTGACTCCAAGTCCTGTGGCTTATTTACTATGTTATACCCCAAAGTCTAAAAACAGTTGTATGGGTGTATTTGGGGAATAGAGTAATGATAGTTATGTGTAAAAAAAAAGAAAGAAAAAAGCATCAAAGAAACATTAAATCCATCCATCCATCCATCCACCCATTCATCCACCCACCCATCCATCCACCCATCTATCCACCCATCCACACATCCACCCATCCATCCATCCATCCATTTATCTATCTATCTATGATAGATCAGAAGGAAGTTCAGAAGAGAACAAATGCTAGCAGGGCAGTGTCGATGCTACCATGTTAAATTTAATGTGCACATAAAAATAAGGTGTCTGCAATAGAGAGCTACAGTTCTGTATACAATCCTATTTTTCTATTCTTTGGATACTGAAATGTTGATGTTTAAGGTCAACATAAAAGAAGAAAATTCCTTTAAAGTCTAAGATAGTTAAAAAGTGAGGCTTTGTCACTTAGCTATTACTTCCCTAATAGTATTGTATTATATGGTGTTCTCCACAGTATTCTTATTGTATTTGTGGAGTAGCTCACAGCATTGTTGAATCAGGAGGGTATTTTTGACCCAGTGACTGCTATGGCAGTGGTGTGCCACTCACGGGGAGCCTTTCTCCAGCAGGGTAGAGGGGGTAAGGAGAGAAAAGAGAAAGCAAGTAAAGGCCTGGTAATGTGTTGGTCCTCTACCCATCACCTATACCCCGAAACACACCTAGTTTCCTAGTCAGTTTAACTCATCAATATCACCATATTTACAAAGCCCAAGATTAGTAAGGAGTGAGTTATAGAAAGGGAAGGGAGTACATCCTGATGAGGAAACTGGAGAAAATGCCAGTTATCAATTGGGGGAAAGGAGGATCCTTTACTTTCAGAAGAAAAGACTTAGGAGGTAAATGATAGCTATCTTCAGGTATGTAAAGGATTTATGTAGGAGATGCAGTCAGTCAGCATTTATTAAGTGCCTACTGTAACCACCATGCTAAGCACTGAGGATACACAGAAACACAAAAGACAGCTCCTGCTAACAAGAAGTCAAGTAGGGGAGACAACATGAACAACTAAAACCACATACAAGTAAGACATAGACAGGATAAACCAGAAATAACCAACACAAGTGAAGCACCGGCCTTCAGAGGGATGAGGAGAGACTTCTTCAAGATGAGATTTTAGGTGCGGTTTTCTGCTTGACCCTAGAGAGGGCAGAATAAGGAGCGATGGGTAGAAAGGGAAGAAGGCATAGGTCTGGCTTGATATAAGGAAAATTTGTTGTTGTTGTTGCATCATTTCAGTCATGCTCCCTCTTTTTTTACCCCACTTTTGGGGATTTTTCTTGGCAGAGATACTGGAGTGGTTTGCCATTTCCTTCTTCAGCTTGTTTCACAGATGAGGAAACGGAGGCAAGCAGGATGAAATGACTTGCCCAGGATCACACAGCTAGTAAGTGAATGTCAGGCTAGATCTGAATTCATGAAGATAAGTCTTTGTGACTCCAGGTTAGGCACTGTATACATTGTACCACTCACTAGGAAGATCTTTTCTAATACTTAGAGTTGTCCAAAAGTAACACGGACTGTTTTTAGAAATAGTGGGTTCTCGCTTTCTGAAGGTCATCAAACAGAGGCTGGCCGACAACTCCTCCATGACTTCATAGAGGTGGTTTCCTGCTTGAATATGAAGTTGGACTTGATCACAGAGGATCTTCACTACTCTGAGATACTGAGATAGGTTCTGGCTTCAACAGTCCTTTTACTCAAGACTTGATTTCTGCCAAGCCATGGAAGGCTATTGGGCAGCAACTATCAGTTTTGGAAAGATCCTATAGGTAAGAACGCATGGGTCTTTGGCTCCATCCTTCCTGCAAATCACTTAACTTCTGTTTGCCTCGGTTTCCTCAACTCTAAATAATAATATCACTCACCTCACAGGGTTGAGATAATATTTGTAAAAGTGCTGAACATAGTTCCTGGTACAAGCAGGCACAACATAAATGCTTATTCCTTCTTTCCTCCCTATCTCACTTGTGGGAATTGCTGAGGACATTCATGGGCTGAAGTCCACTACTGATAGGCATACAGACCTGCTCTCTTTCTAACTTGGTACAATTTACCCCTTCTTAGGCCACTCAATGGTCCCTTGTCAGATGCTCCCAGGGGTCAACAAATTAATGTCAAGCTCAATAAGAAAATGCAATTGGCTTAGCCTACTGCAGCTCATAACTGAGGAGCTCTAGAGATCTATCAACCTCTGTCTCCCTGGTGGCTGGGATGACTGGCATGTGCAACTATACTCAGCTTTTTGCTTGTGTCTTAAGAGTGCTGAACTAATGGGGAACATGAGAATGCAGAATACACAAGATGCCCCACCCAAACCCATATCTACACTCAAGAAGTGGGGGAGTTCTTTACCATAAGTGGTGTGTGTGTGTGTGTGTGTGTGTCTGCGTGTGTGTGTGTGTCTGCGTGTGTGTGCATTTAGGGGATGTTACAAAATAGGATGTGAATGTTTAAAACTACTAGAAGTCTTCTTATTGAAAAGAACCTGTTGCAGTAGAGAAAAGGTTGATTTCCCATTGGTCAAGGATGAAAAAATACTAAACCATGCCCCTGTAGTAGCTGACAGTTACAGTGTAGGGAAGTCAACTCTGATAAAATCTTCCACCACCATTTCCTTTCCTTAGGCTGAGGCCTTAATAATGAAAGGCCCATTTGCTCAGAGGGGTAAAAGAGAATCCAAAAAGAATGACTTCTGAGGGACCTGTTAGAACAGAATCTAAGCTGCACCTGCTATAAATCAATGTTTTGCCACAAGATCCTTCCTTCCTTTACAGATAAACCACCATGACCCTCACAGGAATAGCAAAGGCAAGCAGCCAGCTACCTGGGACCTTGGGAGGAAGAGACAAGGATGTTGGAGCAGCTGAACCATTTAAAAATAACTTTGCATCCTTATCTTTGCTTTGGAGACCCCAAACAGAGAGGGACTCATTTGCCCTGCTCCAAAATATCCCCTTGGAAGCCACTCAGATGGAGGATTGCCTAGGAGCCAAGAGTTCTCATTAGGATTTGGAAGGGCCATGTTGTTCTTCCTGCAGGTGTAACTCCCTCCCACTTTCTTTCCACCCTCCTATGCTTCCTGGCACAATATTGAAAGTTGCAGGAGTTTAAGAACTTGTACATGAGGGGTGGCTAGGTGGCTCAGTGAAAAGAGCACTAGCATGGAGTCAGGAGGACCTGAATTCAAATCAGGCCTCAGACATTTAAACTTACTAGCTGTGTGACCTCGGGCAAGTCACTTAACCCCATTTGCCCTGCCTTTCCCCCTCCAAAAAGACCAAAAAAAAAAGAACTTGTACGTGAGAGGAAGGCACTGCTTGCTACCTCTGGGTGGCAAAGTGGAAAGAGTGCCGGGCACAGTGCAGGGAGTTATAAATGCAGTCTTAGAAACTCACTTAGCTGTGTGACTTTGAGTAAGTCACTTAACCTCTGCCTCAGTTTCCTAAACTGTAAAATGGAAATAACCACAGCACCTAGCTCAGAGGGTTGTTGTGAGGATTGTGTGAGATCATATTTGTAAAGTGCTTAGCAAAAGGTTTGGAACATAATAGATGCCTAATAAATGTTTCCTTCCCTTCTCCCAAACCTCAGTTTCCTCATGTGTATAATGGAGGTGACCTAGTTAGCCTCTGAGGTTACTTCCAGATATAGTTTTATGATCCCCTGATCCTATACCTATTATCTGTGATAACCCTTCTACAAGTCAATCAAGTTCCATAGGCCTCTGCTTCCTCATCTGTGAAATGAGGAGTTTGGGCTAGATGGTTTCCGAGGTTCTTTCCAGTTCTAGGGCTATGACCCTGTGAGCCAACAACCCTTCTGTGGATACATATGTACATATGTACAGGTACATATCAGGCAGCCGGGAGGTGAAGTGGAGAGAGTGCTTGGAATGAAGTCAAGTAGTCTCTTCTTTATGAGCTCAAATCCAGGCTCAGGCATTTACAAACTGTGGGGCCCTGGGCAAGTAACTTCATCCTGTTTGCCTCAGTTTTCTCATTTGTGAAAAGAGCTGGAAAAGGAAAGGGCAAACCACTCCAGTATTGTGGTCAAGAAAACCTCAAATGGGGTCACAAAGAGCTGGACATGACTGAAATGACTGAACAACACCAGCTGGTACATACCACATGATCATCATTAGTAGCATGCTCCAGAGTTATTCTTGAATGGATTATTGGGACTCCTGTCCATCCTCCTTATTCTGTTCAATGAGGGTCAGACAGGTTGGATGTTTTAATCCTGGTCACAAGGTTGCATTAAGTAGCATTTGATACTGCATTAAGTGGCAGTTAAAAGGAAGTTAAAAATGCTTTTGAAATTATAAAGCTCTAGACACAGGTAAGGTCATTATCATTGCCACAGCTGGATTCTACCCCTTACTCTGACCTCTAAATTATACCCTTTTCATCACTAGAAGGGTAGTGCAGTAGATAGAATGCCTGTCCTGAAGTTAGGAAGATTGGGTTCAAATTGAGTTTCAGATACCTACTAGCTGTATGATGCTGGGCAAGTCACTTAACCCTGTTTGCCTGTTTCTTCATCTGTAAAATGGGCTTGAGAAGGAAATGGCAAATCACTCCAGTATCTTGGCCAAGAAAACCCCAAATGGGGTCACAAAGAGTTGGACACAACTGAACAACATCATCATTGCTAAAGATAGGGGAGGGGTTCATACTCATAAACAGAAGGGAAAAGTAGGGAATCTCCAGGGACTGGCAATAATTGTGCTGTTTTGGTTGGTAACATTCATCCCCATGAGTTAGTTACTTCTAGGTAAGTGCTCTGTGGAGAGAGCACTGTTTGGAGTTCTCTACATGAGGCACAAAATCCCAAGCACTTATGATCATCGGAATATGGACCTCCTCCTGGGAGGTTCCCATGCTAGGAATTCTAACCAACATCATACTAACCACTAAAAATGGACATTTGTCTCATACTTTCAAAAGAACTTTGTAATTTTCTTCTTAATATTAATTTTCAACTACCAATAGGATTATGATAGTAGTAATAGAACAGTAATAAAAAAAGCTTGTGGCCCAGGGAATAGAGTGCTGGCCCTGGAATTAGTAAGACTTGAGTTCAAATCCAACCTTAGATACTTATTAGTTGACACAGGGTAAGTCACTTAACCTTTGCCTGCCTTAATTTACTGAACTGTAAAGTAGAGACAACAGTAACACAACTCCCTGGGTTGTTGTGGGGGTTAGAGGAAATGATATTTGTAAAGTAGTTAACACAGTGCCTGGCACATAGACTTAATAAATAAATGCTTGTTTCCTTCCTTCTCCTCCCCCCTCCAAAATGGCACATTGCAGTTACATACAAATGTTAAATATTAAAGCCTGTAAGCAAACTTGTTAAAACATTTCATATTTGTGGGCATATTGTCGGTTTAGACCTTGAGGACAAACTGAAGGCAGGCAAGTCTCAGCAAGGTGTTTTACATATATATACATATATACGTATATATGTATATATATGTACATATATACATGCACATATATACATATACATACATCCATATACATATATATGGATGTATGTGTGTATGTATGCATGTATTCTCTTTCACTTGACTTTGTTACAAAACGTCTCTCTTTTGTGCCACCCTCTTGCCTTTCTTTTCAGCAGGAAGCAGACAGAATGTTCGATGATTCCTTGTACACATGGCATTTTTAGATTAGTGTAAATCCATTTTCTCTTTTACGTAGTATTGCAGAGTTAGGCTTATGAGCCATAAAATGAATCCCCCTGTCCCATCTTCACCAGCTACTGAAATAAAACATTAAAAAAAATTTCAGAACAGGCTGATGACTTCTTTTCTTTCTTATTAGAAAACCAGTAGTTGGATAAAAGGACGGCATTAGTTATGATTTTTAGGTTACAGAATGGTAGGGTTGTAAGACAGTAGTATAAAATTAAAGTAGAAATGGGGTCCACTAAACTGCCCATAATGCTCTGGGCAGGCTGCTATCACTTAGAAAACCACACAGTAACATTACTTATGTTCTATTGAGTTTTGATTCACTTTGTTAAATATTTCCCAATTACAGTTTAATTTGGTTGGGCATCTCAGAATGTGTTTGATATCTTTGTTATAAGGTATCGTACAAAGATTCCAACTCCCTTATTTTAAAGGTAAGGATACTGAGGCCAAGGGAGCATTAGTGACTTGCCCAAAGTCACTCATTACAGATTAGAATCAAGATTTGAACCTAGATTATCTGATCTGAGTAGATTTCTAAGTAGCATTCTTTCCAATGCATTCATTTATCATTTAACAGAAATCTCTTTTTTGTTTTCCTGAGAGAAATTTAGTACATCTTCTTAGATTTAGGGGATCGACTGACAATGTCATTTCTATTCCAGAATAGCCATGAGATATACTGGGCTCCTAGGAAATAATAAGAAAGCTCTCTCATTCTGACCTCCCAATGAATCTTCTCCGTGCTAGAAACCACATGTATTCAGATCAGGGAAGAAGCAGATAGTAATAGTAAAGTGAACTCCTAAAATTCTCCACTATGTCACTGTTCAGCATCTTGACCAAATCTCAGGATGTCTTACAGTTAAAAGCCCCATTTATTTCCATCAAGGAGACATCATTTTGGAGAGAATATTGACCAGGTGGAGCATTTCTAGACAAGGGTGATTAGGACATTGACAAGATTGGAAACCACACTGTATCTGAATCAGTTGAAGCAACAAGGAATGTTTAACCTGGAGAAGAGAAGACTTAAGGATAGGTACCTCCAAGAACTTGAAGAACTGTTATGTGGAAGAACAATTAGGCTTGTTTTTCTTAGCCTTGGATGATAAGAGTAGGAACAATGGATGGAAGTTACAGCCGGACAGATTTCTGTTTGATATAAGCGTAAGGGTATCATCAGGAGCAGCCTGGTTGTCCTAACAAGGTTAAAATATGCCTTTTTCCCTCTCTCTCATTGGCAATATCTCCCTATACAAGATCTGAGTACCATCAGTGACATCCCCTTTCTAATGATAGGATCATAGACGTAGAACAGGAAAGAATCTTAGAAATCACTGAGTCTAACTCCTTCAATCTACAGGTGAGGAAACTGAGGCTGGAAGAGGTTAAACAATTTGTCGAGTCACAAAAGCCAACCAGCTTCTGAGGCAGGAACTTAACTCAGATTCCTCCTGACTCCTATCCCAGCACACTACTGCTGTCCCACCTCGCTGAATTTGTTCCTATCTATTTTATAGGTTAGAAAGAGTACTTGACCCTGGGTATCTGCTAGCTCACTGAGTTAGATGGCACAATGGAGTCGTGAAGACTTGAGTTCAAGAGCTGAGTCTCAGATACTTATTAGCTGTGTGACCCTGGGCAAGTCACTTAACCTTGATTTGCTTGAGTTTCCTTATCTTTAAAAGGAGGATGACAATAGTACTACCTTCCCAGGGTTGTTGTGAAAATCATGTGAGATATTCGGAAAGTACTTAACACAGTGCCTGGCACATAGTAAGCACTATATAAATGGTGTTTTTCATCATTTTCATTCTCGTTCCACTCTTTGTGACCCACTTTGGGGTTTTCTTGGCAAAGATACTGGAACAGTCTGACATTTTCTTCTTCAGCTAATATATATGTATGTATGCATGCATGTATGCATATGTATGTATACAAATGCACACAAACATACAAAACTGTTATTATACTAATATAATATACATTATTGTGTAGTGTATGTTATGTGTGTATACATATATATATATATGTTATTGTTATTATTACATGGCAGATAACTGACTCCTGTCATTAAGCCCTTACTATGCCACTTAGCTATCTATATGCTATATCCATATATATATATATGCTATTGATATGATGATAAAAATTAGCTCTAGACGATCTTTTATGGAATCTTTAGGAACTTAAATGTATCCACTATCTCATGGACCACCGGACTTGGAATGAGGAAGATTGAGTTCATGTGTGATCATGAGAATGTCACGTAGCCCCTGACTCAGTTTCCTCATCTGTAAAATGGTAATAATAATAGCACCTACATCCCAGGATTGGTATGAGGATCAAGTGAGATAATATTTGTAAAGAGTTTTGCAAACCTTTGTTATGTAAACGTTTGCTAACATTATTGTTACAGTGCGGCAATTGCTTTTATGGATAGAATGTGCCACTAGAGGGAGATGTAATCGATCATTCATCAGTAATCTGCATTCCAAGTACTGAAAGGTGGCGTTCTTTAAACATATTTATATCACTTTTTTTTTCCTCTTGCTTTTTGGAGGGCAGTTGGGGTTAAGTGACTTGCCCAAGGTCACACGGCTAGTTTGTGTGTTAAGTGTCTGAGGCTGGATTTGAATTCAGGTCCTCCTGACTCCAGGGCTGGTGCTCTATAGCCGCCCCTATATCACTTTTTTAGGCAGGGCTTACTATAAAGATAACTGACAATTTGCCTTCTAACCCAAACAAACATTGAGGAGTTGACTTAGAAGTATTTTTGTTTTCCTGCTTGTAGTGTCACTGACCTTTGTGAAAAGTCTGCATCCTGGAAACATTAAAGGAAAAGGCCAAGAGAGAACTAACTATAGAATTCAATTCTTTGTTTAGGGTGCAGACAACATTTTTTTGAATGTAGTCAATGCAGGAATTTGTTTTGCTTGACTGCATATTTACCTAAAGACTAGCATTTTTCTATTTCTTCTTTTTCTTTTCCAATGGAGGGGAGGGACATGAGTGGGAAGGAGACAACATTTTTTTTGTTCATTGAAAAAATAAACTTTAATTGTAAAAAAAAGAATTAAATTCATTGAAGGTGTTTGCTCATAGAAGTAATAGTTTTTTATGTAATAATCAGACCAAAATTGTAAGTAAAAAAAGTTTTTTTAAAAGCATCCTTTCCTCCACCACTCGCTCTCTGTCTCCTCTAATAAACCACCCACAAGATGAAAAAAGAATCTATCAGGGTAGTGGCATTCCTTATTAAAATATGCTTGGCTTGGGTGTATACCAGGAAATACCCTCCAATTTAAAATTAATTTCAGGAAATGTAATGTAGTCTTGTGATACCGGTATACAATGGCCTCTGCCCCCACTGTGAGAACAAAGATTAGTGGCCTTTGGGAGGCTGGAGACATTTCCATTCACTGGAGATCTGAGAAAAAAGGCACTTTGGAGTGTCTTTGGTTTAAGTAAATGGTAGAAGTTGTATGCTCAAATGAAGCCTCTTTAGAAAGCCTGCATTTGGACATCATATCCAACAATGGGGAGCTGAGCCATTTCACTGGTACTTAAGGTGGATGGTGGCTTATCAAGTTGTTTGAGCATCTCTTAGCTCATGCTCTACCACTGGCCTGAGCAGCGTCTCCTTGGTTACTTCATGGGGTTAATAATGGCTGAGTAATAGAAATGATGTACTGTTACATGGGAAAAAAATGCTTGAGCCCTGAATACTTGGTATGAAATCTATCTTTGTTTTCAAACAGGCTTCAGTCCTGAGCAAACCCCAACCCCGCCAAAACAACAGCAACAAGGAACAACTTACTCTCCTTCCATTTATGGTGTATTATGGTATAGGGCTACAATTTAGGCTTCCATTGTCAATTAATCAGTTTTGTTGAATATCTATTATGTTCAATGCTCTGTGTAGGTAAGGAATTAAGTAAGATGTAGGTAAAAGAACTGTGTCATTGAGGTACTTTCAAACCCAAGTAATGCAGGAAAATTAGCACAGGCTGAAGGCACAAAACTGCAATCTCACCCATTGTTCTGGGTGTTTGAGACATGTTGGTGTAGCTGGTTGGGAAATCTTGGCAATGAATGAGATGTCAAGAGAAGTGTCAGATGTTTTAAGGAACAAAGAATGAGAATTAGGTTGTCCAGGCGGAGGCTGGAGGAAACTGTGTGAGGTCATTAGCTAACTCTGCTAATGTGTTCTTAGGTTGGATTAAGAAAGGCACAACTTCTAGGAATAAGGAGGTGATAGGTACTCTGTACTCTCTAGTCAGGAACTTTCTGACATATTGCATTCAACTGTGAGTGCCACATTATGGGATGAACTACAGATTAACTAAAATGGCAGAGGATCTTGAATTCATACTACATGAAAATTAGTTGAAGGAACTTGGAATGCTTAATCTGGATAAGAGATTTGGGGATCACAGAATGGCAGATTTAACACTGAAAGTACCCTCTAAGGTCCTTGAATTCAATGTTTTCATTTTATATACAAGAAAAGAGAGACACGGGGAGGTTAAGTGACTTGGTCAGGATAAGTGTCCAAGGTGGGATTTGAACCCAGTAAGCTCAGTGCTTTATCTACTACTTTAAATATTTCAAGACTTATAATAGAGACAAAGGATTAGATTCATTCTATTAGTTCTATAGGCACCTGGAAATCTTTAAGCAAAAGCTGAATGACTATTTTCTGTTTATGTGATAGGCAGAATTCTTATTCTAAGTATAGATATAGTGGTCCCTTCCATCTCTGAAATTCTGTGATTTTGCTCTCAGTATCTTGAGTTCTATCATTTCCCTTTCTATTTGCTTAGCCTCAGTGATACACATTTTAAAGGCTTGCTCTTCTTGTAACGAGTGTGGTCCTAGATATGCCAGTCTTTATGGGTCTTATGCAATTCTATATGCAGCATGAATAGAATATTAGGTCAGATGATAGCGCTGGGCATCTTGAGGGTGCAAAGGCCAAACAGATGGTTATGCCTGGTAGTGTTCCATGGCATTGGAAGGAAAAGAGTTGGTGACTCCCATCTCATGCAGGCAAGGTGTGAGCAATTGAGCAGTTCAGACAGGTTCTAGGGGGCTTAGAAGCTGATAGAAGAGGTGAGGAAAGAAAGCTACAGGGAAAGGACACCTTTGGCATTGGTTCTGACATGTGTGACACATCCTAACAGATCATAAAATCCTAAAAGTGACGTCATTTTCTCTCTGCTTCACAGGTTCTAGTGCAGTATCTTGTACATAGTTGTTATTCTTCAGTCATTTCAGTAGTGTCCAGCTCTTTGTGACCCCATCGGGGGTTTTCTTGGCAAAGATCTTGGAATGGTTTGTCATTTCCTTTTCCAGTTCATTTTACAGATGAGGAAACTGAGGCAAACAGGGTTAAGTGACTAGTCCAAGATCACACAGCTAGAAAGTATCTGAGGGCAGATTTTAACTCAGGAAGATGTCTCCCTGGCTCTAAGTCCATCACTCTATTCACTGCACTACCTATCTGCTCGTTTTTAACCTCATCTCTCCTTAATCTCCTGATTCTTGACTCCAGCCACACTGTTCTATTTCCTTTTCCACAAACCCCATACATTTTCCTACCTCTTAGCTTTCCTCCTCCTATTTCTTCTCCCCTGCAATGATTAACTTTTCCACCACTGTCTGCCCTGCCAAACAGGTCATTTTTTTTTTTTTGCTATTATTCTTCAGGAATCACCTCCAAACACCCTCCTCCAAAAAGCTTTCCTGACTACAGCAATGGGAAGTGAAGTCTTCCTCTTCTGAGAATCTGCAACATTCATTGTCTATGCTCATGGTGCCCCCCAAACACTCCCTAGTACCTGAAACAAATGAAAACATAACTGGGAAATATTTAGTACAATAAATATTTGAGTTTGACAACACTGGTACAAGCCATTCGTTTGGCTTTTGTTTCATGCTGTTTTATGTTTGTTATCGTTTCTTGGATTTATGTCTCTCTGAGAGCAGGCAGGGAAGAACAATGCTAGCAAAGGCAAGGAGGTAGGAAAGTTTATGACACACCTTGAGGAAGAAAATGGGTCAGTTTGGCTAGAGTGATTCTTCAATCAGGAGAATATTGGGAAGAGATGTAGAAGCCAGTCTCTATGCAGTTTTATATCTTCAAGTGATAGAGACAACTGTCCCCTTGTATTGAGGCTTTGATATACCAATGGCTTTGTCATCTCAACATTGTAACTATTTCCTCTGGTGATACAGATTACAACCCACCGAAGCTAGCCCATCCTATGCCTCTCTTGTCCGTGTCCTATAAGTCTGCCAGTGGTAATTCCATCCTACATGTAGGAGTCCTTCCATTTATTCTCTTGACATGGTGAGAAGATCAATAGAATGGTTCATTGGTAATCCTTCATTTTCAATGGGTGAACAACTCATTCATTTTGAGCATACATTTCTTTTTTGTTTTCTTTTTTGGAGGGGGAAGGCAGGGCAGTTGGGGTTAAGTGACTTGCCAACAGTCACACAGCTAGTAAGTGTTAAGTGTCTGAGTCCGAATTTGAACTCAGGTCCTCCTGACTCTAGGGCCTGATGCTCTATTCACTGTGCCACCAAGCCGCCTCCATACATTTCTTATATTAAATCTTTTATCCAACTTCTCCTACATAATTCCTTATCTGTAATATGTTGCACCTTGTTTACCCCTACCACATGATCCTTTACGGCCATTGGCGTGCTCCTCCACTCCTATTCTTTGCAGTCAGTCAGCCAATCAATAACCATGTATTAAGCATAGGCCAGGCACTGTGCTAAGCATTAGGAATATAAAGGGCAAAAAACAGTCCCTGACCTCAAGGAACCCATAATCTACTGGGGGAGAAAACATGTAAAGAAATCAACAGAGAAAGTATTAGAATGAAGAGGGATCAGGAAAGACTTCCTATAAAATGTGGGATTTTTATTAGGATGTTAAGTAAGCCAGGGAAGTCAGGAGGCAGAGATGAGGAGGTAGAACATTTCAGGCATGGGGGGACAGCTGCTGAAAACTCCCAGAGGGAAGAGAAGGAGTGTTTTGTTCAAGGAATAGCAAGGAGAGAATCGCTAATGGAGCAAAGAATGTGTGAGGAGGTTTAAGGTATAAAAAAACTGGAAAGGTGGGGGAGAGATTCGGGCTTTGGACCGAGGAGGCTTTGGGCTTTGGATAACAAAATAGAAGTTTTTGTATTTAATCCTGAAGGTAATAGGGACTCACGAGAGTTTATTGAGTAGGGGAATGACGTGCTCAGGCCTGTGATTTAGGAAGATCTCTCTGACAGCTGAATAGAGGAGGAGCTAGAGTGGCGAGAGACTTGTGGAAGGCAGACCAACCAGCAGGCCATACAATAGACCGGGTCTGTGATGATGACTTGTGCCAGGAGGGTGGCAGACTTTTATTCCATGGGTTACAACCATATAACACCACCTGATGAGTAATGTTACCGCAAATACACTGCTGGTAGAACTGTGAACTGGTCCACTTTGGAAAACTGGGATTATTCCATTACAAATGAATAAAATGTCCAATCTTTTGACCCAGGGATTCTATTGTTAGACATATTTTACCCCAAGAGATAAATGACAGAAAGAAAGGCCCTATATCAATAGTAGCACTTTTTGTGGTAATAAAAATTGGGAACAAATACTCATTGATTTAGGAATGACTACAAAAAGTAGCATGTGATTGAAATGGAATATATCATAATACTGTAAGAAATAACAAAAATGATGAATTCTGAGGAGCATAAAAAAATTTGTATAAATTGATGCAGAGCGAAGTAAGCAAAACCAGGAAATATATATATATATTACATACATATGCATATGTTTGTATATACACATATACATATACCCATATATGCACACACATATACATATATTCACATATAAATGCATATATGTGAGTACATATGTATGTATATATTCATGCAGTGACCGTAACGGTATAAACGGAAAAGACAAAAAGACCAAACTTTATGTAATGTAAGCTTAGTCTTGCAGAAAAGCTGTATTTCTATCATTTCAGAGATGAGAATGTGTGGGTATGGAATATTACATATAATCTTAGACATGGGCAAGGTAGAGTGACACAGTGGATAGGGCCCTAGGCCTGTATTCAGGAAGACTGGAGTTCAAATCCAGCCTCAGATGCTGACTAGCTGTGTGATTTTTGGCAAGTCACTTAAACTCTGCTTGCTCATCTGTGAAATAAAGGTGATCACAGCACTTGTCCCACAGGACCATTGTAAAGATTAAATGAGATCATGATGTTAAAGTGTTTCTTTCCTCCTAGTGCCTGGCACATAGCAAATGCCCTCTGAATGTTGGCTTTTATTAATGTTTTGGTCAATTTGGAAAATCACCATTTTTGTCTCTTTTAATCTTCATTGTAAGAGCTGGATTGCTGGGTAACTGGGGAAATGAATATATTTGGAAATGAATGTAATGCAAAAACCAAAAGGCATCAATAAAAGATTATACTTCAAATATTTTTTTTTCAAAGATGGACTTTTGTTTCAGGGAGAAGCTTGGGGCCTTTAAAAGGACTTTACAATTTCCCAAAGGCAGTTCAGGCAGCTATCCTATTTGCTTCTGGACCTAACTCATTATTCTATTTATTGAGTCTTATACATAAGAGCCAAAAAATATTTATTGATTAATTCCTACCCATGGGCCCTCTTCCAAAGACATCCACAGAAGCGTATTTTGGAAACGTTTCTTATTGAACAGAGGGATATTCCTGGGAAATGTCTAGGCTACTATTTTCTTCTCCTCCATTAATGTTTCTTCTTGCTTTTACCTTTTACTTACTAAAAGCACTGGACTATCCTTCAGACAACTCCATAATGTACATAGGTAAGGTATAATCATCCCCACTTCATGGAAGAGTACACTGAAGATCAGAAAAAGAAAGTTACTTGCCCACACAATGCTGTGTCTAGAACTTGGGGCTGCTAAGTCCTAGAAGAAATCAGAGTCTGAAGTCCTTGGCAACAAGTACAGAATCCGTGAAGGAGAAATATGTCCGAGAGCAGAGAGTTCAAGTCATAGTCTATAGAACCTTAGAGAAGGGTGGATCTTGCCCCCACCTTTGCAAGGGTAGGAAACCTGCAACCTTGAGGCCACATGTGGCCTTCTAGGTCCTTGGGTCTTTTGACTGAGTCTAAGTTTTACAGAACAAATCCTTTTATGAAAGGCTTTAATTAATTAAAAAGTCTTTACTTCAACAAATGTTTTACTAAGCATTTAAAGCATTGCACTAGACACTGGAAGAAGGTATTATTTGGATTAGTCCTGAGATTTCATTAGTACGGAGTGTTCCCTGTGAGAAAATGCAGATTTATACCTATTCCCCAACTTATCATTTAAAAGACTCCCTGAGTTTCACCGGGCACTGAGAGAGTCATACAGCTGGTAGGCATCAGAAGCGGGACTCCAAAAGAGGTCTATTCTATACAGAAGATTATGAAGATTAAATAATATATGACCCTGGTCTTCATAGAGTATACAATATAAAGTGCTTAGAGGCTCAGTCATCTGGAGCTGGTCTACTGGAATGAAGAGAATTTACTAAAGTTGCTGTTCTGGTGTGTGTGTGTGTGTGTGTGTGTGTGTGTGTGTATCTACATGAAGTTTTTCCTCATCATTGCCTCCTTGATCCATATTTGGCTCACAGGCAACCAAAGAATATAATAATGGGCTGAAAAATCCAGATTCACCCTTTACTATACTTCTATCCTAGTCCATTTATTTCTGAACCCAATGTTCTTTTGTTATTTTCAACTCATTCATGCATTCTTTTGGGGGGACATCTTAGATAAGTTTTTCTTAGGAGTAATTCCCTTCTATAAGGCATCACTGTTCATATGCTGTAGCTAAATACTTAGCTTAATATATGGAGACAGAAAAGGATCTAGCATGTGCATGCACGGTGATTCTGTTTAGTTGTTTATTGCCAAATCTAACTAGGTAAAGACTTACTTAATTATAACCTTTAACCACTTAAAACATCAACAAGCATTTATTAAGGACCTACTATATGCCAGACAATTTACCAGGTGATGAGGATATCAATAACAAAGTGAGATAGTTTCTAACCTCTAGGAGTTTATAGTCTATGTTTGGGCAATTGGGGGCAGGGATTGAGGGGGGGGAGTGGAAGAATACAATATTTCCATTAAGCAAATGTATGAAATAAATACAAAATAATTGGCAGTAGGGGCACTAACAACTGAGAGAATTAGGAAAGGCTTCTTGAAGGAGTCAGCAGTTAAATTGAACCCTAAAAAATAGGGTTTCCAAGAGGCAGAGGGGAAGGGGGTAGGTAGGGTAGTATGTCCTGAGGCTCTATGTTTTTCAGTGGGCAGCTAGGTGGTACAGTGGATGGAGCACTGGTCCTGGAGTCAGGAGGACCTGAACTCAAATCTGGCCTCAGACACTTGCTAGCTGTGTGACCCTGGACAAGTGACTTAACCCTGTCTATCTCAGTTTCTTCATCTGTAAAAATGAGCTGGAGATATTTCCTCTAGCATCTTTGCCACAAAAACCCCAAACATGGTCATGTGGAGTTAGACACAACTGAAAAATGACTGAACAAAAAATGCTTTGTTGTATTTTTATTTATTTTGTTAACTATTTCCCAATTACCTTCTAATCTGGTTTGGGTCACACTCTGGTGTGTTTGTCAACTCTGACCCTTACCATGAAGAGTAAACCTTGTCTATGATCTCCCCTGCTATGAACCTTGATCATGATGGATTTATGGAAACCATGGAATCTCAGTGTTAGACTTTAGACGTGATCTCATTTCATCCTGTAATGGTAATGGGGATTTGAAGATCTTCCCTGCCTCTTAATAAGCCTAAGGGAATTGAAGACCTTGTTTGCTTTGAAAATAAACTCTGCCCCCTAATAAGTTGAATGTAGTCACATGGAGTCTATGATAGAGGAAATTTGCTGAAGGATGGAGCAGAGCCCACAGGAAGCTGGGAGTCAGAGCCTGCTACCAGTGGTTCTCAGCCTATGGGTCGCAACCCCTTTGGGGGTCGAACAGGGTCGCCTAAACCATTGGAAAACACATAATTCTGATGGTCTTAGAAACCAAGACACCGCTCCTCTATCTGTCTCTGAGCGAGTCCACCCACATGGAGATCCACCCACATACGAGTATTAAAGGGTGACTACATTTTGAAGGTTGAGAACCACTGTGCTAGACAGTTGGGAGGAGAGTCTGTTTCTCTTATAGAGAATATATATATATATATATATTCTCTCTCTGTGTATATATATATTATATAGAGAGATATATAACTATATATTCTCTCTCTATATAGAGAATATATAACTCATATAGGCTTGTGAGTAAATATTGGTCAAATATTGGTTTGTGGGAAGGCTAAAGGATGGTGTGGCTCTCTGTTACATTGTGGTGCATTAACTTCTATGTTGCTATGATGGATTTGGTTTTCTGGTTTTGGGATATACCATGCAGGTCTATTTATAGTGATCATGGGCACTGTGAATATTGTATTGGCAGTACATTGTGAAACATTTATTCAGACACCAGAAAACCAAATCCCCAAACCAGTAAGCTGATTCCATCATAGTAACAAAGAAGTTAATAATCCACAACAGCACAGAGAGACACAGCATCCTTTAGCCTTCCCACAAACAAGTATTTTTGTTCACAAGCCTGACTGACTCCTTGGGACATGTATTCTCCTCCTCCCAGTCTAGCTAGTTCTGACTCCCAGTTTCTAGTGGGCTCTGCTCCACCCTTCAGCAAACTCCTCCCATCACAGGCTCCATGTGACCACATTCAATCTATTAGGGTTCAGAATTTATTTTCAAAGCAGGGAAGATCTTCAAATTCCCTTGGATTGCGCTATACACCCCTACCTAAAGTATGACCTGATGAGTTATCATCTAGCATCCCAACATTTTCTGAAGACCTCCAGTGAAAGGGAGCTTTTTGGAGTAACCTTTTGGATTACTCCATTCCATTCTAGATAGTTGAAATTATTATGAAGTTTTTATATACGGTTTTTCCAAAGTTTTAAGCATTTTTAAAGCTTTAATAAGCTTAAAACTTTACTTTGCCTCCTCATATAATCTTTCCATAGGTTCTAGTTCTCTTGTCTTGAACTATGTTGAAGACAGTAAACATAGGTCTTCTCCCCTCTCCCTCAAAATACTTTTCTTCTTTAAGATAAACATTTCTAGGTTCTTCAAATGATGTTCATTTTTAAAGTGTGCTCACCAGGCTTGTTAACCTCAACCTCCTCAGAAAAAGTGGTTTGCAAACTATGCGCAATAATCCAGGCATGGCATTTTCAGGAAAAAGCACTGTAGGACTCTTTTCCTCATTCTAGACACCATCATCCCATTGAATTGTCTTTTCTGGGGTATCCTGTTATACTGTTGACATATATTAAGCTTCTAGTCCCTTAACAAATATAAATTTTTTTTGTTATCTTCTATTTAGTTATAGTTTCCTTATTCTGTACAGTTAATTTTTTATCCTAAATACAGTATAGAAATTTTTATATCTACATATATATACACACACATACATACATATAAACACATACATACATACATACATACATGTGTGTGTGTGCATGAAATTTCACCCCATCTAATTTGGTTCATTGTTCCCAATGGACCCAGTCTTTGATTCTCATTTCTGCCTTCCACTATATGAAATGTTGCTTTCAGATGTGTTCAACTCTTTGTGACCCTATTTGGGGTTTTCTTGGCAAAGATACTAGAGTAGTTTGCCATTTCTTTCTCCAACTTGTTTTACAGATGAGGAAACTGAGGCAAACAGGGTTAAGTGACTTGCCAGGGTTACCAGCTAGCAAGAATCTGAGGCCAGATTTGAGCTTAGGTCTTTCTGCCTCCAGGCTCAGAGCCTTATTTATTGTGCTACCTGGCTGCCCTATATGACCTGTACCTTGCAGCTTTATATCATCCCCAAATTTAGTAATTATGTTATCTATTTAATAAAAAGAGCTACATGTGCTATATTTCCATCTAAATCACTGATTAAATTTTTTAATCAACTGAGCCAAAAGCTCTGTAATCTGATGTTTGAAGTTTTCCTTTAGGTTGACACCAGTCTATTAATCAAAACAGCTGTTGTCTAGTTGTTTCAACCATTTGCAAATATAGCTAGCTACAATATTATTCAGCCCATGAGTCTCCATTTTGTCTACGTGGTATCATAAGTGACTTTTTCAAATATTTTGCACAAGGCCTTTAACAATTATTCCTTAGAACAGGAGGCTACATGAAAGCACAATACATTAATTTAAGATTATTCTCTTTTTGCTGTGGATATTAGCCAAAGTTTTGTCTTTGTTTTACTGTATGTGTACATATATCTGTGCCCATTAGCAATCTAAAATTTCTCAGCACTGGAAATGGTAAATGGCATCAGGGAATTATATATCAGTATATTTTTTAAAAAAAAGATGGAGCAGTTGGCTACCTTTGGAGTGCTGGCCTCTGTTAAATATGCACACAGAGATGAAGGGTCTTGGAATAACATCAAAAAAGACAGCAACCAGCTGTGTGATAGTCAGTTCTTCATAGACCAAATCCATACTGGTATTTGGGCACTCTAAACTCTGAGTTATTTGCTAGTGCAAACACAGGAAGAAGAAAACTGACTTTAGGAAGAGACACAAAGCTTTCGTTATCTGTCCTTACCTCCAACCGCCACTGAGGGACCAAAACCAACTCTTTGCTAAGGTACACCACATGCATCTGGTTGTTGTTCAGTGTCTCAGTGACGTTTGACTCTTTGTGACCCCATTTTGGGGTTTTCTTGGCAAAGATACAGGAGCAGTTTGCCATTTCTTTCTTAGGCTCATTTTACAGATGAGGAAACTGAGACAAAAAGGTAAACTGTCTTGCCCAGGGCCAAACAGCTTGTGAGACCAAGGTTGGATTTGAACTCATGAAGATGAGTCGTCCTGATCCCAAGTCTAGCGCTCTATCCACCATATCACCCGGTGGCCACCACAAGTAGCTAGACGGGTACTCAAAGAAAGGCAGGTAGTGCACACTGAAGGACTGAGGTCATCATGATTTGCTGAATCTAAAACTTTTTTCATAGACTTTTTTTTTCGGTTTTTCAACTGGGAGCTCATCTAAGAGACAGTTAAACAACAGCTGCTGTCAATAGCCTTAATGAGAGCTTCAGCTCTTCTCACACTCTGAGGATAGTCATTCAATACTGGTAAAATGGTAGTGAGTCTAGAGCAGTGGTTCTCAAACTTCCTAATGCTGGGACCCTTTAATATTCGTATGTGGGCGTGTCTGCATATGAGCAGACCTGCCTGGAGTGTATAGAGGAGGTTCCTAAGACCATTGGAAATACGTGTTTTCTGATGGTCTTAGGTGACCCCTGTGACCCCGTGAAAGGGTCATTCGACCCCAAAGAGGTCGCGACCCACAGGTTGAGAACCGCTGGTCTAGAACCACTCCTTGTTCCTTCTTGTCTTAAACAAGTTAGTTTATCCCACCCAGCCAGAAGGGCAAATTCTCAGTATACTCCCTGGAGAAGAGAGTTTGCTTCTTTCTGTGCTCCTCACAGAATCAAATTCCATAATTTCTTCCTATTACTACTGACAGCATTTAAAAGTATTTTCTAGACTATGGCCTAGTCTAATCTAAATTACGGACTCAAATTTCATTAAACTCTGCAAAAAGTGGGGAGCTTTCTAAAGAGACTGGGTGTGTATAGAACTCATTAGCCAACTTAGACTGTTAAAATTGATGTACAGAAGATGGAAGGAGGGATGAATACTGGGAGAGGAATAAAAAAGAGTGACAGTCTGGTAAGAAAAACATCAGGAAAACGAAAGGCCAGAGCTAGTCCAGGTTTATGATGAATAGTAAGGAAAAGAAAGGGGGATTTTTTATCTTTTGGCTAGGTTGTGGCAAGATGAGAATGCTGATTAGGGTGAATTGGATGACAATAATGGGCAATGGAGGGAAACAGTAACTACCCAACTCTTATTTTCCTTCTATCTTTTTTTCTTTATCAGGGAGGAAGATCTTCAGGGTAGGAAGATTGGAGGTGATTATTGGAGTATTGAAATCTAAGATAAATGTGGTAAAAGTAAGAGAAAGATGTCCTTAAAGAGTTCTATTTACCAGCTTCAGACAACAGCTTTGTATGTGCAAGATATATAGTGGGAAAATGGGACACAATCTCAGTGGAAAGACATTAGTAGTATGTGTATGTATGTGTGAGTGGAGGTAGAGGGGACTAGAGTCTATAAAAATCCTACTGAAGCAGGGGAGATTTGAGCTGAGTTTTGGAATCCAGGGAAGCCAGGAAATAAAAGTGTGAAGGGAGGATGTTCTAGGCATGTGGGACAGCCAATGAAAAGGCAAGGAGTCTGGAGATGGATTTTCATTTGTTCAGTATCAAAAAGGCCAGTGTCTTGTATCATAGAGTATGTGGAAGGAAATAAAATGTGAGAAGATTGGAAGAATAGAAAGGAACTATGTTGTGAAGGGTTTTAAAAGCTAAAACATGATTTTATATTTGATCCCAGAGATAATATTGAGTTCTTGGAGTTATTGAACAGGGTGGGTGTATTAGGTGAGTGAATAGGGTGGTCAAACCTTAGCTTCATGAAAATCACTTTGGTAGCCAAATGGATGATGAATTGAAATAGGAAGAGAGACTTGAGACAAGAAGACCAATCAAAAGTTTATTGCCATATTCCAGGAATAAGGTATTGAACTAGGGTGATGACTCTGTGAATGAAGGAAAGGGGACATTGACAAGAGATGTTGTTGAGGTAGAAATTACAAAAAATTGGCAATGTATATGAGTGTGAGTGAGGAATCAAGGATGACATCAAAGTTGTAAGCCTAGTAGAGAACTAGAAATTGAGGGGATGCCCATCAATTGGGGAATGACTGAACAAGTTGTGGTATATGATTGTGATGGAATACTATTGTGCTATAAGAAATGATGAACAGGTGGAGTTCAGAGAAACCTGTAAAGACTTATATGAAGTGATACAAAGTGAAACGAGTAGAACCAGGTGAACAATTGAGCACAGTAAGAGTAATACTGTAAGATGGTCAAGTGTGAATGACTTAGCCATTCTTAGTAAAAAATTCTCTCCATCCGCAGAGAAAGAACTGATGGAGTCTGAATACTCACTGAAGCATGCTTTTTTAAAACTTTCATTATCTTTCTTGGTGGTGTTGTTTTTGTTCATGTTTTCTTTTACAATACGACTAATGTGGAAATATGTTTTGTATGACTACACAAGTATAACCTATATCAAATTGCTTGTTTTCTCAATGAGGGGGTGGGGAAGGAGGGACAGAATTTGAAACTCAAAGTTTTAAAAATAAATGATATTTTCCG
This sequence comes from Pseudocheirus occidentalis, assembly GCA_028646575.1. Lineage (NCBI taxonomy): Eukaryota > Metazoa > Chordata > Mammalia > Diprotodontia > Pseudocheiridae > Pseudocheirus > Pseudocheirus occidentalis. Next base: position 192,540,829 of record CM053598.1, read on the forward strand.
TGTAATTGGGGAAAACAAAATACTAAATAAATACTTTTTTAAAAGTTGCAAGCCTACGTGACTGGGACAATTGTGTTTTCCTCTATCATATAGGGAGGTGTGGAAGTAGGGAAATTATTGAGAAGAGATAGTGAATACATGTTGGGTTTGAGATGCCTGTGGCAATACAGTTTGAGATATCCATAAAGCAGCTGGTGATGCAAGACTAGAGATCAGGAGAGAAGAAGGCCTAGATTCAAGTATTGCATTTGATAATAGGAAGCTTTATGACCCTAAGTAAATCACTCAGCCTTTTTAAGTTTTACCTAATCCATAAAATTAGGATCATTATACCTGTAGTACTTCATTCTACTATCTGAGGATCAAACAAAATAATGTATGTATACAAAATGCCAAGTACAGGGCAGCTAAGGTGGTGCAGTGGATAGAGTAGTGGACCTGGAGTCAGGAAGATCTGAGTTCAAATCTGACCTCAGACACTTATTAACTGTGTGGCCCTGGGCAAGTCACTTAGCTCTACTTGTTTCAGTTTCATCATCTGTCAAATGAGTTGGAGAAGGAAATGGGAAACCACTCCAATATCTCAAGAAATCACCCTAGTATGTCAAGAAAACTCCAAATGGGGTCATCAAGAGTTGAACACAATTGATATTACTGAACAACAAGAGCAAAAAAGAGCAGTGTAGTTATCCACATTGGAAAAGTAAAATGGATGAAGAATACGTGTGTGTGATATGCAGGTGAATGGGAAGCCCATTAAGCTACTTCACCAATATATATATCTGGGAAAAACATAGGTAGGCAATTATAACGACCTGGAATTAGATAGGAGGAAATGGGGAAATTGTGGTGCCTTAAGCGATTTCAAACTACTTGCCTGGTGCAAAAGCTCATCTGATTAACTGTCCTTCTGGTATTCCTATATAGCTGCAAACTGTGGAATGTTGTGATCTCAGAAGAATCAGAATTGTGGGCAACTAACTCAAAGCACAATGGGAAAATGTATAGTGGCTGAAGTAGACAACAGCATCACTCTAAGTGGTAACTTTTGTGCAAAAAATGGAAGAAAAAAAGACCTCAAAAGCATCTAAGACTAAGGAAGAATGTGAGCCAGTTATTTAATGAGAGTGATAGTTAACAGATATATAATCTAAGGACTACAGTGATATTCATACATTAAAAGAATCAGAAGACCTCTGAGGTTGGATTCTTTTTTTTTTTTTGGAGGGGGAGACAAGGCAATTGGGGCTAAGTGACTTGCCCAAAGTCACACAGCTAGTAAGTGTCAAGTGTCTGAAACCACATTTGAACTTTGATACTCTTGATTCTAGGGCTGGTATCCTATTGACTGAGTCACCTAACTGCCCCTGGGTTTGGATTCTTGACCTGAAGTACACGGATAAATTTCAGGGAATCTACGAACTTGAATGAGAAAAATAATTATGTTTTTATTTCTATCACAAGGCAGCTAGGTAAGAGGCAGTTAAGTTGCATACTGAATAGAGTTCTGGGCCTAGAATCTGTGAAAGACCTGAGTTCAGATGTAGCCTTGGACACTTACTAACTGCGTGACCCTGGGCAAGTTACTTAACCTCTGTCTGCCTGTAATAGCAAGCACCCCAGGATGGCTGCTAGCACAGGTTCTTTGATCTGCTTTTCTAAAGGAAAGAAACTCAAAAAGGATTAACAATCTTATTTAATCAATCAAATCTAGTATAGGGGAAAAAGTCAGCACTCTGAACTTCAGAGAATACAAATAGAAGTTACAAACAGACAAAAATACATACAAAAAGAGAGAAATAACACAATTCAGCACACAGGCTTCCAGCTTTCTGACCATCATATCCATACCTCATTAGTCACCAGAGAGAGAAGCATCAACATCTGGGTTTTCAAAGCGGGGGGGGGGGGGTTCAATGGCTACCCAGAGTCTCATTTGGCCAAATCATACAACTCTTCCCAAAGTGAGCCCCAAAGCAAAACCTCACCTCAGAGTATATATAGCCTTCTCCTGGATCAGAGGACATCACAACCTTCATGACCCACTTGACTACAAAGTAACAAAAGTTGTGCCTTCCTGAAAAACAAGCCTGCCACCACAGGCTTCAGGTGAGTACATGCAGCCTATTAGGGGGCAGAGAATATTTTCAAATGAGGAAAATTTAGGCTTATTAAGGGGCAGGGAAGATCTTCAAATTACCATTACTATTACACTGCCTCAGTTTCCTCGAGTGTAAATTGGGAATCAAAAATGGCACCTACCTCACAGATGAGAGGTGTGTTCTCTCTCACAGAGAGAACAGATGAGACAATATTTGTAAAGCATTTAGCAGAGTGAGTGGCACACTGTCCACATTTAATAAATACTTATTTTGTCTCTACTAATCTCTGAGGGAAATTTAACATCTTCAGTTATTAGAAACATTATTCTGAGGCTTCAGTGTTCTATGACACAAATAAGGTTAAGAACTTTTCTAGAGAATATTTACAAAACAAAAAAGATGTGGACAAAAATGAAAAGGAATGAGAGAGAGAGGATGATGGTTATTACCTGAACCAGTCTCTAGCAGTGCAGAGAGTTCAAGGATCTGCTGAGGTATGTGAATGGCCACTAAAAATAGAGCACTGGGCTGGATGGCTAAAGTGACCCACTGTACTTCTGGTCTTACACTCTTTGTGTGTTAGACTCAAGACAGAATATGAAAGGTTCTGTTTCAAATGTTTGTGCTACAAATAATCCCTTGTAGAGATTTTCCAGTAGCCTACCCTACTGAATAATCTCAATTTATTCCCCAGCTGCTTCATTCAGAAAAAAAATACTTTTTAATAGGCCACAAAATGGTGTCTAGGAAATGAGGCCTACCTTGATTATATGAAACAAGTGGACAAGAAACAAGAGAAGGAAAACCAGCTAAGCACGGGCATTTATCTGTGACAGAGGAAGAACAAAAGGTTCTGGGTTCCTTGAGTCAGCAATGTTACCCATTTAGTGTGACTGGACCAGAGATATTCTCCTCATCCCGAACTTGGTGCAAACTGCTGAAGTCCAGCCTTCTGCAAGAAGTCTTTCTTGGTCCTCTGCAATCTTACTCCTTCCCTTCTAAGATTATCTCCAATTTGCTCTTTATATATCTTATTTACACATGCTTGTTTGCATGTTGTCTTCCTTCATTAGACTGCAAGCTCCTTGAAGGCAGAGATAGTGTTTTTGCCTTTCTTTGTACATTCAGCACTTAGCACACATGCTAGGTGCTTTATAAATGCTCTTGACTTGACCAAGGAACCTAGCACTCCTCCTGTCAAGGATCTCTTCCCTTAAAGCAGTGGTTCTCAACCTGCAGGTTATGTTCAATTTGTAACAATGAAAATACATCCTGCATATCGGATATTTACATTTCAATTCATAACAGTAGCAAAATTACAGTTATGAAGTAGCAACAAAAATAATTTTATGGTTGGGGGTCACCACAACATAAGGAATTGTATTAAAGAGTCGCAGCATTAGGAAGGTTGAGAACCACTGTCTTAAAGCAAGATGAAAGATTGGAATGGCCAGTTCAGAAAACCCAACTGGAAGTTCAGTGAGAAGGATTCATTAGTGACTAGGGACCCTAAAATGATCACTGAGGTCAAGCATCAAGAATGACTTGCTACAAACTGCTAGCTCTACACTCCCCTTCTAACAAAATAATATTTTTTGTTGTTTTTTGCAAGGTAATTGTGGTTAAGCGATTTGTTCAGGGTCACACAGCAAGTGTCAAGTGTCTGAGGCAGGTTTTGAACTCATGTCCTACTGACTCAAGGGCCAGTGCTCTATCCCCTGTACCACCTAGCTGCCCTGAAGAATATTCTTTAAAATGATAGCTTGGTAAGCATAAGATTATACATTTCAATGCTAGGGGATCCATAGTTTCACTATGTTTGGTAAAGATAGACCTGAATGGAAAGATAATAGTTTAGGAAGGAGAAAAGTAAGTGTTCAAATCATGCAACTTAATGTAAATTACCAGAGAAAACACATGTTTTCCAAGCCATCATTTATATTACTCTGCCTAGTGCTCATCCTTAGAAAAGCAACTGGAAAATATTCCTTTCAAAAATCAATTGGAAAAGAGGACACTCATAACCTAGCCCTTGGTTCTAGCACTACCTTAACAATGAAGTACAGATTCCATCAGTGCTTTGATACCTCTGAGTTTTGATCCCTCTGAGTGCAACTAAACATGACAACAGATTTCTATTATTACTATCTAATGATTTTACAATTTAGCAAAATTGCAGACTAGTAAAATAATAAAATATATTACTTAGTCACATTATGATTTTGGGTGGTGAGACCAGGAGGTGGTCTCATTGGTACAGCAATGAGCATATAAACTCCCTCAACTGATGGAGATTGGTAGTTCATCGTTAATTTATACAGTATAGAGTTGCCTTGGGCACTGAGAGGTTAAGTGATTTGCCCACAGTCACACAGCTACTATGTTTCAGAGCTGCGACTTGAACCCAGGTGTTGCTGACTTCCATAGCCATGTCACGCAGCTTCTTCTTAGTTCCAATGATAGACTTGGGATAATACAGAGCCCAGAATGTCTGTGCTTTTTTTGAATAGATACTGGCCATAGCCTAGCAAAGAATGAAATCTGAACTAACAATTACCCAATGTATCTTGGTCCCTTGTTAAAGAGTTGGTCTGGGAAGGGAGGCAAATGAACACCTGACATTTGAATCAAACCTGTGCATCCTCATATGTGTATCTCCCTGGATCTTTGACATTTTGACTTGTTTTCTCATAGCTGTGAGAATCCAGGTTGATTGCACTTTGGGCTCCAGGAGCCAGAAACTCTTGCCAAATTTCTTCCACCCGAGATGCCACATCCTGTAAAGGTTGTTTCTTGAGATCTTGGACAGCCAACCAAAACCTTGAATTGGGAGCATAAAGAAACCATTAATTTCACGAGGCAGACACATACATTCATAACTCTTGTTTTTCCTTAGGTCAGGTTCTAGGACTGACAGCTTGTAGTATTAATTCTCAACACAGTCCTGTCTGAGTCACCTGCTCTAATGTCATTTTATGGAATCCATTTGCAATGGAATTGATGATGTTAAAAAGGACTGCATTTGCTGCTTGGGAGACCTGGGCATAAATGTTCAAAATCTGATTCATGGCAATGCTTTGCTTAGAGAAGGAAAACTTCCTTTCCTCTATGTCAGTGGTTCTCAACCTTCCTACTGCCAGGACCCTTAAATAGTCATATGTGGGTGTGTCTGCATGTGGGAGGACTTGCCTGGAGATAGATAGAGGAGGTTCCTAAGACCATTGGAAATACGTGTTTTCCAATGGTCTTAGGCGACCCCTATGATCCCTGTGAAAGGGTCATTTGACCCCAAAGGGGTTGTGATCCACAGTTGAAAACTTGCTCTATGTCCTAATTTGTGACTAAATATATGATTCAAGGATGTCAGGATAACAATCTGTACAACTACAAGATTGTAGAGGAAAACAATTGTGAAAGGACTATGATCATATATGATCAATGCAATGGTCATTTAGAACACCAGAGGACTGATCATGTTTCCCATGTCTTAGAATACAGGTGATGGACTGGGGTGTAGAATGAGGCATATGTCTTCAGACAACCAATGTATCAATTTGTTTTATGTGACTGCATTTTATTGTAACAAGAGAGTGCTATTTTTTTTCTTTTGGAGGTAGGGAGAATCTAGGGGGAGTGGGGAAGTAATAAGGATGATACTGAAAAAAAAGAAGAAAAGAAAGAAAAGAAAATTGAGGAATCATTAGAATACACACAGGAGAGAGTAGAAGAATATTTCTAAGGAGACACAATAAGCAGGGAAGTATCAGAATTATCATGTGAAACTTGAAACATATCTTCCCCCTCTCCCTAAACAATAATAAAGCCAAGTTGAATCTATGTGATGTGGAGACTTGTAGCTTCCTATGCAGTCCCCCTTTCTTTTCTTTATATAGAGAAATGCTTATACTCATTGATATTTAAATTCAGAATCATAAAAGGAAATTTTTTGTTAAAATAATAAAAAATGTAGTTAGAATGAGCCACAGGAAGTATAAGGAGAAGATTTGTATGAACTGATGCAAATCAAATAAAGCAGAACCAGGAGGGTAATATACACAATGACTATAGTAAAATAAATGAAAACACCACTAAATGCTGAATTTCAGTGCAACACATTTCATTCCTCTCAGTAAAGAAGTGAGGGCAGCATTGTGGATGCACAGATCCACAATGCTGCTAATGCTATCAGATGGGGGTTGCTTAGGATGGTTGTTTTTTTTAAATTATTTTTCTTCTGTTACTATGGAGGTGAAGTGTGTGGGTGCATTCAAGAATGCGCACATATGTGTGTGTGTGCACACGTGCGCAAATACATGGAGTAAATGACAACAGTGTAAAAAGAGTCTTCCATAAAACTTAAAAAAAAAACTCAATCAATAAGGAGGAGTAAGGAGGACCATAGAGAATTTTAGAGCCCATTTTAGGCATTAGAATTAATTCCTTTGCAGATAAGGACAATAAAAACGGAATCGACAAACAAAGTTTCTTTTTAGAGGAAAATGGGCCAAACAGGTGTAACATTGTCTTGGACATGGCAGTACTACACAGGAATCAGTGTTGAAGGTGCCTGTGCGGAGCCAGCAGCGATAGGGGAAGGAGGAAGGAGCACTCTGATTAAGCACCCTATGAGGGAAGGCAAAGAGAAAATTCTCCCACCTTCCTCTTTCTCTCCCATTGGCCATACAAAACCAGTATGGTTGTTAAGAGAGCTGGGCACCAGAGGCCAAAGCTGAACCCTTGAAAGCAGCATCTAGTCCCCGGTGATGGCCCCAAAGTGGATACAGTCAGGGACAAAAATGTTTTTGTTGGTAAGGATGGATGATATTAGTAACTACAACTATTCTAATGTATACAGCACTTTTCTGTTTACAAAAGGTTGGTAGGTTTTGCAGCAGGTAGAGCACTGACTGGAATCAGGAAGAACTGATTTAAATCCTGTTTCAGATATCTACTAGCTGTGTGACCCTGGGTAAGTCAATTAACTTCTCTCTGCTCCAGTTTCCTCATATGTATAATGAAGCCATAAAAGCACTTACCTCCCAAGGCATGTAAAACATTGGGAAAAACTTCAAGTACTCTATAAATGTTAGCTGTTGGTAACAAAAGTGTTTTCCTCACAAGAACCCTGTCACAGGTAGGACAGTGTATTATTATCCCTCTTTTATATATGACAGAATTGATTCAGAGAGGTTATGAATTCAGTCACACAACTAGCTGGTGGTCAAGTTGGAGACTCGAACCCCATGTCACAAGATCTTAGGATTGATATCTGAAAGGGATTTCAGGGATCATCAAGTTTAACCACCTCATTTTATAGTTGAGGAAATGGAGACCTAGCCTGAAATCATCTAAGTTATAAGTGGAAAAATTGGTATTTAAAGTCAGATCTTTTGACCCCCCCATCGATTACTCTTCCATGTTTGGGGCAGGTTGGGTACATCTTCTAAAGTATAAATGGGAGGGGGGGAGTTTCGCTGGATCAACATTAGTTAAAGATGAAAACACCGAGGCTGGAGATGTGATCCATCCCTAACAACATGAAACAGAACAATACAGAAAAAGACAGTGACCCAGTGACATCAAGAATACCAACAGTGACGCAGATGAGAATCGTTATCTGATCATCATCATCATCATTGGCATTCTCATCTTCATCCTCATTCACATTTATCCCATACCATGAGGTTTACAAAGTACTTTTCTTACACCAGTATTGGTGACCAATCAGAATGTCATTAAGGTGCATTCTAATCTTCATCTTCAGTGAAACCTACCTGTTTTCTTTAAAGGTTAACTTGTGTTGTCATTTCACAGATTTTCAGTCATGGGCACATCACTAAGGTGACGCCCTGTGGCCATTTGAGGTAAGTACAATTCCCTTTATGGGAAGAGAGAGCCCCTGAATAATCAGTGGAAGAAAATTCATGCGGACAGTCTACAAGTTTGAGTCTTCACACTCCCCTCCTCCCCTCCCCCTCCTCTCCTCCCCCTTCTCTCCTTTCTTTCCCTCCTCCTCCTCTTCCCCTTCTTCCTCCTCCTCCTCCTCTTCCTCCTGTTCCTTTTATACCTCACTCCAACAAGGAAGAAGGGAAGGGAGAAAAGAGAAGCAAAGAGCTCAAAAAGAACCCTGGGCATGGCCTCACTTCAGACAGCAAAGATAATTTAATGGGAAGGGTTAATATGTAATATTTAAATGTAAAGGCCTACCTTAGGTTTACAGTAGGGAAACAGAGTTCTGTCACTGATGGGCTATGTGGAAAATAAAAAAATTTGAGTGCTGGTTCCGATATCAGACCTGGGTTCAAATCTCCATTCTGCTACTTGGACAAGTCACTGAAATTCTTTGGGCCCTGGTTTCTACATCTATAAAATGATCTGTAATTTGGTCTCAAAGTTTTGTTCTTGCACTATATCCTATGATCTGATGTGATTTGCTAAACCATCATTCTGGTCTCTCAGCTTCCTCATCTGTAACATAGGTAGCTAATGCTAGTTGGTAGAGGCAATGTAGATAGTATGATTCTGAAAATAACTCCTCTCGAGCTTTGAGGCTGATTTTCAGGAAATACCTGCAATTCATTTAGTCAAGGAAGTGGGATGGTAGCATACTGGCCAACCAAACCTGATACTCGAATCACCACATAAACCAAGAGACTTCACAGTGTTTGCAAACATGATGCATACCTTCAGTCCGGTTCCATATTATCTTGGATCGTGGACATTTCTCATTGTGAATTGCATCTGATTTCATTTTGGGCCTCTAGCCAGTATTCCTTTTCCTGCCCTCCACTACCACCTCAAATTCTTTGACTCTTTTCCTGTCATTGTTCCTAGGTATACTTGTTCTTCTGGGAATGGGGGTGAAAGGAACATGCAGTGGACTCCCAAAGGAGATGGGAGAATTCTAATCAGACAGTGAAACTGCAGAGTTGTTAGATAACCATTGGAACTGGTTTCCCCATCTCAGTGCCATGGCTCCCTTAAACTCAAGAGCTTGGTATTCGTTCCCTCTCAGGTTCTATGATACCAAAGGGGGTGCAACTAGAACTGGGACCCTAGAGATAGAAGAGAGATGATTCCAGCACTCTAATTTTATATGTGATAAAACTCTGGTCCACACTAAATCCAGCTCTTTTTTATCTTGCTACACTGATACAAACTGATATTTGATAGTGCTGTCACTTGTGAGAATAACTGTGAGGTGTATGGGTTTTTTTTGAAGCATGATGGGATACATGGAAGGATGTCAATGATATTTGCGAATTACTGCTTAAGAAACAAGTGAGTAGAGACTTTCAATTAAGATGGTTATAGGAAAGGCTGTAAAGGAAACTAGGTCTCTCATATCACCTCCAGAAAAGATCAACAAAAGGCACCAGATCAAATAGTGACTAAGAAATCCAGAGAGAGCCAAAAATAAGCATCGTCAGCCAGCTGAGGACTACATAAAAAGACAGCCAGAAGCCTACAGGCATCAGGAAAGGGATCCTGTCAGGGATGCCAACATGAACTCAGGTAAATCACCCAGAAGCCTGTCAACACTCCTACTGGGATGCTCCAGGAGGGACTGAAACCTGCTAGCACTCTGAGCACAGACATACCAGGAGATGTGGAAGCCAATGGCAGGAACCTGGGAAATTTAGTTAAGGGAAAACAGGACCTGAAAACCCCATTCATGAGTGTAGGATGGGGGTGGGTGTGGGGGAAACAAGTCAAGATGGTGTAGTAAAAGCAGGGATTTACTTGAGCTCTCCCCCAAAGCCCTCCAAATGCCTGTAAAAATGATTCTAAACAAATTCTAAAGCAGCAGAGCTCACAAAAAGACAGAGTGAAACAAATTTTCATCCCAAGGAAACCTGAAAGATCAATAGGAAAGGTCTGTTGCACCAGGTTGAGAAAGAAGCACAGTCCAGCACAGGCTGTGCCAACACAGACTGGATTCCAAGCAAACCCGGAGCAAGCCTCAGGGAACTGAATCATTGGCAGCTGTGACAGTTTCCAGACTTCTCAACCCACAAATGCCAAAGACAACTTAGAAGGTCAATAGAAAAGGTCTGTGGGACCTGGGTGAGAGGATATTGTGGTCTTGTCGCAGCCTCAGCACATCCCTGACCCCAGCAAACCAGGAGTAGACCTTGGGAGTGACTGAATCAGCAATGTTAGTGGCAAGAATTTATAAGGTTCTTTTTTCTGGCACTGAGGCAGGACTCTGTTGCTTTGCCCATACTTGAGTCTTGGTTGAAGACTTGGGTGGCAGTCCTAGGGCAAGGAGCATGAGCATAGCCGAGTTTGTGGCAGCAGTGAAGAGGGAACTCTCCTTACAGTTCCAGGGCAGAAAAGAGTGCTTGTGGTCATGCACTGACCAGAGCACAGGCTAGGAGAGGAATAAACTTCTTAGCTTATAATGCCTTGGAAGAACTGAAAATTTATAGGTCCTTTGAAGTATCTCTGAAAATAACTGCACAAAACCCTGAAGCTTGGGAGTGTACATGCTCTACAATGCAAGCAGAGCCCTACCTTAGAAAAGAGTTAAAAATTCAAGTAATTGGCTGGGAAAATGAGTAAACAACAACAAATTCAGACTCTATAAACTTATTTTGGTGTCAAGGGAGATCAAAACACACACTCAGAAGAAGATAACAAAGCCAAGGACCCTACATTCAAAGCCTCCAAGAAAAATATGAATTTGTCTCAGGCCATAGAAGAGTTCAAAAAGGATTTTGAAAATCATGTAAGAGAAGTAGAGGTAAAATTGGGAAAAGAAATGAGAGTGATGCAAGAAAATCATGAAGATTAGGATGGGGAAGAGCCTAACTTTGGCATAGAAGTCCCCAACCAGGAAGTAATGTTGGAAATACATGATTCCTAAAACTGAACAGAAGAAGACCGACACTAGACACAATGAAGAAGTATCACGGGTCAAGAAGTACCCAAGAGGTAAAACCAGAAGAGTATAACTCCACAACAAACCTCAGAGGAAAAGAAAAATGGCTTGATCAGAAATACCATACACAAAAAGAAAAGGGTAAAAAAAATGAAATGAAAATTATGGAGGAAAAAAAGAGAATAAAGAGCTTACAACAAAAAATAGCAAAATCATTGAAAATCAGCATGGAGCAAACAGAACTCAAAGATTCAATGAGACAAAAAGAAATATTGGGGAAAATGAAACAGAAGAAAATGCAATGTGCCTGCAATCATAACTAACTGACCTAGAAGAAAAAAAAGATTAAAGAGAAGCAATTTAAGAATCCTCAAACTCCCTGAAAGCATAACCAAGCAATAAAACCTGTACATAATACTCGAAGAAACTTTAAATACAAACTGCCCGGATGTATTAGAATCACAGGGCAAGGTAAACATAGAAAGAATCTACCAGTTGCATCCTGAAAGATAGCTCAAAAGGAAACTTCCAGAAATATGATAGCCAAAATTTATACCTTCCTTGTCAAAGAAAAAAATATAATGAATAACCAGAAAGAAAAGAATTTATGTCACAAGGAACCACATTCAGAATCACACAAGCTTTGTCAATAAATACTCTAAAAGAGAGAAATTCTTAAAATATGACATTATAAAAGATAAAAAAATAAAGAATTATAACAACAGTATGACTTTACAGAGAAAAAAAGGATCTTTAATAAAATAAGGACTTCTAGGTATTTCTAATGAAAAGTTCAGAACTGAAAAGAAAATTCAAAATGCAAACTCATGAATCAAGTCTAGAAAAGTAATTCAATTTCAGCAAGTAGAAATAGGTAAATAATGATGAAATTATCATATTCTAATAGGGGTTAAAGAGATAAGTGCCCCTTTAAAATCTTAATAGCCTCTTAGAGGGAGATAAAAACATTAAAAATATAGAGATTAGATGTGGTTTTGTTCTGCTTTGAAGTTCTTAAGAGTGAAGAAAAGGAAAGGAAAAAGAATATACTAGGGAAGAAGTACAAACAACTATTATAACTAAGGCATGCAAGAAATATGTGCAAACATGAAAAAAGAGGTGGGAAAGTGGACATCCTAAGAACTTAATCATTATCTAAACCAAAAAGGCATGCACACACATACGCAGTTACCTTAAAAATAAATTAAACTTAAACAGGGCATAGACAAAGAGAAGAAAGGGTGGGGTGTAAAAGGGAGGACAGATTCATGGAAGCAAAACAAACTTCAACTTCAGAAGTGAATTATGAATGAGGGTATCAAAAAGAAAGAAGGGTAAGAACCAATGATTGGAGTCTGGGTGAAATGAAAGGAGGAGCAGTGTAATAGAAGATGACTATGTCAATTACAAAACACTTCTGTTTATCACAATCCTCTCTAACCACCTTCCTTCTAAAGAATTATGTGGAGAGCAATGGGAGGAAGTGGTATATAAGATACAATAGAAGAAAATATAAATTTAATAACCACCACTGTAAACATAACAAGATAAATTCACCCATAAAACAAAGGAAGGGAATAAAAAGGATCAAAAGACAGATTTCAACAATAACTTATTTATAAGAAATGAACTATATATACAAAGATGTCCACAACTGGAATGGAGGGCTGGAATAGAATTTATTATGCTCCAAGTGAATTTATAAAAATACAGGCAGCTATCATGATCTCAGACAAGATAACAGTAAACTTAGACATGGTTAAAAGAGAGAAACTATATCATTCCTAAAAGTGCCTTATACAATGAAATATCAATATTTACTAACATATACACTGTATGATACAGTATCAAAGTATTTAAGGGAAAAATTAATTAACTCACAGGGTAAAATAGAAAACAAAACTCCAATAGTTGAGGAGTTCAATGTGTTCCCTCTCCTTTATGTTAAATAAATCTAAAAAGGGTTAAACAAAAAAGAAGCTAAAGACTTGAGCAGAATTTTTTTTAAAAAGATAGATTTAATAGGTCCTGGCAATTATTGAATGTGACTTGTAATGAATATGGATCTAGCTCTGCTATTCATGGTACCTTATAAAAACCAACTATATGCTGTGGTATAAAAACCTTGTAAACAAAGGCAGAAAAGCAGAAAGATTAAACATATCTTTTACTGACTCCGATGCAATAAAATTATCATCAATAAAGGGCATCTGAAGAAGGAGTTCAAACTTAAATGAAGACTAAATCCTTTAAGCATACATATTGGTCAATCAAAGAATAAATCAAAGAAGCATAGGTGAATTCTCAAAGGAAAAAAAGATCTACAACCAAATGAATTAATAAGTAAGGTTAATCAAGCATCCAAAGAACAATTAATTCTAGCATTACAAAAACCATTTGTGAAAGTAAGAAAGGGACGAATTCTAACAAATTCTTTGTATGGATCAAATAGTTTTTATGCTTAAACCAGGAAGAAACAAAAAGGAAAAATTATAGAGCAATATGTTCCTAATTATTTTTAATGAAAATATTAAACTATTAGTAAAAAGGCTACATAAAAATATTTAATAGCTTATCTGCTATAGCTAGATTGTACTTATACCAGGAATTCAGAGTTGGTTTAATTTTAGGAAAACTATAAATACAACAGACATCACAATAAGAATCACATAAAAAAAAGTAATCGGCGTTAAGTGACTTGCTCAGGGTCCTATAGCTAGTAAGTGTCTAAGGCCAGTTTTAAACTCAGGTCTTCCTGACACCAGGGTCAATGCTCTATCCACTATACCGTCATGTTGCTCTGATGTTTTCAATAGATGTGGGAAAAGCTTTTTTTTAAAGTACAATACTCACTTAAAAAGAAAACATTAAAACTATAGATATAAATAAACCTTTCCTTAATATTTCAAATAGTATCTATTTAAAACCAAGAGCCAACTTTATTTGTAAAGGAAAAATGCTAAATGCCTTCCCATAAAGACCAGGGGTAAAGCAATCCACTCATCCACGAAAGCAATTTTGGCACTATATTCCTCAAAAGTCATTTAACTATCCATATATCCCAAAGAGATAAAATACTCCACAAGGTACAAAAACATTTATAGCAGCATGTTTCGTTGTAGCAAAAAACCTAGAAACTAAAGCAGTGTTGATAAACTGAGGAGTGGCTGAACGAATTATGTTATACCACTATATATTATTGCATCATAAGAAATTGTGAAAAGGACAAAAATCAGAAACTCTTGGGAAGCAGCAGAAACTGATATAGAGTGAAATGAGAAGAACCATAAGTAAATTCCTATTATGACTGCACCATTGCAAAGAAAAATAACTTTGAAAAACTTAAGAATTTTTTATATCATTGTGACCAATCATGACTATAGAACACTTATGAGGAAGCATACTTCTCACCTCTTGGCAGAGAAGTGATGAATTAGAGGCATAGAATGAGACAAATATTTTCAGACTTGGCCAATTTTGGGATTTGTTTTCCTTGGCTATGCTTCTTTTTTTTTAAGGGAAAACTTTTTGTTTGGGGGAGGGAAGAGTCAGGGTAAGGGTGAAGGCAGCTATGGTTAAACCAAAAAGAAAAGAAATCAGAGTATCATGGAAACATTTTTTTTAAATGTGCAGAATAGAAGGGCATCTTCTAGAGCGGAATACATAAGCAGGCCAGCTATGGAACTAATGCACTGAATTTTTTATATAATTAAAAAAACAAGTTATTTGAAATATAGGTTTGTGGTTCACTTACAATCCTCATTTTCTATTCTTTGTATATGAATGTATGTTAATGTTGGTATTTGTCAAGTTCAGAACAACAGAAAATTCAAATTAAAATCCTATTAAATAAGAAAAGAAGAAAAAAAAACTAAAAATATTTCTCCAAAGGAGAAGAAAGGGTCCTGGAGAATAGATGTTAAAAAGATGACATCACTGACTTGCTCTGAGCTACATAATGCAGCATGCTAGAATCATTATTATACTGTTTCTTATATTACAATGCCTCCAGATTAAAAAAAAGACTTGTCCTTCAATTAAATTTAAAAAAAATATTTACTACTTACTATATGCATAGTACCCCAATAGAAGGGGGAAAAAATGGTCCAGACCTCAAGGAATACACAGGCACATTCTATAGATAGAAATGATAGATAGGTACACAGATAAGTAATATAAAATCTATGCAAAGTAAAATATAAAAATGCAAAGAGGAAGACAATATGAACACATGGAGGTTCAGGAAAGGCTTCATACAGGAGGTATCACTTATATTCTAAAGAAAGCTAGGAATTACAGGAGGCAGAGTTGAGAAAGGAGTTTATTCCAGACTATGGACTGTTTGTACACAGGCACAAAGGAAGGAAATAGCACGTTGTTTATGAAGAATTGGCCATCAAGCCAGTTTGATCAGAATTGAGAGTTCACAAAAGGGAGTATGGATTGGGACCCAAGAAATGAAGAACTTTAAATACAGGCTGAAGATTTTATATTTTTCCTAGGGGCAATAGGGAGTCACTGAACTTTTTTTTTGAGGGAGGGGAATAACATGGTCAGATTTCTGTTTTAGGAATATCAATTTGGATGAGCTGGATGGAGAAAGAGATTTGAAGCAGAGAGACCATTTAGGAGGTAATTGCAACTGTTAAAGTGAGGAAATAATGAGGGTCTGAACTAGGATAGGGGCTGCATGAGTGGAGAGAAGGGAATGAATGAAAAAGATGCTAGATGTAACATAAGATAGACAAGACTTGACAGCTAACTGACTATGGGAGTGAGAAGCTAAGGTTACAAACCTGGGAAGGAAAACTGAGGTAATGCTGGGAGGCCAGAGGACAAACTTCCTTTGGGCCACTGCAGTCAGCATCATTAATGCAGGCATTCTTCCCAAAGCCTGCTGGGGCTGTGCAATTTCTCACACAAATGGGGGACATCTGGATCATTTCCTATCCTCATTACAGTCCCAAGAAGGCATTCATCTTGTGCAATTTTCTGTCCCTTGTGCCCTAGAAGAACTATTGGGTCTTCTGGGAAGACCTTTGGAAGAAGTAAAGGACCAGACTGCTCCTGACCTTTGCCTGTCTCCTGTCGTTAGAGACTGCCCCAATGCTCTCTGTTGTCTGGGAGATTCTGTACAGTGTGCTATATAACCCAAGGGAATGAAGGTCCAATTTTTCATCTAACCATGAATTTTAAAATAATCTTAAAAAAAACCAATGAAATTCGAAATGTTCAGAATCTATTGGGAATCCAAAGTGATAATGATGTAAGGGATAAAAATTGTACCACAAAAGGAGAATTGGATATGGCTGCATGGGTCTCTTTCCCCTGGCATTTCTTTGCTGGGCTCCTCGCTCAGCACATATCATGGGCGCTCTCCTGTCAGCTGCCTGCATTCCCCTGAGATGACCTGCCGCATCTGGGCTATGGTCACATTGACAAAGCTGTCAAAATGGCATCTGGCCACGACTTCAAAGGAGCCTTTGCTTGATTTGAAATTCTGGGCAGGAGCTGTGGTTTTGTGCTATCTTTGAGCCCCACAGTCCTGAACTGGGACCCTCAGACCCCTGAACTCTCAGCTTCCAGGCAAATATTTCCACTGAAAGAAAAGCAGTTACTGATGGGTTAGAAGAAACATGGTCCTGGTTTCCTTCACATTCAGCTCTTATCAAACGACTGCAGGTATCTTGCTTCGCCTAGAATGCCAGCAGGGAATCAACGGCAGAAAAGCCACCCGCCCAGCACTAAGCCTCTTTTACTTAATGCAGAAGGCCGGGAATGACTGGTGAGTCACAAAGATGCATTGGTATCATGGAGAACCACCTGTTCTTCCCTTCTCAGAGTCACTGCCAGTGAACAGCCATCAACCAGTGTGCTAGCAGTTTGTACAGCCCTAAGGATCTCCCTCCATTCAAAATCCGGGGCTCCAAAGAAACCTTTTGGGGAGAGGGCAGGGCAGGGAGGCTGGGAGGAAGATAGGCTAAGGACAAATACCATTAACACTGGGGCAGAAATGTAAACATCCACACAGGCAGGATCAAGGCAAGTTCAGAGCCAGCTTTTTATTTCCTCCCAGCCTGGCATTTTGGGTCCTTTGCCACAGGAGGTAGCTTTTAAAAATGGTTACAGAATCAGGAGCTCCCGTGGTGGCCAGCAGTTCTGAAAATGCTGCCAGGAAGGTCTGCCTGGTACAATGGGAGAGCTCCTTGGCTCACAGCATTTTTCCTAACCAGGCACTGGAGTGTGTAAAACAGCTTCAGCAACTACCAAAGTACTCAGCTTAGTTCCCAAGCTAAGCAAACTCCTTTATAAGAAAAAGAGTTTCCATGCCCTCTGCTGGCCAAAGTTGGACACAGGCAGAATGGACTGAACTTGAAACACCGGTCTACCTCCTTATTTCTGGAATCTTTCATAGCAACATCAATGTTGTGATTCTCTGTTATATCGTCTGCAAAATGGGGATAGTCATAGTACCTACTTCACAGGGCTGCCATGAGAATCAAATGAAAACGAGTTACATAAAGTGCTTTGTCATCCTTAATTATACTGTTGAGTCATTTCAGCCATATGTGACTCTTCGTGACCCCATTTCATAGTTTCTTGGTAGAGATACTGGAGTGGTTTGCCATTTCCTTCTCCAATTCATTTTACAGATGAGGAAACCGAGCCAAGCAGGGTGACATGACTTTCCCAGGGGGAACACAGCTGGTAAGTGTCTGAGGCTGGATTTGAACTTAGAAAGGTGAAATCTTCTTGATTCCTAGTCCACTGTTCCACCCACTGCACCACCTAGCTTACCCTTACCAACTTTAATGATGTATAAAAATGTCAGCTGTTTGGATGATCAGTTCCATTTACCTGGACATGGCTGAAATGTTTTGGAGTTCTACCACTTTTTTCCTCATCTCTTTTAACTATTGGTCATATTTGGGCTAGGAACAAATTCCACTGAGCATAGAGTACACCCTGTGGTCTTGACAGGACTTTGGGGTCTCTGTGCTAGTTCGCTTCTCCTAGGGGGCAAACTTGGAGCTTCCCCCATGTTCACTTTTAATTGCTTCTTTCAGCTGACACTGTGTGGAACAGGGGTAATCAATCTGCAGGTTAGAAGAACAACTCCATTCTCTCAGGAGATGGAACAGCTCATAAAAAATGTAAGGGGTTCTCTTTCTTGCCTGTTTGGATGTTTTAACTCATGCCCTGCCATCTTACGAATTGTGCTAAGCTAGAGAAAACCAAAATAAGATGTATAGGGGACATTTTGAAGGGATAAGACAGAGAGAAGAATATGTGAAATTATTTAGCTTTACATGGAAGGCCTTCTACAATCTCATTCCAACCTACCTTTGTGGTTTTTATATTTCATTATTCTCCTTTATGGACTCAATGTCTGGCCATAATGAGCTATAGCTGTACCCTGAGTTCTTTGTACCATCTCCTGCTTCTCTGTAGAGTACTGGCATAGGCCATTCCAATCTTGTTCCATCTCATTCTACAAAAATGCTTCTCTTCTTTCAAGACCCATTTTTGGTGCTACCTCTTCTATTATCCCCCAAGTTGAATCTGATCTTTCCTCAAATTTTCCTAGGGCATTTTGCCTGGATCTTTCCTTTGCCCCATCAGTTGACAATCATTTATAATAATCACTCTATCTAGTATTACACATATCAGTATATGCTATATATATGTGTATGCATATATAGACAAATATATGGTTGTGTGTATATATCTATAAACCTATCAATACCTATCTATCTATCTGTCTGTCTGTCTGTCTGTCTGTCTGTCTGTCTATCCTCTCTTATCAGAGTCAGAACTCCCTGAGGACAGTGGTCCTATTCTTTTTCAAGTTAATATCTGCAGCACCCAGTGTTGTTGATTTCTGCTCTCCCTACTCTGTGTCTTGCACACAGTAGGCATTTAACAAGTGTTTGCTAATTGACATTCAATTTGACAGCTTTGTCGATGTGACTACAGCCCAGATGTGGCAGGTCATCTCAGGGCAATGCAGTGTTTTGATCTTCCTGTCGTTAAAACACTAAGAGAAAGGGAAAGAAGTGCAGATTTGGATTGAAAGAGATACCACTAAAGCTGTTCATTTTTTCAAATGAGAAAACTGTGGTCTAAGGAAGTTTAATGACTTGATCAAGAACACAAAGCTAGGATTTATTTGAACTTAGGTTCTCTGGGCTCCAAAACTAGTCATCTTTTCCACTGGAAAAGAAGAAAGACTTAATTTCTGTTTATGTTTTAGATTATGGGAGGTCTCACTGTCCTGGTCTGTGAGAAGACATCCCATTAATGTCAGAGGTGGCAGCGTATCTCAGTACACCAACCAAAAGTGACCTTTGAGTTGTAACTGAAATTCCTGTATCATCCAAGTCAATAGTAAACACTGTATCCCAGCATGAAGTAAGAGGGAGAATCCCTGTCCTCAAAAATAATCTAACTGCTTACATTGGCAAGGAGGAATGTATTTGTTTATCTCCTGAACTGCCTGGGGACAATGTTATTGTTGAGTTGTTTTTCTTTTCAGTTGTGTCTGGTTCTTTGTGACTGTTTTTGGGGTTTTCTTAGCACAGATACTGGAGTGGTTTTCCATTTCTTTCTCCAGCTCATTTTACACATGAGGAAATTGAGGCAAACAGGGTTAAGTAACTTGTCTGTGGTCACACAGGTAGTAAGTATATGAGGCTGGATTTGAATTCAGGAAGAGGAGTCTTCCTGACTCTAGATGTGATAACTCTATGTACTATGGTGTTCCCTCACTGCTTTCTTGTCTCACAGGGCCATCGAGAAGAAAACGTATTATTATAACCTAATAAAAATAATAATAACCATTCAAATATAAAAGTTCTTATAGAGTATAAATTACCTGAAGGCAGAGACTGTTTTATTTTTGGTTTTGTATCTCTAATGTGCAGCATTGAGAATTCCTGGCACATAATAAATGGTTAATAAATGTTTGTTCTTTAACTGATACATCTACAAGACCCAACATCTATAGTGTTCCTTATATATACTTTATGCCCTTTTTACAGATGAGGAAGATGAGGCTTGGAAACTTATCTATAAGGGAAAGCCCAGAGTAAGAACTTGAACCCAGGCCTAGAGTCCAGTGCTTCCTTCTCCCACTCCACCATCCCTCATGATATGTCATGCTGCTTTTCACTCTAGTTATGACTTCAAAACACACCATAAATCAAGTGTCTTAGAGATTATTATATCAAATTAAAACAAATTTGGTTTACAATGGTGGAAACATTATATTCTTTATTAACCTCCATTCTGTGCTCCCAAACATAGCTGGAAATTCAATTAACTGGGGATCACACCTTCAAAATAACCGCACTTGGCTTTGCTAGGGAGAGATATATAGCCAGTGTTCATTGAGCTATATGAAGCAGATTTGGATGGCAATATGTTTCACTTCTAACATGCTACCAGAAATTATTGTGTGTTATATGCTAACCTGGGGAAGTCATTATCTCATAAAGAAGATCTCACCGTTCTTCCAATGAATACTTCCCAGTCAATGCTCATATTGGAGGCACTCTTAGCAATAGGTCATTGCAAGGATTTCCATTTCTAGTCTAGAAAATCTAAATCTATTTAAGAATAAAAATAAACTTTCCATTGCATCACCTAGATCAGGAGTGGGGAACCTGCAGCCTCACAGCCACATGTGGCTCTCTAGGTTCTCAAGTGCAGCCCTTTGACTGAATCCAAACTTCACAGAACAAATTTTCTTAATAAAAGAATTTGTTCTGCAAAACTTGGACCCAGTCAAAAGGTTGCACCCAAGGACCTATAAGACCACATGTGGCCTTGAGGCCACAGGCTCCCTACTCCTGATCCAGGCCTTTGAGAACCATTAGGATCATCCTGTATTTGGATGGAAAATACATGAATTTGTAATCCATGAGGCTTCATCTCACAGCAAATTGGCAAAGATGACAAAAGGAAAATGGAAATAGTCATTGTTGGAGGGCTGCAAGATTACAGATAACATAATATACACTGTTGTCATATACTTCCATTATGGAAGTATGCTAGAAGAGTAGCTAAACTCTCTCTCTCTCTCTCTCTCTCTCTCTTTCTCTCTCTCTCTCTCTCCATCTTTCAGTCTTGTGTACATGAGCACATGTGTGTACACAGACACACACACACACACACACCTCTGACCCAGTAATATCATTGCTGGGCATTTATCAACTTATCAAGCATTTATCAAGTAACTCAGAAGAAACAGTTCCATGTATACCAAAATATTTGTAGCAACATTTTGTGTGTGTGTGTGTGTGTGTGTGTGTGTGTGGTAGTAACAGCAAAAAACCTGGTATCCGTTGACTAGAGGATACCTGACTACATTATGGACATATGAATGTCCATAATTATCTTATTACTTATTATTATCTTATTACTGCCATAAGAAATGATGGTTATGAAGAATCCAGAGAAAGTTAGTAAGAATTATAGGAACTGATAGAGAATGAAGTAAGGAGAACCAAGAGAACAATATACACAGGGGCACAACAGATGGCGTTGCAAAGGAGGTAACACTGAAAGACATCAGAACTCAAATGGATACAATGAAGCATCTTGATTTCAGAGGACAGAGGATGCAAAGTATCTCCCTTCTCAAAGAGGTGGTAAACTATGGTTCTGGAAAGAAGCACATGCTGTTGGACATAGTTAATGTTTATAGATACACCTCTTGGTTACGAGGGAGGGACTATTCAGGGGGAGACAATATTAAAAATGTCAATAATATTTTTTAAAATCTTTTACATTAAAATAATTAATGTAAAAAGAAAACACATGTCCACATTTTCAAAAAGCTCCTACTCACTTATAAATAAGGGTCTTCATGAGGGCTCGGTGTGTAGTCTTTTGTATTACTAAGAACAAAGGAAAAGACTTGGTAAGCCGGGAAGAAAAGAACATGAAAACAGAAGAGGAAAAAATCTGCATTGTTCCTGGCAACCAAAGAGTCTCAATGATGAGCGACTGTAAATTGAGCTTCTCCCCAGATAACCAATTCTCTTGAAGGTAGTGGGAATAGCGATGGAATTTGGGACCCCTGAGAAAATTTTAACAGCTCTTAGGGGAATTTCTCAACTCCAGCTGCTCCATTTTCTCGAACCTTGCTCCTGTCAGGGATCATTAGAAGACCCTTTCTAACTCAGGGTTATTCTCTCTCCATACAAATACAAGCTGAGCATACAGGAGTACAGGCACATTCACAAGCCCTCTCGAACACACACACACACACCACACAGCTTTGCTCAAGGTTAAATGGAGCCCTTCTTTGCATGGGAGAAAGAGGCTGGCAGTGACACACAGAGGCGGTGGCTTGATTTCCAGTTATGGTCCCCTTTGGATTCATTTGAGAAGGATGAGTGTCTGAACACCTGGCAGAGACAGACTCTCCTGCCCCACGCTAGGGTTTAAGTGCACGGCATATTTCATGAAACTAATCTGAGCTAATATGTGGTTTCGGTTACACCCAGAGCTTTCCTGGGTAAAGAATAAAATTATGTTTCTCATTTAGAGTGCAAGGGCCCCAACTGGAACTAGAAGCAGCTGAGCCAGCAGTCGCTCCCATTTCTGTGCCCTTCACAATAACATAATACTTTAGCCACCCCATAATAGTGCACAGAGGGATCTAGGCTATAGGATGTAGCTGTTTATGGAGGTGCTACTCAGTATAGATGACAAGTAGTAGGTCAGTGAAAACCCTACAGCAAGTTATCTTGGGGATCTGGAAGGGGAAGGGAATACTCAAGGGACTGATTAAATGGACAGCAGCTGGACAGGGCCCAGGGCTGAAATGACCCTTGAATAGCATTGCAACCCTTACCATCATCCCTCAACACTAAAGCAGACCATGTTGTGGCTGATTGTAATGCTGCTGCTCTGCCTTTCAGGCCCCACAATATTTCCACTTCCAAAACATCCCACAGCCTCTGATGACTGCATGCTAGGCAACTCTGAGACTGCAATGGGGAGTGGGGACGGCTAGTAGCTTTCAGCTTGAGGTACTTAATTGGGATTTTTAGACAACCATCAAAGATTTATTCAACATAATGCTTCAGAATACTCAGAAATCAAATAGTCAGTGTAACCCAGTTTATGACATATACATGTCTGTATATAAAGATATAACACTGATTTATGCTTACTCATATTATGCACAATAAACACCTCCTTCTGAGACACAATGGCATAGGGGAGTCCCATTTCTCTGCTTTTTCTGTCCCACTTCCATTGTACAGAATGGCCATTTTCATCCTCGCCTTGTCAAACCTCCGTCCTGAGGCCCTCTCTCCACACTGTTGACTCTCTCTCTTAGATAGTCATCATTTTAGCCAGCCATGTTTGTCCTCATTCATTCTTGCTTTGACTCACACTGGATTTTCCCTTTCTTTCCCCTTGCCTGCCACATTGTCACCCTCAGAAATCTCTGCTCCTCCTACCCCTGTCCAATTATCTCTTAAAAATTATTTGCTAATTTTAATTCAATTGAACAAAGGGAAAGTTGTGTGATGTTTTGATCCTCTTGTCACGAAAACACTGAGAGAAGAGAAAGACAAAATTTCTTCTCCCATAACCCACTTCCAGATATCCCTCAGTGGTTCTCAACCTGTGTGTCATGACCCCTTTGGGGATTGAATGACCCTTTCACAGGGGTCACCTAAGACCATTGGAAAATACATATTTCAGATGGTCTTAGGAACTGAGACACCACTCTTGTATCCGTCTCCAGGCGGGTCTGCCCACATGCAGACATACCCACATATGAGTATTAAAGGGTCATGGCATTAGGAAGGTTGAGAACCACTGCTCTATGTATTGTCTTCCCCATTAGAATGTAAGCTCCTTGAAGAGCTGTCTTCCTTGAGCTGTCTTCCTTGCTTATATTTCTATTCCTAGTGTTTAGCACAGTGCTTGGCACATAATAAGTATTTAGCACTAGGAGGATTCAATTGTGTGGATTGATGAAAGTATCCTAAAAAAAATTTTTGAAGGGGAGAAGGAAAGGCAGTTGGGATTAAGTGACTTGCCCAAGGTCACACAGCTAGGAAGTGTGTCATGCCTCTGAGGCCAGATTCGAACTTAGGTCCTCCTGACTTGAGACCCAGTGCTCTATTCCACCTAGAGGCCCCTAAAATAATTTTTAAAAAATATTTTTGCTATAATTTAATATAATTTCTCCTAATTGTATAAATACACCATATATAACTAATTACAAGAATATATAATTTTACTTTGAAATAAACATTTTCATCCTATCTTGAGTATGTGCAAAGGCATCATGTTAGTTGATACAGCTTGAAGAACTTTTAAATTCAATAAATGCTCTACATATCATCGATCTATGAATCTCTCTGATCCTATGCTTTCAACTCCCAGATCCAGTACCATCTCTTCCATCAAGTCTTCCCCTATTACTTCCCCTATTACTATTACCTTTGGTGCAGTTTCCCTTTCATAAACTCCTCTAACACTTATAAGAGATGAGGCAGGCATATGTTGGACAGAATGCCAGATTCAGAAGAAGGAACACCTGCATTCAAATCTTCAGACTAATAGAGAAAGTCCCTTAACCTCCATGTGTCTCAGGCAGTTCTTAAGACCTGCTCTTATATAATTTCAGACCCTTACGGTGTAGTACTTGTAATCTGCGCCATACAATTTAGCACTTGAATGCCATGTTTTGCTCTCTAATCTCCCCTCCCTCAAACAAGACGGCAAGCTCCTTGAGGGCCAAGACCAAGTCTGGTTTTGGTCTCCTCAGCAGCTCAGAGAGTACTTGTCATGCACTAAGTAATCAAGGTGATGCTTGTTACATTGTTGATGGTTTCAGATTATCTTAATTCTGGAGCAACAAATTGGATTTTGCATTTAAAAATTAGGGGTGCTGAAATGCTATGACTACTTTTTGTTGTTATTGCTTTTATTTTTAGTTTAAGACTCTATCTTTTTCCACACCTTCCTCCCCCCATGGAGAAGGCAAGAAATAAGATAGCTATCATCATACCTATGAAGTTATGCAAAACAGCTCCAAAACCAAGTCATGAAAAAAGCAATAAACATAAAGAATGTGAAAAAATTCTTCCATCTACAGAGTTCATCAGTCCTTTCATCATGAATCAGTGAAACGGTTGTGATCACTGTATTAATCACAGAGTAGCTATGTCTTCTACAGTTAATTATTGCTAAAAAAAATATTGCTGTTACTGTGCTCTCCTGGTTCTGCTCACTTCACTTTGCATCAGCTCATAGAAGACTTTCTGGGTTTTTCTGAAACTATCCCCTTAATTATTTCCTACAGCACAAATATATGTATTCCATTTTAATCATATAGTACAACTTATTTAGCCATTCACCAATTGATGGAAATGTGAATTCCACTCTAAAGTTTCTAGGTATTACTACATTTGAAGAAAAAATCATTCCATGTATAACCTGTCAATTCAAATTAATAAATAATAAGATGAAATAATATTTGTAAACTGCTTAGCACAGTGCCTTGTACATAGTAGGTGCTTAATAAATGTCCTTTCCCTTCCCCCTTTCCATATTTGTTGAGCATAGCTGCTATGGTTAAGACACAATGCTAAGTGTGATATGATATAGCAGGAAGTAATTAAAATAAGCTTAAACAATTATAACAATCAGTTGCTTATTAAAACAATAATATAATTAGTTTTAATATATTTTGGGGATTAAAAAGAGAAGAAATAATGGAAAGGAAAAGCGGGGAGAGAGATGGGAGAGAGAGAGAGAGAAAGAGAGAGAGAGAGAGAGAGAGAGAGAGAGAGAGAGAGAGAGAGAGAGAGAGAGAAAGAGAGAGAGAGAGATCCTGCAAATCTATTCATTCACATATACTACGTACACAATTCAAAACTTGTCAGAGACTTGCCTGAGGTTTTCTGAACTGAATTCTGACTCCAGAAAACGAAGGAACTGGTCTCGTCCCACTTGGTCCTTTAATACCTCATCAATGGAGAATCCCCATCTCTTTACACGTTGTTGGCTGGGTTCTTTGCTTTGAGAAGAAAGATTTATTGGTTTGTGTTTTTAGAAAAAAGATAAATGGAACAAAAAAGAATGTTTCCTACACATTTGGTTAAACATATCATATGGGCTGGACATCCAATGCAATTGTGTGCTCTATACATTTAGAAATCAATGGCAGTTTCCCCTGTCCTGGTTCTCTTCCCTCTACACTCTTTTGCTAGGTGATCTCATCAGTTTTTGTAGATTTAATTACCATCTATATGCTTATCCAGTCCTGATCTTTCTGCTGATCTCCAGTATCATATCTCCCAATAAGATTAGACATTTCAAACTGGATGTACCACAGACATTGTAAACCCAATGTGTCCCAAATAAACTCATTCCCCCAAAACTTTCCCCCATTTCCAAACTTTACTATTACTGTTGAGGTCACTGCCATCCTCCCAGTCCCCTAGCCTTACCACTTAAGTAATTATCTTTGACTCTTGACTCTCTGCTGGTACTCCTCATACCCAATTATTGCCAATGCTTGTCAATTTTACCTTTGTAATATATCTCACATATACCCCTTTCTCTCCTGTCAGAACCACCATTCTGATTTAGTCTTGTATCACTGCACACCTGTAGCTACCTGGTTGCTCTGTCTGCCACAAGTCTCTCCCCACTCCAATCCCATCCTCCTCTCAGTTGCCAAATTGATCTTCCTAAAGCACAGGTTGGATCGTGTCACCCTTGCTCCTTCTCAATACATTCCAGTGGATTTCCAGCACTTCTAGGATCAAAAATCATATTCTCTGGCATTCAAAACTCTTCAAAATCCTTCCAGTATTCTTTTAGTGCATCAGTCTCCTCAAGTACTCTTTAGATCAGTGACACTGATTTTCTTGCTATTTTTCAAACAAGAGACTCCATCCCTGACTGGGTATTTTCACTAGATGTCTCCCATAACTGGAATGTTCTTCTTCCTCATCACCACCTCCTAACTTCCCTAACTTTCTTAAAATCCCAGCTAGAATCCCACCTTTTACAGAAAGACTTTGCTTGTTTGCTGTTTTGCTCTTTAGTCGTGTCTGACTCTGTGGCTGAGGTTTTCTTGGCAAAGATACTGGGGCGGTTGGTCATTTCCTTCTCCAGCTCATCTTACAGATGAGAAAACTGAAGCAAATAGGGCTAAGTGACTTGCCCAGGGTCACATAGCTAGTAAGTTTATTAAACCAGATTTAAACTCAGGTCTAGATGTAGTTGCCCCAAGCCTTTCCTAATCCCTTTTGATTCAAGCACCTTCTCTTAATTATTTCCAAATTATCCTGTCTATATCTTGTTTGTACACAGTTATTTGCATATTGTCTTCCTCATTAGATTGTGAGTTCCTTGATGGCAGGCACCTTCTTTGACCATTCTTTGTATCCCCAGCACTCAGCACAGTACCTGGGACATATTAGCTTCTTCAGTAATGTCCAACTCTTCATGACCCCATGGACTTTGTCCATGGAGTTTTCTTGGTAAAGATACTGAAGGGGTTTGCCATTTCTTTCTCTAGCATGCCCAATTTTATAGATGATGAACTGAGGCAAATGGGGGTTAACTGACTTGCCCAGAGTCACAAAACTAGTAAGTGTCTGAGGCCAGATTTGAACTCAGTTCTTCCTGACTCCTGGTCACTCCTACAGCACCTAGCTGCCCACCTGGGATATAAGTGGTTAATAAACATTCGATAACTGACCCACCTAGAACAGAGACTTTGATGGAGGGCCATAATTAATTAATATTAAATAATAATATTATTAAATATGTGTCATATATTGCATAAACATGAAATATAATTGGTTAATAATAATAAATTAATATTGCTTTGTCCCAGGACACTGAATTTAAGGGGTACTGACTAGCTCTGCAATCCTTTAGCAGCTCAGAAACAATAAACCTCTGTATCTAGTTAGTATGAATAGTTAAAATAGGAAGCTATTACAGTCTGCTTCCTCCCTCTGTGGGCACACCCTTGGTGAAGTCCTCCTTAGCCCAGCTCTCCCTGTCTTCTCACCCACCCCATCCCACTTCATGCTGATTGTCATGTACTCAGTTTGTTACATGTCTCAGGTACAAAAAGTACCAATGACAGCTCTACTGTGAACATATATATGTATACATGTATGGGTGTGTGTATATATACATGCATATATACACATTCATATATGCATGTATATGTACATACATAGCATGTATATATGTATATGTATGTGTAAGCCACAAAGAACATTAAACAAGCAATTCTAAAATGGGGAAACTTAAGGTAGAAACTGAAACCCAGAGAAAGTCCTCTGAGCATGGAGCTCATTGAAATAGAAAAAGAAACCCCATCAAGCCACAGGTAACCTGTTTATACCATTTACCTTAAAAAAATACCAATCTGGGAAACACAGTATAGAAAAGTGGTCCTGAAGTCAGGAAGAAGGGGATTTGAGTCCCACTCCTGACACCATTAGCTGTGTGACCCTGGGTATAGCTTGACCTCCCAGCACCCCAGGCAAACCATACATTACAGAGCAGTTGTTGACCTGTATGGGTAGGAGTTTCCTTCCCACCGATTGTTGTCTACACCGATGAAATCACAGGTTTGGAGCACAAAAAAACAAACCAACAGTTGAATTAATAACCAAAGTGGATCAGTGCTGGAAAGATGGAAATGTGGATGCAAAACTTTTTCTAAATTTACTTCAAGACATCATTCCCATTAAATGGATTCCAAGGTGATAAGGACGGCTGTTTTTTTTAAAGAAATGCCTTTGTTTGAAGCTACCAATAATTTTTGAAACCTGGGGAGCATAAGACCCTTAAACCGTCTGAGTTCAGAACACAAACTCTGGAGTGGATGTCCTTGGGTGCTTGTATTTTGAACAAAGATTTCAGACAGACTCTGATAAGTCTTCCAGATAGAATTACAACAGTGACAGTTACATCTGGTAACAGCTGCAGCAGCAAATTGAAGCCAGCATGCAGAGGGAAAGGACTGTCAGTCTTTGGGGTCACTCTCTGGTGCACACATAACAATTAATGCCTTCTTTTGTCATTCTTTACATTCCTAGCACTTAGCACAGTGCCTGAGACATAGTAGGTGGTTCTTCCAGCTAAGATAATCCTTTGTACAAAGAACAACACCATCGTTTTGTGTTTCTTCTGTTTGTTTATTTATTTGGTTTTGTAGAGGGAATGGTGGTTATGATGATCCAGAAAGGCTGGGAGTCAATGATAGAACTGAAATCAGAAATACTAGGGATGGGGCAATGATACCCTTCAGTGAGAATAAGAGAGCAGACTCAAGAAGTCATAATGGGAACCTTATGCCTATAGAGAAAAGTAGCTCTCTGTGTCCCTCAATGGGGCTCATGCTATCAGGCCTGGAAATTCATGGTTAGGTTCAGTCACCAGAAGAGTTTGTAAGTCAGAGTTCCCTAGACACAAGTCAGAATACCTGTCCCTAGGTCCCCCAAATATAATCAAAAGGCAGTTCCCACCTCAACTGCATAGTTTTGAAGGTACAACCCTTTTTTAGGGTAGGATGATCAGCTTTGTAATCTAAGAAAGGAACATAAATAGTTAGTACTAAAGGACACACACACACACATATAGTGTTGTTGTTGTTCACTTGTTTCAATCATGTCTGACTCTTTGTGACCCCATTTGGAGTTTTCTTGGCAAAGATACTGGAGCGGTTTGACATTTCCCTCAACTCATTTTACAAATGAGGAAATTTGTGTGTAAGCGTACATGTGTATGTATTTTTTTTGGAGGGGGCAAGGCAATTAGGATTAAGTGACTTACCCAAGATCACACAGTGTCAAATGTCTGAGATCGAATTTGAACTCAGGTTGTCCTGACTCCAGGGCTGGTGCTCTATTCACTGTGCCACCTAACTACCCCTATGTGCATATATTTTTAAAGAATCTTAAATCCTTTAAAACTGGGATACTTAGTTGGTTACAATAATCATTGAATGCCCTATGCAATAAACTTCCCTCTCCTAAACACAAGCTACAGGTATTTGAACACCCAATGAACTTTTAGCATTTATTGTCCATTGGGGAGTAATCATATGGTACTTTGTGGCCACTCCTGCAATGCTCTTAAAAAACTTTTCCTGTACCCATCTTGTTTCTGCTTTCTCACCCCTATTCCCAGGCTGTTGGGCAGCTGAATAATAGAGCAGGTTTCACCCAATACAAATTTCTGGTGTATAATCTCAGCTTGATGCTGCCTACTGCTTTATGCTTGTCTCTTTTTCTTTCTAGAGAACCATAGTGATCATTGTAAACCAATTTCACTCTCTTCATCAGCCTAACCACATTCCTACCTTCTAACACTTAGAAGGTAAAACACATTTACTATTCCATTGAGAGGTGTCTGAGACCATCTGCCAAAGAGTTCCCTTAGATCCCTCCTTAATTCCCGCAAACTTCTTAGCATTATCATCATTTCTCCCTTCCTTCTTAATACTGAAGTGACCTAAGGATAATCCCTTGACTTAGCTCTTTATCCAACTCATAGGCTCACAGATGTAGAACTTGAAGGACCTCAAAGGCCATCAAGTCAACCCTTTCATCTTACAGATAAGGAAACTGAGGCCCAAAAAACTTGCCTAAATTCACAGAGGTGGTAAGCATCAGGTGTTAGATTTGAACATTGGCTCTTTGACCCTAAACCCATCTTTTCTTTTCTACACTGATATCTCCAACAGACGTTCCCCCTTTCTCTTACATCTTCAAACTCCTCTTCTCATCTAGCTCCTTCTATCTGCCAGGAACATACACAGGTATCCAATTCTAAAAATGTTTTTCTTTGATTTTTTTCATACTCAATTAGCTTTTCTTTCCATATCTCTCTTTCCTTTCCCTGCTAAACTCCTTTAAAAAGTTTTTGGTATTTGATGTTTCTATTTCTTTACTACCCACTCCCTGACTTCTTAAAAACCTTTACCCACACGAATCAATTGAAACTGCCCTTTCAAACATCACCAGTGATGATGTTCCTAATCATTAAATCCATTATACTTTCTGAGTATTCATTCTATTTGACTTTTGCAGAATTTCACAGCATTGACCAACCTTTCCTGTTGGATATTTTCCCCTTTTTCTCCCTTTCTTTGACTTCATAGACATCATTCTCTCCTGGTTCTTCTCCCACCTAGCTAAGCCCTTCTCTGTCTACTTCAAGAGTTCTATGTCCTCTTTCTGAATGCTCAAGGTACATGTCCTCAAGGTTTTGTCCTGGCCCCTCTTTCATTCTTTTCCTACAAACCTTAACAATCTTATTCACTCCTGTCACTTTACTAATTTCCTCCATGCAGGTGACTTGTAAAACTTCATTTCTAAGACCTACATGAACTGATGCAAAGTGAAATGAGTAGAACCAGGAAAACGCTATACACAGTAACAGCAATATTGCAAGATGATCAACTGTGAATGACTTAACTATTCTCAGCAATTCAATGATCCAAGACAATTCTGAAGAACATGATGAAAAATGCTATGCATTCTCAGAGAAAGAACTGACAGATCTTGAATACAGACTGAAGTACAATTTTTACTTTATTTTTCTTGCTTTTTCATCTATGTTTTCTTTTACAACATAACTAATATGGAAATATGTTTTGCCTGACTACATCTGTATAACCTATATCAAATTGCTTACCTTTTCAATGAGGGGAATGGGAAGAGAGGAAGAGAATTTGGAACTCAAATTTTAAAAAATGAATACTGGAAATTGTTTTTACATGTAACTGGGGGAAAATGAAATACTAAATAATTTTTTAACAACTTCATTCCCAGCCCTGACCTTTCTCTTAAGTTCCAGACCCCATTGTCAGCTACTTAAAAGCTATCACTATCTGAATGTCCACCCCCATCTCAAACTTAACATATGGAAAAACACATTTATCTTTCCTGTTATTTCTTATCCTCCTGATCTCACTGTTTTTGTTAATGGTACCATCACATTCATCTTGATGATCATCTTCAATTTTTCCTTTCATATCTATTCAGCTACCAATTCTTGTTGATTTAAGCTGTGTAGCATCTTTTGAGTGAGTCCATGCAATACGGCTTCCTTGAGAAGAGATCATGCCAGATGAATCTTGTTTCCTTTTTCTTTGAGGTTAGACTAACTGTACTGGGAGATCAGGGGAAGCACTTGACAAAATCCCTCATGCCAACATTATAGATAAGATAAGAAAGAGGGAATCTAGATGACAGCATGGTTAGGTAGATTCAGAACTTGTCAAATGACCAGATCCAGAGAATAATCACTAATTGGTTGATGGCAACTAGGAGTGAGGTTTTTTTTTAAATAACTTTTTTTTTGCTTTTTGGAGGGCAGGTGGGGTTAAGTGACTTGTCCAAGGTCACACGGCTAGTTTTTTGGTGTTAAGTGTCTGAGGCCGGATTTGATCTCAGGTACTCCTGACTCTGGGGCTGGTGCTCTATTCACTGCACCACCTAGCCACCCCAGGAGTGAGGTTTTTAGAGGAATGTCTCAGGGATCTGCCCTTAGCATTGTGTTGCTCAACATTTTAATGTATTATTTTGATGGAAACATACAAGGCATGCTTGTCAAATCTGCAAATGACCCAAAGCTGAAAGTTTGTTACTGCCTTTGTCATAATGGCTCAGGTCAGATTGGAAGTGGCATTGGCTGAAGGTGGGCTTCTGTTTCAATGCAGGATGAGGGCACCCTCTACACTTGAATTAATATGATGGATCCTGGACAGAGTGAGGATTCAAAAAGATCTTGATACCTAGTAAGATTAAATTTAACTAGAACAAGGATAAGTCTACACCTGGATTCAAAAAATAAGACAAATATGAGTGAGATGTTAGACAAGAGTGCCCTTGGAGACGGACAAGATTGGGGTCGGGGGTTAGTGTCTCGAGTCAAAAGTGTGAAAAGACAACAAAAAAAGCTAAATCTATCCAGCTACAGGCCAGCTAGGTGGTGCAGTAGATAGAGTGCTGGCCCTGGAGTCAGGAAGACTCCTCTGCCTGAGTTCAAATCTGACCTCATATACTTACTAGCTATGTGACCCTGGGTAAGTCACTTAACCATGTTTGCCTTACTTTTCCTCTGTAAAATGAGCTGGAGAAGGAAATGGCAAACCACTACAGTGTATTTGCCCAGTAACTTTATCTTAAGGCAAGTGTCATTGAGGGGACCCTATACACTTGAAAGACCAAGAATTCCAACCGATATAAAAATGTCCTTGGTTCTTTGTGGTATTCCTAAATTCCAGTACTTCTCAATACCCCAAGTGCCACTTGGATGACATAACAGTTGAGGGAACATGACTGTGAGCCCTCCACTGTGCCTGCTGTTTTTATGGTTCACGAAGTACAGCCTACTACTGCCTTTGTCATAATGGCTCAGGTCAGATTGGAGGTGGCATTGGCTGAAGGTGGGCTTCTGTTTCAGTTCAGGATGGAGAGGTATTCCTTTTAATTAAACACAAAGAGATGGAGGGAGATAGAAGGAGAGAGACAGAGACAGAGACAGAGTCAGAGAGTGAGCACTAAAGAGAGAGCTAAATGCATGTTCCCATGAAGAGAGCAATTGCCTAGTTAACCTCCCTTGTGAAACTCTACTCGGCTCGTGGATGAGTTCTAACATTTGAATATTTGCATTAGAGCAAATAATCTGGTTGGGTACTAAAGTATGAATGCCTTATGCAGATTCCAGTTATCTAGTGTAGCAGAACCAGGGCCCTACTTAGGTCCTCTGGGCTCAGGAACCTAAAATTAAGTCCATTTAGAGGGGCATGAGATCTAGCTAGCTGGGAAGAGACAAGACACTGAGTTATTCAAGTTTAGCTAAACTGAGACTTGCCTCTTCTTTGACTTAAAAAACAGAGAAGAATCAGAAACAGACATCATTCAAACTTGTTTTGCCAGCTCTCATTTTCCTGTGTACTGGTTTAAGCCTGATATAATTTCTCTGATCCATCAGTATGATAAACGTACCCTAAGATCTATTGGTCTCATTGAGGGCAGGGACTGTCCTGCTTGTCTTTGTAACCCATAGGGCTTAGCCTAGTGCCTGGTACACTGTTGTCCAGTTGTGTCCAACTCTTTGTGACCTCGTGGACCGACTGACCCTGGGGTTTTCTTGGCAAAGATACTCAAGTGGCTTGCCATTTCCTTCTCTAGCTTTATGAAGGCGAGGGTTAAGTGACGTTTCAGGGTCATACAGCTAGTACGTGTCTGAGGTCAGATTCGAACTCTGGGTTTTTGACTCCAGGCACAATGCTCCATCAACTTCACCTAGCTTCCTGGAGCTTAATAAATGCTTTATTGGCTGACTGGCCCTCAGAAATCTAGTTCAAACCTTTCCTGAAGCATCAGTCCTATATGCTACATCTAACTGAACCAGCCAGTGTGATAACCCGTCTCTCTACCTTTATCTGCAAAGCTATTCACTCAATCCAACAAATGTTTAGTAAATGTCTACTAGGCATAATGCATTTACACCCATTAGGTATAAGGTAGGTGTATGACATAAAGAGTATACTGTAAGATGCCTTGGTGAAAAAAGGGATAATATGCTAAAATCCAGATCTACCAGTCTAGCAACCTTGTCCAAAAGGAAATGAACAGAATCTGACAAGTTTTGTTCTTAACCAATTCTTCAATGGCCCTCATTAGCCCAGAGACAATGGAAAGCTGCCTTGAAGAGCATTATTAGATCTCATGGAATTCCCACTCCCCTTTCCTTCTGAAAAAGATTAACTTTTTTATTCTCTTCAGTTAATATTATTATTTTTTTATTTTTATACCTCATCTCTATGTCCCATAAAGTGATGTCATCACTGATCCATGGATTAGAAGGT
Source organism: Pseudocheirus occidentalis (assembly GCA_028646575.1). NCBI lineage: Eukaryota > Metazoa > Chordata > Mammalia > Diprotodontia > Pseudocheiridae > Pseudocheirus > Pseudocheirus occidentalis. The sequence continues at coordinate 192,575,711 of CM053598.1, forward strand.
TCTGCTGGAGTTATCAAAGGATCATATTCCACATACTGTTCCGTGTAAGCAATTAAGCTGCAACCAGGAGGGAAGAGATAGAGGAGACAAAGTCACCAATCACCATAGCAATGTCATGTCAGGGTCACAGTCTTGTACTTCAAATGGTCAATGCACTTACCTCACTAGATGCTGGGAATGAGAATTAATTAGCAGGAGGCTACATCTCATTCCCCAAGCAGTGAAGGGACCATTGCATAGTAAAGAGAGTATATAGCCCAGAATTTATTTCTTCCTATCCCAAGCTGAGCTCATGTTCATTCCTTCAAGGAATCTGAGATGGATTTGTAGTTTTAGAAGACAACTGACCCATTTGATAATGGGTCACTTCACTTCTCCATAGTTAGAAGAAGTAGAGGGATTCTAGTGTTGGATGTGGATTATGATTTCTAATATTAGAGAAGTCATTTTCTTTAAGACATAAATGCTAGGAATGAAAGAAATGGGAGCCTTTTAAAAGAAAGTATAATGGGTCTTGATTAAACTACTCAATTGACCCATTTTAATTTTCCAGAAATGCCATGTGCTGCTCAAGTGATCACCTAAAACTGAACCTGTTTATGTATGATAGACTCAGGCAGAAGTGTGCTGGCAAAAGTTTAACAAATGGCTCTTTGAAAAATGTGTGAGTGAAACACACTTTTAAATTTAATCTGTATTATTAATATTTTCTGTGCCACTTAAATCTAAACAATCAACAAAATGATAAATCAAGTCTTGATTTGTAGTGTTTGCTGATTTCTGAGGTGTAAATGCTCACATTGAAAAATTCAACAATCATTCCTCTGTTCAAGCTTATTCCAACACACTTTAGGACTCCACAGAGAGGTTCTGTTGGCTTTGGAAGTCCCTGTCCCATCATGGATAGAGTTGGGCTTGCTATACAAAAGTTGACTCAGTTGAATCCCCAAAGCCTGTTAGGAATTTCTCCATCTAAAACCTCATCTTATATTCCTGCTTAAATAATTAGAAATAAAAAAGACTTCCCTTTAGCCAAACTTAGAAGCCAAATAGCTTCAAAGACTTTGGGGAAGTGTCTATGTTTTACTTCCCTTTACATCATCCTCCCCCTTATCCCCAATCCCTTTCATTTAACCTACAAGTAAGAAAAAAGTCATAAGGATCTATTGATGGTTGAACAGATGATAGGAGGTTAGTGCTAACCATTTGAAAAAGTTCCTTACTCTAATAGTGGGAATTCAGAATGAAACTTGGGCTAGAGTAGAATTTCTACAGTACAGTGGAAAGAGTATTAGATTTCCATTTAAAGGACCTGAGGTCTAAACGCAGCTCTACCACTAGTTTGGTTTTGGGCAAATTACTTGAGCTCTTCTGGTATTACTTACCTGTTCTATGAAATTAAAGGGTTGGACTGGATGGTCACTAAGGCTCTGGGTAACCTTCCAACTTTAAGTGATCATTATGACCAAATATAACAGGAGGGAAAGAAGGCAAATTCATAATAGTTAGCATTTATATAGGGCTCTGATGTTGGCGAAATGCTACAGACATTATCTCATTTTATCCCTGCAATAACCTTTGGTGGTAGGTGTTATTATTATCATCTCCATTTTATAGATGAGAAAACCGAAGTCAACAGAAGTTAAGTGACTTGCCCAGGGTCATACAGCTAGTTAAGTATCTAAGGCAGGATTTGAACACAAGTTTTCCTGACTCTAGGTCCAGCATTCTACAAAATTAGAGTGAAGGTTCTCTTGTAGAATAATAAACAAGGGGCACACATTTAAAATGCAAGTGGTGATGGGGGGGTCAGGATTTGGAGGCCTTGCCTAAGGGCCCCCAAATGCCTTCTCCTGTCTCTGGGGAACACGTATTGCCTGAAAGGTAATTTGTTTTCAGTTACATCTGACTCTCTGTGACCCCATTTGGATTTTTCTTGGCAAAGATCCTGGAGGGGTTTGACATTTCCTTCTCCAGCTCATTTTACAGGTGAGGAAACTGAGGCAAACAGAATGAAGTGACTTGACCAGGGTCACACAGCTAGTAAGTATCTAAGATCAGATTTGAACTCAGGAATATGAGTCTTCCTGATTTCAAGCCCAGTGCTTGAAATGGAACTATGGAACCCCCTAGCTGCCTATTGAAAAGTACAAGGAGATGCTAATCTGAAGGGACTGAATAGGTGCTTCCTTGATTAGTGTGAAATGATTCCACATGTGTGAAAGTCTAACAACAACTTGAAAAGAAAGCTTTTTGCCTGTTCTTTTAAACCAAACCACATCAGTGTATTATGATAAAGGAAGGAATAGAATGTGCAAAGAAGGGTTTACAGAGAAGAGTTAAGTGGTGAACTTGAATCAAAGGAATGCCAAGGGTAAGAACTGGAAGGATTTTCTGTTTAAGACAAAGTAGGAAGTGGGTTCTTATACAAGCTGGGGAACAATAGTCTATGAAGGCATGGATGTGAGTGTGACTAGCATCCTTAGGAATTCCAATAGACAGGATGGGCTTTATAAGATGCTGTACCAACTTTTAACTTATTAAAGTTTTTATATGATTACAAAACTACCTTGGGGAAGAGGAGGGAGATGAATGGCTTTGTTAAAGAGCACAGTAGGTGAAGGAAAATTAGGGGCTGGTTCAGGAGGAAGGGCTCATGAGCATTAGAAGGTCCTATGTTGTATTTCCCATTATGGGATGAAGTGCAAGGAGGAGACTCTTTGCTGGTCAACCCAAAGAATAATCATAAAATGTCAAAAAGTAACTAAGAAAATGTGATGTAAAGCTGTGGAGGCAGCCGGCACAAAGACGTGGAACTATGTAGTAAGTCAGAGAAATGGTACATTGCTTTAGCCATTTTAAGAGAAATAACAGAATGTGCTAAGAAGAGCTGGTGTGGAGAAAAATGGCTGGATTAAATGGTGAGCCTGGATCAAGAGACTGCATTTGATAGGACAAGGAAGGATTTTCTGTGTAAAACCATGTGAAATGTGGGATACCATCTAAGCTAGGAAGCCATAGCCTATAAAAACACTCTGTGTAAATGTGACTAGCATTCCAAGAGTGATTGGTCATAGAAAGAAAGAAAGGAAGAAAGGAAGGAAGGAAGGAAGGAAGGAAGGAAGGGAAATAGAGAAAGAAAAAAGGAAAGAGAAGAAGGAAGGGAGGAAGGAAAAAGAGAAAGAAAGAAGGGAGAAGGAAGGAAGGAAACAAGGAAGGAAGAAAAAAGAGACACAAGTCATAAGGAGAAGGAGATGAGGATGTCCATAAAACTCTTAGCTACGTGTATTTTTCTAAAAGAAAAATAACGAATCTTACGTTAATATAATGGATAGAAGTCAGTAGGGAACATGAAATGGAAGTAGAATAGAAAAGGCCCTGGAAGTCAGAGGATCTGGATTCAAATCCTGACTTTGCCACTTAACTACATATGTGACCTTTTGTTTAGTTGTTTTTTTCAGTGGTGTCTGACTATTCATGACCTATTCGCCGTTTTCTTGGCAGAGATACTAGAGTGATTTGCCATTTCCTTCTCCAGCTCAATTCATAGGAATTGAGGCAAACAGGGTTAAGTGACTTGCCCAGGGTCACATAATCAGAAAGTGTCTGAGGCCAGTTTTGAACTCAGAAAGAAGAGTCTTCCTGACTTCAGGTCCAATGCTCTGTGCAGTCTAAAGGGACCTTGAAGATCACTGCATGCAACTTTGCAAAAAGCTAGAAAAAGTGGTTGAGGTTTTATATTTTCCATTTGCAACTGTCCCAAATTCCTTAGCATGCATAACAAGAAAGGTTTAACACTTCGAGAGATGGCAAACGAACATGACATTTTGTGGGTGAGGGTGGGGAACAAACACTGAAATGGTCAGGGTGAGTAAAGGTAAAATGTGGTTTCCAGAGCCTGGGGAACTACATACCACAGGTTCATTGAAAGTGGGGAGGGGAGAGAAATTACAAATATTTTTTCTTTTGATCTTTGAAACAACCCTGGGAGATAGGAACTATCATTAATCCCATTTTACAGTTGAGGAAACTGAGGCAGATGGCAGTTAGGTGACTTGCCCAGGGTCATAGAGCTAGCAAGTGTCTGAGCTTGATTTGACCTTGGGTGTTCCTGACTCCAGGACAAGCACATTGTATCCACAATGCCATCTAGGTGCCTAAGTAAGAATTCTGGCAAAATCAGAAAAATGAGTATTTTAGAAAGAAAGAAGATACATACATACCTATATAGATGCATCAATGAACATAGATTTAGATAATATAAAATTGTATATGCCACATATATAATATACATTATATATTATATAATATAATCATATATAATACATAGGTATGACTTATCTGTAATGTTTGTATATTTATACAATATAAAGTAAAATAATCATATTATATACTATAATTACAATTCATATAATGTATAAGATATATATTATATGACATGATATATAACAGAATTTTAATTTATATTATATAATGTGCACATATATGCAAATATATGACTTTTTGTTAAAGTTTAAAAGGACTCATAAATTCAAGATCATTAACAAAAAAACAAGGTTGAGCAGTGGAAAGAACACTGAATTTGGAGTCAATAAACTTGGATTAGAATCTTGATTCTGTTGCTGCCTGTTTGAACGCAGTCAAATTGTTCTCCTTTCTGGGTCTCAGTTTTCTCACCTATAAAATTAAGGAATGGCATTAGGTGCTCCCTTAAGGTTCCATATAGTGATACATCTGGAAGGACTATTCCCATTAAAGGGCAATAGGAAGGAAAATTGGAAACCAAGGAAATGGTAGAAATCTTTTGGCCCACAGACCTTCTTTTGATCCGACAGCTTCGGTCATGTGATACACGAAGCAAAATGAAATCAGATTAAGTTGGAAAATGGTCAAAACTCTGGAGATGCAGAGAGGAAGGGAAACAAGAGAACTTGGCACTCCAGTCTCGTTAGTTTTGATTATAAAATTGCTTGACATTTGGTTATATACAGTGGCACTTTGTAGGTTACAAGGCCCTAGAGCAGTGAAGCATTTCTTATCTTGTCACCCCAGAGAAATCTGTTCAGTAAAAATACTCAGGAGGATAAGAGAGATAACATGTAAGCGGTCAGAGCTCTCTGGAAAACCAGGGCCACTCCAAGTCCTCCTTGCTCGATTGACGCTGGTCCCTGGTTTAATTGCAATTGATTCGGCTATGACATTACCTCTGGTCTTTCCTTAATTACTTAAGAAGGTTTGAGAGAAAGAATGGGAGACCTGATTGTGTCCTGAATCATAGAAAAGGCAAGTTGTAATGACCTCACTTCTGACTTCATTGGGTTGTGGTGGTGGTTATTGGTGTTTTTGTCCTAGAAATTATCATTAGTCATTAAGATGACACATTCCCCTCACCATGGCAGGTTTTTAATAAACCCTTAGGGTCTTTAGTCTCAAGCTGTCTTATCTTATTCCATTAATTGCATTTCATGGCTGTTGTGGGTCAGGAGTCAGAGGAAGAAACAGCAGCAATCCCAAAGATGGGTTAGTGAGATGAGGTTGAAAAGAAACTAATTCCATAGTCGGTTTTAAAACATAAATAGTCCCTAATAATATGAACCAGGATGAGGGGAGTCGAGCAGTCAGTGCAAAAGACAAGCATTTCCATTTGGGGGTAGAAGCAGGATGGGAGCTTATTTTGGTGCCACTGTGAACACTCAGACTGTTCAAAAACGCCACAGAGGAGAGATAGACACAGAGAAAAGCACAGCATCTTCTCAGATTGTTCGGGAAAATCACAGGATGAAAGTGTTAGTCCTGAATGGACCGTGAAGACCCTTATTTTTCAGATGAGGAAACTCAAGCCTAGGGAGATAGAATGATTTATTCAGCATCACACATGTTGGATGTGGCAGAAGTGAGATTTGAATTCAGATCTTTTGACTCCAAGTCCAGTGTCCTTTTCACTGAACAACCCTGCCTCTCCCATGATGATGATAGTAGGCTAAAGCTTCCTTAATTTGTCTTAAGGATTCTCCATGTGAAGCAGACAAAGTGGTCCAATGGAAATGAAGCAATTCTAAAAAAGTTGTTATTCCAGAGAATATTTTAGCTTACATACTGCAACCATACACAATGACATACAGAGGTGTGTGTGTGTATGTGTGTGTGTGTGTGTGTGTGTGTGTGAGATAGCACTGAACAATGAAAAGATGATTGTACTTGAAGTCAGAAGAGAGCAGGGTTCAGATTCTGCCTCTAACACTGCCAGTTGTGTAACCATGGGCTTATCATCTCCAAGCCTCAGTTTCTTCACCTTTAAAATGGGGTTAATACTACTAACTGTACAGCATTGTTGTAAGAATCAAATAAGATGAATGTAAAGTGTTTTGTAAGTTTTTAAGAGCACTATTCAGATGGCATCTTAAAATTATTTTATTATTAATCTTGTTCTTATCTTTTTGGTGAAATTCAAATAGGAACATACTGTGACAAGTTCTTTTATATTAACCTTCCTTCCTTCCTTCCTTCCTTCCTTCCTTCCTTCCTTCCTTCCTTCCTTCCTTCCTTCCTTCCTTCCTAATGGTACGACAGATAGAGCACCAGACCTGGAGTCAAAAAGACTCATCTTCCTGAGTTCAAATCTGGATTCAGATACTTCCTAATGGTGTGACCCTGGGCTAGTCACTTAACCCTGTTTGCCTCAGTTTCCTCATCTGTAAAATGAGCTGGAAAAAGAAATGGCAAGCCACTCTAGTACCTTTTGGAAGAAAACCTCAAATGGGGTCATGAAGGTCAGACATGACTAAAAATAATTTAACAGCACCTGTCATCTCTCTAATATCCTTTTATGTTTAGTGTCCCATAGAGTACTGCATAGGTAGATAAAGTAAGTGCTTTCTGTAACTGAATATGTCTTAGGATCTCATCTTTGGTCACAAAAACATCTTTGGGACAACCCCAGTAGCAGACAGAATGATGGAGATGGTACATAGTTTATATTGTTCCCACATGATTTCTATATATTCCACTATAGCTCTATATTTTGAAAGTTCTTTTTCTATTTCATATAGCTTTGGGATTAGAAGTATTTGTATTATGACATCTATTAAAATATTGCTCTTAAGTTTTTATGAATCAATGTTAGATCCAGGAATTAGGGGAAACAATTTTATCTGTGTTAACGGTCCAATTCTATGATTATTATCTCATTCTTCTCATTTTTTGGTGGAGTTCAGATAGAAACAGTCCTGGTGCATGTTTCTGTATCTTTCTGTAATTTCTGGTGGCAGTTATCTAATCCTGAATCATTATCATAAACCTTTTCATCTTCTTAAAAATAAAACCAAAAATAAAAACACCTTCCCATGACTCCTTCATAGGACGTTACTTATCATTAGTCTTGTCCTTGAGTACATATATATCCATTATCATGATTATTACTGGTCCATGTGTGCACACAGAGTCTATGTATTGGAGCCCATAAGTTTCACCAGGCTACCCAAGGGAACCATGCATGACACAAGAAAAGTTAGGAACCCCTGGTTTATTTATTTATTGCCCTTTTTTTGGAGGGGGGAGGGCAGGGCAATTGAGGTTAAATGACTTGCCCAAGGTCACAGGGCTAGTTTTTGTGTTAAGCATCTGAGGCTAAATTTGAACTCAGGTCCTCCTGACTCCAGGGCTGGTGCTCTGTTCACTGTGCCACCTAGGTGCTCTAAGGATCCCCGGTGTGAGCTTCTCAGAATCCAAAGCTGCCAAGATTAGGGAAGAAGGGAAAGACATTACCATAGAAAATGAGCCACCATGCTTTCCTCATTCCCTGGCTTCTGGTTATTTGCTTGTTCCAGTACCACACCAAGTCCTTCCTCCCTATTTACCTTCCTTTCCACTTTTCCTGAGAAGCTCCTTTATCTCAGCTGCAAGGCCTTCTGTATCTCTACACAGCTATCCCCAAGGCCCATCCTCTGTGTTCCTATGGAATAACAATGCCTTTGTCTCCTGGGGATGATGTCCTTTGCCTGATGGGTTTAGTTTAATTAACACTTATCACCTGGAGCAGGCCCAGGGAAACCAGATCCAGGATGTGTGTGTTCACCTGAGAGAAGTTCCGTTTACACCTCAGGTGAGCAGTAACACCCAAACACAGCTGCCAGAACGATACCATTCACATGGCAGGCAATATTCCTCTCCCTCTCCTGGCCCCGCCAACCCCTTTCCATAGAGACACTGACAAATGGTGAGTCTGGGACGCTTTATCTCTAGCTAACACTCCTCCTTCCCTTTGCCCTTTTCTCCCTGGGAGTTTCCTTATGGCTCTCATGAAAAACCTTTGTGTCACTTTGAAAAGTTGCCAGTTGTCACTGCATCACATAAAATCTGGCGTTCACTGGGCGGGGCCCCCTGAGAGCTCTGTGCTGTGAAGTGAAAAGTAGTCGCTGGAATAATCCCTTCAATCTGAGCAGTCTCTCAAGCATAATTAGACCATACCAGGTGAGGGCTCCTCACTGACACTAATATAAATAAACAAACACTAGGACTCTACCAGTCTGCTCTTCCTACTCTCTGCCCCTCCCCCCTTTTCTCACCCCCCTTTCCCCCCCCCAAAGGAAGAAACACCATAATTGGTGCCATAACACACTTGCATGCTGCTCTGGAAAAGGCCCCTATGGTATAAGTCCTCTTCATAATGACTGGGGTAACAAATGCCTACTCAAACCAAAATGCTCATGTTTATTTCAACAAGGGCCTGAGCATAATATGAGTGAGGGCCACAGTAGCAACTGGGGATGGTACAGAACACAGATTTTTGGTACAGACTCATTTTACAGATGAGGAAACCGAGGCCAAGAGAGCTCAAGTGATCTGCTCAACTACCGTGGTTCATGTAAGAGACTAGAACTAAGGAAATGTGATTGATGGACAATCTAGGTTGTTATGTCACCAAGCAGTATTTGTGGAATTCTGGGAAAAGACAGTGGATGCATTTAATTGGTCCCCAGACACCCTAGGCTGTTTCCCTCACAGAATTTTTTCTGGATAAAAGGAACCACAGCAACATCTCTAAAGGCAATTGTAGAGAGCCTGTGCTTTTGCCACAAGACCAATATGCTCTTAAGAAAATATGAACGTGGCTGCAGAAGCCACCAAACTTATCCCAGAGTTAGCTGAGCAAATGATACTTATGCTGCCAAATGATCTGCTGTCCCCAATAGCATTTGGGGTGCTTTTTGGTCAAGAAATACATAAGTAGGCATGTACTGTAAAAAAGATACATTAACCCCAAACCACCAAGTACTTTAGTCTTCTGCTGAAGGTGGAAGATTCACCTTTCAGTTTAGTGGGAGTTTTTCTTAGTTTCATTATATTTTTAAACTTGGCTATTTTTATGACTATTTAACATAGAAAACAAGTGCCTGTCAGATATCAGATTCTATCTACCTGTCTGAAAATGATTCTATGGAGTAAAAAGTCAATCAACATATTTGATAAGGTATAGAGAGATTCACATGGAATGTAGTAGATTATAAATTCCTTAAAGGCAGGGACTGTTTTCAAGCTGATAAGCATTTATCCAGCTCCTACTATGTGCCAGGCACTCTATGCTAAGTGCTTTGGTCATTGTAGCACCATGGATTGGCATAATGTCTGGCACACAGTAGGCACTTACTAAGTAAATGTATATTGATGATGCAGAGGACTGATGAGGAAGCATCAGTCTTGGCAGAGAGGTGATGGACTCAAAAAACCAATAATGTGCATTTCTTGATGTGCCCAGTGTATGGAGCATAATTATGCATATTTGTTACAAGGGGTTTTTTTTCCTAGTGAAGGGGGGTAGGGGAGAGAGAAAATAAATACTTGGGAATTGAAATTTTTTTAAATATTAAGTTAAAAATGCCTGTTGATTGACTGAGGATGGGGACAGGCAGCCCTTTGAGAGGAGTGGGGACATCTTATAACTTAAGCAAGATGATCCAGGAACTCCCCAGATCAACCCAAATTTCCTATGTGAATGAAAAAGGGAGACTTTTTCTATTGCTTCTAATGAATATTTGTATTTGACTTATAGTCTGGTGCTTTTTAAGTATTAATGATTTCAGGGGCAGCATGTGGACCAACAAATGTTCAGTTTGGGGTAGCTTGGCTAGATTTATTCCAAAAAATTCACCGGGTGGTCTTTCCTGGAGTTGAAAAATAGGCTATTTAGTGGGCAAAATTGTCTCCAGCAAAATTACTGGGTAGAGCTGGCTACCCATGCAGCTTATAACCCAAAGGTATGTGCCAAGTGTATCTAACTTATTCATGACAAATGTTTTCTTTACAAAAATTTTATTGGACGCAATGCAATCCAATGGATGATACTTCAGGATTTAACAACTTTTGATGATCACATATATCCCTTTCTGCTTATAGAAATAACACCTCAAAGGACACAGAAGAGTTCTTTTCCCCCTATAAAATGAATATGGGTATTTTTAAAGGTAACAATTTTTTAAAAAAGAAATCAAGAAGCCCATCAGACAATTTATGAGGGACTGGCTTTTTCCTTCTAAGATCATTTTTTTTAAAGATTTTAGAATTTATGTATTTTTATCTTGTGACACCAGAGAAGGATAGTAAGACTTGTCACCTTAAATAAACTGGTATCAGTCTGCTGGACTTGACTTTTTATTTAAGAGACTACCACTGACTCTTGTCTAACTCTTCAAATGCCCTTGATATCAAATGCCCTTGATATCTTGATCCTGGTCAATGCCCATTTTGTGAACCCAGAAGAAAGTAGTAATATTAACAGCAGACTTACCTTTCAGCTACTTTGGACATCTTTAAACGATGTCTGTCTATCTGTGCAGTCAAAAATGTTATCTGAGAAAAGAGATGACAGGGATATTAATGCTGGACCAGAACAGTCTTCCCCGTCCCCCTACCAGACCAAAGCTTACATTTCCTTCTAGCTTCAGCTCAAGACACTCCAAGAGCTTTCCCTCTGTTGATAATTCTGTTTTCCTTCACCTCCACCACACAGATGAGTAACTGCTTTTTTCTATTGTTTTCTATTTTATATATGATTTTACATGTATAAATTTGATATCAAGATTGTTAGTTTCTGAGGGGCAATGTCTATGGTTTACATATTTTTTGGATCTTCTGCCTAGAACAGTTGCTAGTCCTATAATAGCCTTTTATTTACTCTGTATCTCATTAGTGTTTACACCCATAATCTTATTTTGGTCTTCCTTCCTTCCTTCCTTCCTTCCTTCCTTCCTTCCTTCCTTCCTTCCTTCCTTCCTTCCTTTCCTTCCTTCCTTCCTTCCTTCCTTCCTTCCTTCCTTCCTTCCTTCCTTTCCTTCCTTCCTTCCTTCCTTCCTTCCTTTCCTTCCTTCCTTCCTTCCTTCCTCCCTCCCTCCCTCCCTCCCTCCCTCCCTTC
>CM053598.1:192587617-192643641 GCA_028646575.1 Pseudocheirus occidentalis
TTCCTTCCTTCCTTCCTTCCTTCCTTCCGTCTCTCTGTCTCTCTCTGTCAGACCTATGATTTATTCGGTAAGGAACTCTCACTATGGAACTCCTTAGACCAATGAAGAACAGCAGCTACCCAATATGTCAAAGGCTATACTTAAACCCAGGCCTTCTAAGTTCAGCCTTACAAGCTGCCATTCACACCATATTTTCTACACTTAAACACATACACACAATTTAGAGACAATTTAGCCTAACCTCATTTTATAGAAAATTAAGGTTAATTCAATTCAATAAAAGTATAATAAAGTTAAATAAAATATAAGCTCTTTGAAGACAAGAACTATTTCATTTATATATATATATCCCTGGCACTTGGCATATGGTAAGTGCTTAATAAATGCACACTGACGTGAATTAAATAGCTATGTTGGTATACACATCTCTTTTCAAAGAGACAATAAGCAGTTCAAGGGCAGAGACTTTGTTTTTTTTTCTTTACAGCCACCTAATATATTGCTCTGTATACAGTAGATGCTAAATTGTTGAATGGGATTTGTCTGTCTGAGGTCATATTTTATGACTTTATGAGTGAACCACTATAGCAGCAACACAGTGTCAGGTATTGTTAACTCTGTTAATCTTCCTTCCTTGGACTGACAAGTGCCTGGAACACAGTAGGTGTTTAATAAATGTTTATTGAATGACAACAAACTACTGACCTTGGTGAAAAATAACACCTACTGACTGAATGGATTCTGAAAGGGGAATAGGTAGAGAAGCAACAACCATTTTTTTTCCAACCCTGAGACTCAGGATCTCAGAAACAAAAGCAATTGGTCCCAACCTGTTGTTTCCCCTGGAGAGCATAACCTTTTTTGGAAATTCTTTGAGGAATAAAACATGATTATGTATAGAAAAAACTGCACAGATGGAAGAATTTAGGAGAACAACTTTGCTCTCTGTAGTCAGCTTAGAGTTAAGAAGGAATGGGTTCAAGTCCTCCTCTGTAATTATGGCTGTATAACTGTGATCACTTGGCAGCAAGGTAGTGTCAGGAAGATCTGAGTTCAAATCTAACCTTTGACACTTTCTAGCTTTGTGACCCTGGGCAAGTCACTTAACCCTGTTTGTTTCAGTTTCTTCATCTGTAAAACGAGCTGGAAAAGGAAATGGCAAGTCATTCTATAACTAGTCTTTGCTAAGAAAACCCTAAATGTGATCACAAACAATCAGACATGACTGAAATGAGTGAACAAGACTGTAAACATGGCACTTAACCTTTCATTATTCCAGACAACTTTCTAAGATTAGTGATTTCACCGGTAACGGGGAAGTCCTGGTGTGAAAACTGTATCTGCCAATGTAGGTCTGTACCAGTTCCCCTTCCTCCCCTCCAACAACTGGAAGACCTCAGGCCTGCTTTGTTCCAAAGAGGATCACTGATTAGAGATGGAAGGTACCTGTACTTCAATCCCTTCATTTTATAGATGAGCCTCTCTGAGGATCAGAGAGAACTTTTAACACATACAGCAAAGAACCTAAATTTGCTGCTTCCAAAGCCAGTGTATTTCCACTACTACACTGCTCTGCAAATGTTCCCAGGAGCCCAGAAATTTGCTCATCTTTTTGGACCTCGACATAAACAATTTCCCATCTTTCCTCTGGGATGTTAGGAACTGCTATGAATAATTCACACACGCACCTGTTTTCGGATGCCCTCTTTTGTCGTTTTCCTGACTGGCTGGGCAGGTATATGCACAGGACTTTGGGACTGACACTCTTCTGTCACTCCATATACTGACTAGAAAAGAAGGGAAATATGAGAGCTTCAGATGCTGTTAGGAATCCGTTTCTCTCTTTCCCCTCATCAGCCGTGGTCTTTCCCTGACACCAGACACGTTTCTCAGGCACAGAAATGACAGGAAGAATTTCACATCTGCTCATAAGGCTACAGTGATTTCTAGCCTCAGTTTCTTCCCCAGTCCAGTTTTTAAGGATAAGTGAGGGTAAATTGTAACACAGCAAAGTTTAGGGAGGTTAAATTGTAATATAACATGATTTTAGGGAGTAATCTTATAATTCCTTAGCTCCTGCCAACAATAGGTGCATGAACTGGAACCAAACATAAATAGATTGTTATGCCAAACTTAACCAATGAAGAAATAACAGGATGACAATTCTGAAAAATAGCTGTATTGGAATTAGTTCTAAGAAATTTTTGTTAAGTTGTTTCCCACTCTTTGTGACTTTGTCGACTAAGTATCCATGTGGTTTTCTTGGCAAGGATACTGGAATGGTTCACCATTTCTTTTTCCAGTTTTGTGCAGGCAAGGGTGAGGTGACTTGCTCAAGGTTGCACAGCTAGTAAGTGTCTGAGGTCAGGTTTGAACTCTGGTCTTTCTTATTCCAGTCCTAGTGCTCTTATCCACTATACCACCAAATAACTATACTGAACTAAGTTCTGAGAAATAGTTGTATTACATATGGGTTACTAGCTCTTTATTTGTATGAAAAAATACACCAGTGGATTTCTCTTGTAGTCCCTTTGACAGGTTGCTTATAAACATGGACTCTGAAAGCTCCTATTTCCTCAGTTTCAATAAATTATTTTATCAAGGATTGCCTAACAAACTGCAGCTGTGACATAAAAATTTTCCTAAGAGGGGAGAAGAGATTTGTCTATCAACTTCTGGAGTACTTGTTCATCTTTTGTTCTCAAAGAGGACCAATGACAACATAAGGGGATGTCTTGACTGTGACTAAGGGAACCTTCTCAAAGGCTGAAAAGAATAATTTTAGGAGAAATAATAAGTTGATAATTTATATATAGCATCTTAAGTTTTGGAAAGTTATTCATATATGTAATCTCATCTGAGCCCCACAACAGCCCTGTAAAGAAGGAACTCTTGATATTATTATCATTGCCATTTTACAGATGAAGAAACTGAGTCTCCAAGAGCTTAAGTTTCTTGTTTGTGGTCCCACACTCAGCACTGGAGGTAGAATTCAGATATAGAACTTCTTGATTCCAGATTTAGCACTCTTATAAATAAGCTATGATAAGTAAAAGGATTTTATCTCTACATTACATAGAGGAGCATGTTACAACAAAACTCCAAGACTCAAAAATGCAAATTGATCTGGGATTTCATCAATGTGGATATTCCCTCCAAAGATGCAGATCGCAACCCATTTGTGTCTGCCCATCCTGAGAGATTTTTGTCCATGTCTCCTCATGAAGTCGACGCTGTAGGAAAAGGACTTTGTTATACTAGTGAAGGATAAAAAGAGCGAGTCAAGAATAGTTTCAATTTTATAATTAGATTTCACAGTGGGGAGAGGAGGGATATTTTAAGCTTTACTCCTAACCTTATGAGGTTTACATCATATCTTGTACTTTACAGTCAGTACTTGATGGCTATCAATCCCTTTAAATTATGTTATCTCATTCATTTCTTGTGACAGCTGAGTAAGGTAGATAGTGCCAATACTATGTCTCCATTTACTAATGAGGAAACTGGAGTTTTGAGATATTAAGGCCATATAAGTCAGTAAGTGTCACAACTAGTACTCAAACCCAATTCCAGGGTTCTTTCAGCTACAAATAAGTCCTCCAACAGTATGTCTCTTAGGACCATAGTCAGCCAGAATTCTGTGTTGGTTGGACAAAGCCTTAAGCTCTCTATGGTGTTTTAATGGAGACTCATGTAAGGAAAGGGGAGCTGGGAGAAAGTCATAGTTCTCTAAAAAATGAAATACTCTTTGGTCTTACAGTCGATTGTCCCAGCAACAGGGAGGTTTAGAGGGTGTTACTGACATAGAAACATTTTAAATTCAGCTAAATGAGCCGACCTTTTTGACCTTCTGGGGATTCTTCATCCTACGACATTTTCTGATGTCCATTTCGGTTGTATTCACACAACCCGGCTGAGAAAGGAATCATAGTAAAAATTACTCATTGAAGCTCTAATTGATCCAAATTACCTTATTGCCACCATTAAGTCACGTCAACGATTATTTGTTTAGTGATTATTTTCACAAGGCAACATGCTAAGCCCTGGGGATACAAAGAAGGCAAAATTCTATTAAAAATACATAAGCATACAAAAATACATAAGTCCCCAAAGTCTTTGTATGATTTTAAGTTATTAATAGCTTAAAGTATTAAGCTAGTGTCAAGCTATTAATAGATTAAAGTGTTGAGCTGGTATTAAGTTATAAATAGCTAGGTATTGCACAAAGACTTTGGGGATACCCTACATATGTTGATTTTCTCCAGTGAACAAATTAATTTTGTTGAGTAGATCTGAGCTTGCCTTATGCCAAATGACAGATTTTAATATAATCAGGAAGATGATATTTATAAGTGGCTTTTAACAAAGATGCTTTCTCTGCTGGCTAATAATAATGGAGGGAAGGGAAGGGAATAAGCATTTACACAGGGTCTGCTATGTGCTAGGAACTACACTAAGTTTTCACAAATATTATCTTATTTGAGCCTCATAACAAGGTGCTGTTATCACTCCCATTTTACATTCGATGAAACTGATGGAAATCAAGATCAAGTGACTCACCTAGGGTCATGTTGTTGATCATGTTTCAGTCTTGTCTCACTCGTTGTGACCCCATTTGGGGCTTCCTTGGCAAAGACACTGCAGTGGTTTGCCATTTCCTTCTCCAGCTCATTTTACAGATGAGGAAACTGAGGTAAAGAGGGTACAGTGACTTGCCCAAGGTCACACAGCTAACAAGTATCTGAGGTCAAATTTGAACTGAGGAAGATAAGTCTTCTTGACAGTTCAGTAATCTATCCATTGTGCCATGTTATGGTTTTCATCATTTGGGGACTGAATTTTTTTGTGCCTGTTTGGAAAGTCTGGACTTGAATACTTTAACCATTTTTAATTATGTAAAAAGGATAAGAAAAGGGAACAGTCCTCAGTCTACCCTCCTGCTTTATGAAGGGATATATAATTTGTTTTAATTACATGGAATTTTTTAAAGTCTTGAAAAATGTTGTCACATCTAAGTATTTGTGAAAATGGAAATATTTTTACTTTAGAAACATGAACTGTACTGAGAAAACAGTTTGCTGAGAGGATGGGGAGAAAGGGTAATCCCTTGTATTTTCAAGGATAGAGTCAACTTTGTGTGGCTTTTAGGGAAAATAAAATAATCATATTAATGAATGAAGGCAGGTAGGTGGCACATTTGATAGAGATCCAGGCCAGAGTCAGAAAGACTCAGCTTTGAGAGTTCAAATGTGACCCCAGACACTTACTGACTGTGTGACCCTAGGCAAGTCACTTAATGTTGTTTGCCTTAGTTTCCTTATCTGTAACGTGAGCTGGAGAAGGAAATGGCAAACCACTGTAGTATCTTTGCTAAGAAAACCCTAAATGGGGTCATGCAGAGTTGAACATGAGTGAATATGATGCAACAAGAAATGAATAATAAAATGGGAGATCATCTATTTCCCAAAGATAGATGTTTGTAGGCTAAAGATTGCCTTTGGTCTTAAGAAAGGGAAAAAGAAAATGAGAAAACCTATAAAACTACACAAAACTGTCTCACCACTGGCCTGTGAACATCCCAGAAGGCTCGTTCTTGACTATCCAAAATTTTTCTTTCTGTTTTATCTTTTTTCCGATCAATCCTAAAAATGGAATGATAAAAGGGAAATAATTTGCATTTGTCTTTTTTTCTTTCTTAATTTCTTCTGCCCATCCCTATTTGCTATCATTTCTAAGCAAATAGTGCATCCATTGCAAGTGGAACAAATGCATTTACTGTGTTCATTTGAAGATCATGAGGCCATATGTGTAACATTTTGGTGACTTCTTTCTTCCCCTCTACTCTACTGTACAATGAAATTAACAAAAGAAAATCTGTTTGGGCCCAGACTTACAAAGAGGTATATAATAAAGGAATTGCATATGATACTGGGGAAAATCAATTGGATGAAGATTGGTTGGAGTATAAGCTAAAACATACACTCCTTAAGGGGTGATTGTTTTAGTAGGTACTTTAAAAATTGCTTGTTGAATTGGGGTGGCATTTAGTGTATAAAATTTATATGTAGGCCAATCCATTTTCTATCCTTAAATTTGCAAGTTTGTTTTAGGTCTTAAGTTATTGTAATTTAACAACTTCTATTTAAACTGATTTCTCTCCCACTCCACCTTTACCCCAAAACAGAAGAAGGACCTCAGCACATGACAGGATCTAGACATCAAATATCAACCCCATTTTGATTTCACTAGCCCCAGCTAGTGAATGAACAAGTTACGATGGTAAATTACAGGTGACAAAAGAAATACTAAGTTTTCTAATCAGGAGCTCAGATGAGAGGCTTTTATTAAAAAGGGAAAAAAAAGTGTATTGCTTCATATTCCTTCTGTAAGTAAGAAGTAACTCAGATTAATTGCCATGTACCAGGAACTTCTAGCTTTCAAATCTCACGGGAGCACTTTAGTTTACTGGACTGAAATAAACCTATAATCACCCTGTGATTTTCATGATAATTACCATGTACTTAAATGGTCCACAATTATAAAGTAATCACAGAGTTAATCAAAAAAGTTAATCGAGAAATACCATATGTGTATCAAGTGACAATTCCCCCTCCTTTTGTAACATGTGAGGCTCTTCTATTCTGAAAGTACAAATTAACTTTTCTCTTTGTTTTCCAGGATCTTCTGGATGCAAAAAGATTATAAACCTTGCTATTCCTGTTCCAATTTCTGTCTCACCCACTATCATCAGCTTCTCCATGGCCATGGCTCCTTCTGTAGCAATAACCAACTCTGGAGTGATATACAACATTGTGCACAGGGCACCTAGCTTGCTAAGGTTACTGAGAGAGAGTGATGAGATCTTGGGTAAAAGGGAGAGCATAATGAATTGTGGGAAGGAAGAGGAATGCAGGAGAAGGGTCAGATGGATAACCTGTCAACAGAACCCATAATATAGAA
This sequence comes from Pseudocheirus occidentalis, assembly GCA_028646575.1. NCBI lineage: Eukaryota > Metazoa > Chordata > Mammalia > Diprotodontia > Pseudocheiridae > Pseudocheirus > Pseudocheirus occidentalis. The sequence continues at coordinate 192,594,578 of CM053598.1, forward strand.
GTTAACACAATGGCATCCTAAGAATCATCAATTTGAACAAAGGCACTACCATTTTTCTCTTTTACTGTACCATAGGGGGCTGTACGGGTTGGCAGCAGGAGAGGATGTCATGAGTGAAACTGGTTGTAGTGAAGGCGGGGCTTTTCAGCCTCATTCCACAGTATACCTGTCAATGTCTACATCTGTCAGCATAAATCTAAAAAGGAGGGAAGTGGGAGGGAAAGGAAAAGTGGAACATGGGGGATCTTGTACACATTCATAGTAAGTGGGGGTGTCAATATGCTAGCAGTGAGAATGGGAAGGATGAGGAGACAAGCCTTTAGAAAGATGGTATTTGGCCATGCTAATGGAAGGAATTAGGAGAGAAGAGAGTAGCAGCAACTGGGGAGAAATTTAGAATATTATTGAACAACCCCTTTACCAAAGTGAATATCCAATGAGTTTCAATTTAGAAGGATAAATAATGAAAGAGGAGGAGGATACAGGGCAGTGAACTGGAGTGGTTCATGACAGTTGTCCATGCAGAGATGCCCCTAGATCTCATACTGCAGAACAAGGAGGGCTCTGAGTAATACAGGCTGGGTTATTTCTTGGCGTGTGGGTCCCTAACACCTGACTTATGGGATGCTTGTCAAGAGATCCAAGAGTCTCTTCTATGTAAGCATGCCCAGATAAGTATACCCTTACTTTTCTAGGTAGCATGCCCAGATCCTCAAAGGCGGCTACACCTTTCCAACCTCCTGCTTCTGCAAAGAATTTCTTGTACCCACAATGTTGGCCAATCCAAAAATACTGGAAGGGAAGCTTGCATGATTTTGCATTGTATCCATCTCTGGTACTTGATTATAGCCTATACCAAATGTAAAGGCTCTTATTTGGGGAGGGGCAGGAGAAGATACCTTGTTGAAATCAGAAGAAATCTTCACATGTCCAAATGCATTTCCACACAGAACATAAAGTGGTTTGGAAATTATTTGGGCAAGTATAGATTGTTGAAGTCAGGGTTATAGTTTAAGAAAGGATGAGGAAGGATTTTCCTATAAGTATTCTAGAACACCCACTTGATAACTTTCCTAGTGTGAAATTAACTAAGAAGACACACATCAAATTACAAGAAAAAATACCAGCTGGGCTGAAAATTCAGAGGGATTTCTAGGCAAATCCTGGCCTTTATTTCCACAAAGCTGTTTTTTATTAGAAAATAGGGAGGAGAACCAGAAATCCTAACTCTGGTTGCCAACTGCCTTTAACACATGCAACAAAGACACACATTTGGAACGAAACCCCTTCTTTTCCTGGAAGGGGCTCTGTTCCATTCACATACTTCACTTGGGCTTCCGCTTGCATAAAGATGAATTCCCATTTCCTTGCAAAGGCCCTCTGGAGTCTTGCTAGGTTTTCCTGATAAAAAATGAAAATCAATGAGGGCATTAATCATAATAAGTATTGGACCATGGCTACCATGCTCATTACATGTGCACTCATCCATATTGGTTAGACAGAACAAAATAATGGTCCCCCATTTTAAATTCACTAGACTGGAACTTGATTTAGCTTTGTACCATATTCTGCTGCACAGGAATGCACTTCCAATCATCATCAGCATGCCAACTAAAGGTATTATCTGACTGAAGTTTGGAGGGAACCACTGGAACCTTTCTTACAATAGGTCTCATCTGTGTATGTAATACCCACTGCTCGGCTGCATAGCCAATGTAAGTTAAGGTCTAGAGGTATGCTCCAGTTTTCCATCTGTGATCTATGAATTTGGGGATAGATGATGCCTGCTGGACATTTCCATAAACAAAAACCAGGAGAATGGGGGTGATTTCTTGGATTTCTATTCTTAAAACTAGGTCACTCTAATAGAGGAGAAGCTTATGAGACCAAGTTACTTTTCTACAATCTGACCAATGCAGAGATAGAGTCTCTGGCATTATAGATTTAGTGCTGGAAGGGACCTTGGAGGTCATTAATTCTAACTTGTCTCTTAGTCCATGCACAAAGCAGATGTGTTAGGTTGGGGTGGGGGCAGGGAAGGAAGGGAAGAGAATTTCATTTTCTAATTGAAAAGTGAAAAAAAAGGCAGAGAGAAAAAGAAAAATGTTTCATTAAGGGTCTCTCCCAAAGAAAAAAGGGGCAAGTGTTCTTTTTAATTCTTTAATTCAGTAGGATTACACATAGTGTGCGGTAGATAGGATAGTAAGTTGACAGGCACACTAATCACCTGCCTAATTCTGATTGAATGCAAGTCTAGAGTTCTACATTCTGCTACATAGTTTCATAGAGTTGGTGCCAACACCTAATTGATTGATTTTATTAGAAGGTTATTAATATAAAAGCGGATTAAGCTAAAAAGTACCATACAGGTAGCTAACACAGTGCCTGTATATACAAATAGGCACAGAAACAAAAATGACTCATAGAATCTTTTCTTTTCAGTCCTTTGTTTGTTTTTGAGAATCCTTTGAGCTTCCAGAATTTAAGCTTCACTGGGAACTGGTACCACTATCTATTCTGAACATTCTTTTATATGGAAAATGGAAGATGTGAATGAGACGTACAAAGTGGGTCATGACCTTTTGGGGCCTGAGCCTTTCCCCTAAGGACAAGGAAGTTACATAGACAAAAATTAAAAGTATAAGCAGTACAAAGACTTTAACACTCAAACTGCAAATAAAGGTTTGAAAAGAGCAGCATCTTGAATGGGAGTAAAATGTCTAGCCACAAGGAACCCAAACATGCTGCTGTCTACCAGAATGTGAGAAAGGATGGAAAAAAGTATTTATCAAGAGTTCACTATGTGTCAGGCATGTCTAAGTGTGTTACAAGCACTGTCCTGTTTGGTCTTCACAACAAACCTGAGAGGTGGATGCTATTATTATTGTCCCCATTTCATAATTGAGGAAAATGAGGCAGGTAGAGGTTAAGTGACTTGCCCAGGGCAACACAACTAATAAGTATCTGAGGTTGGATTTTAATTCAAGTCTTTTTGACTCTAGGCCCAGTGCTCTATCCACTGTGCCACATAGCTGCATCTAATGACAATTTTATAATTTGGTCAGAAAGCTGATCAAAGTCAATGAATGACACTACAGATAGATGGATAAGAAGCTACATGATATGGGGCAGCTAGGTGGCATAGAGCACCTGCCCTGGAATCAGGAGGACCTGAGTTCAAATCTGACCTCATATACTTAACACTTACTGGTCGTGTGATCTTGGGCAAGTCAAGTAACTCCAATTGCCCTGCCTTCTCCCCTCCAAAAAGCAAAAAAAAAACAAACAAACCCCAAAATACAAAACAAAAAGGGGAAAAGAATGCATTCAAGAAGACCTGTAAGAGATTGTTGCAAGGTGAAGAAGAGACCACATATGTTAAGTTCTTTGTGAACTTCAAAGTCCTATATAAATGTTACTTACATTATTACCTACCTAGTCCTGTTGTCAGAATCAAATGAGACCATATAGTGGTGAAAGTACAATGGAAATATAAATTATTATTAATACTTCTTGTATAAAGAGGCTACTAGGGAAGTCCCTCATTATCTGGATGAGATTATGGGCTGTTTAGAAGCACCTAAGGGGCACCTCTCCTGCCATCCAAACTAGCTTTTATTTTAATAGACATAGGGAACTTCTCTGATACTTTCCTAGTGACTAGGGCTGCTTCCAAGATGATTGGGAAATGAAAATCAAGGCAGTGATCTCTTACTGGAAGAGCTGTACCAGATGGGAATAAGGAGCCAAAGTGAGAAACTGACCCTTCTTTGCTGGACCCAACCTGTATGAGCCTGGAATCTTGGAGTTACCCAGACCACGAATGACATAATTGTCATTTCCACATTCACATGGAAAAGTTTCTAAAATAGAATTACTAACTAAAATTTAGTCCCACTTCATTATTTTTGGTACTTGTATCCTAGTTCCTGGGGACACTGCCTGGTACATAGTAGAGACTTAATACTTCTTACTGACAACAGTTTTAAGGGATGTTGGTCTACTCTTGTCTTTGCACTGACCTTCCTATTCCTCCATCAAGACATTTCATTTCTTGAGTCTGGGCATTTTCACTGGCTGTCTCCTCATCTCTGCCTTCTGATTTTAAGTCTCAGATAAAATTCTACCTCCTAAAGGAAATCTATGCTGATCCCACTTAATTCTCATGTTGTTATTGTTCAGTTATTTTGTCTTACCTGACTCTTCATGGCACTATACAATTTTCTTGGCAGAGATACTGGAGTGGTTTGCCATTTCCTTCTCCAGCTCATTTTACAGATGAGGAAACTGAGGCAAACAGGGTTAAGTTACTTGTCCAGGGTCACACTGCTAGTGTCTGAAGTTGAATTTGAACTCAGATCTTCCTTACTGGACTGGTGCTCTATCCACTGTGTCACCTAGCTGCTCCCAGTGTCTTCCTTCCTAAATTTCCAGTTTATTTTGGACATATTGGACATATTCTTTGGACATATTCATTTGCATGTTATCTGCCCCATTAGTTCATGAGCTCTTTGATAACAAGGACTATCTTTTGACTTTCTTCATATCCTCAGCATTTAGCACAGTGCCTGGAACATAATGACAGGCACTTAATAAATGTTTGTTGACTGACTGACTGACTGAGATGATCTGCCTTAGTGAGCATGGGTGAGTGAGCCTTAGTGGGTCATGGGTGGGGCTGACCAGCCCCTGTGCCCATTGTGGAAACCCTCAAAAGCAGGAAGTAGAGAATTTGGTAGGTGGGTGGATTTAAAGGTAGGGCTAATGTTTGATTATACAAGAGAAAAGTATTCCTGGCCCTCTGTACTGCCTCTCTTCCCTCAGCTGCCAGCCCTTTAGCCATTTCGCTGTTCATTAGTACCTCCACAGGAGGGTGTGTGGGGAACAGAGGAGGAGGAGGAAGACTTAAAATTAGCCTTATAAAGATGGGTTTGGTGGAGGAGGTGGAAATCATTGGCTACAGTTACATTTTTTATCATCTGTGTTGATTTTGTATTTAAACTTCTCTGAACTTCATTTTCCTCCTCTATGAAATGGACCCTATTGGGAACAGAGTTTGTGGGATAATCAAGGGAAAAGACTGATAATTCTCCTCTTGAACAATAACAGACCCTCCGCTCCATGGTGTAACATGTGGCTTCAAGGCTGGTAGGGAGGCAGTGTGGGGCATCAAATTCTTGGAAGGAATTATGGAAAGAAATCATGAATCTGAGATTTGGAGTAGGAAGAGGGGCATTGGGAAAGATGTCACATGAATCACACAGATCCTATGGGCTAAATCTACCCTATGAATCTCCCTCTGATACCAAGAACTGTTGAATGTGTGGGGACACAATTTTATTCTCAGTCACAAAAACTGTCAGAGGGAGGTCATTTAGAGCTGAGAACAAAGGGAACAGAGTGAGCCTTCCTTCCCCTTCCACCACTGTATCTGCAAAGGCTGAGGGCTGAAAAGGTGGAAATGAAGGTTCAAACCTACATAGATACAAAGGTATCTTTTAACCCTCCTCCTCCCACACCTTTTCAGGAAGGCAGTTATACTTACAGCTTCATAATCTGCCAATTCCAATCTTGCTTTATTCTGCATGGTCCTCTTACACAGATAAATGGCTAAGAGAAGAAGAAAAACAACATTGTACCAAACCATGAAGTAGCATCAGGCACGGTGAGTGGCAAGAGCCGAGGGCTCAGGATCACGCATTTCAAACTGAAAGCGACCTTAGGGGTCATCTAGTCCAGCTTCTTCATTTAACAAATGAGAACACTGAGGTCCAGATAGGATAGGTTAATTGATTTTCTCCAAGGTCACAATGTAGTATCAGAGTCAATATTGGAACCCAAATCTGAGACAATATTTGAAAGCAAAACCTAACCCTCTGCACCCTTTGCATTCAAAAGACCTGGCTCTTAATTTCATCTCTTCTACTTACTAGTCATGTGGACCTGAATAGATCTATTAGCCAATCGAAGGTCCAGTTTTCTTATCTGTCAATTGGGAATAATTCTTGTACTCCCAAGCTCAAAGGGCTAGCCTGAGACTCAAATAAAATAACGTAAAATTATAGTAAAGTGCTATATAATAACAATTAGCAGTAAGTAGCATTAGTGCAGTAATCAGTCAATCAATCTCATATTGTTGGGCACCCGTGTGCCTAGTACTATGCTAGACACTGTGAGAAATGTAAGAAAAGTAGGTCATGAATAGTCTCCACTCTTTTTTTTCCCTTTTGGAAGGGGAAGGCGGGGAAATTGAGGCTAAGTGACTTGCCCAAAGTCACACGGCTAGTGTGTCAAGTGTCTGAGGATTGTTTTGAACTCAGGTCCTCCTGACTTCAGGGCCTTTGCTCTATTCACTGTACCACCTAGAGGCCCCAAGCCTCCACTCTTAAGGTGCCATGTATCATATCAGGATTTGGTCAGCAAGAATGGAAATATAAGTAACTTGTTGATTTTAGGATATAGCATGGCACTTCCATTCTCTGTCCTGAAACACGTATACTTCTGGTATGATGTTCCCATGGCCCACTAGAGTACTTACTGAGTATATAAATACTTAATGAACAAATGAAGGCATCTTGGAAGCAGAAATAGAACAGGCTTCAAGTTAACCTCCTTTAACAACTGGTTTTAATGATTTCTTCAAGACTCAGCTAAAATTTCACCGACTCTTTGTGGCTTTTCCTGGTCCTTCTCCCCCTCCCCCATCGCTAGTTGCTAATGCTTTCACCTCATAAAACGGTATTGTATCTACTTGGTATATATCTTGTATCTACTTAGTAATTTTCCTATTGCCTCCTTCCTTAGAATTGAGCTTCTTGAGGGCAAGGGTTATCTTTTTATCTTCCTTTGTATCCCAGCTCTTAGCATAAAGCCTGGAACACGGAAAGTACTAAAGAGATGCTTGTTGACTTGTCTTCCAGACAGCAAGCTAGGCATTGCATGAGACTATCAGGTAAAGAGAAGGGAGATACTTTGCATATTGCAAGCACCATCATAACTGATCCAGTCTCATGGTATTGTAAAGTTAGGGTTAGAGAACAATCTGGAATTATACCCAAAGAGTTATAAAATTGTATATACCCTTTGACCCAGCAATACCACTATTAGGTCTGTTTCCTGAGGTGATTAGGGAAAAAAGGGAAAGAACTTATATATTCTAAGATTATTCTAAGATATTTATAGCAGTTCTCTTTGTGATGTCGAAGAACTAGAAATTCAGAGGATGCCCATGAATTGGGGAATGGCTAAATAAGTTGTGGCATATGATTGTGATGGAATACTGCAGTGCTGTAATAAATGATGAGCAGATTGATAAAAAAAAAAGCAGAAAGACTTCCATGAAATAATGAAGAATGAAATGAGTAGAACAACAAGAATACTGTATATAGTAACAGTGATATTGTTTGAAGAATAACTGTGACTAGTTATTTTGAGAATTATAAATGCTCAAACTAGCTACAATGGACCTAAAAAAGAAGATGCTGTCCACCTCCAGAGAAAGAATTGATAAATATAAGTATTCATAGCATAGTTTTACACACACACGTGTGTGTGTCGGTGTGAAATGATGAACTTCTCTGATATGGGATACAGAGGGAGGGAGTCAGTTCAGTACTTAAAATGGAACAAAATTAATAAATTAAATTAAATTTTTTAAAAGTTAGAGAGGTAGACTTACCACTCAGATCTGAAGAGAGAAAGAGGCGGGAAAGTAGCTATGTTCAGGATTCCTGCCTCTGCCACTGCTTCATTTTGGCTAAGGTTGTTTGGAAAACCCATGATGTGTGAGAGAACTTATATGTAACAGCTTCAAACTCAAATAGAAACAATTGCCTGTAGGGTATATCTTGATTTAGAAAACCACAAATTAACATTATCTATGTTGTATTGTATTTTTAGTAATTTCTTAAACATTCCCCAGTTATATTTTAGTTGAATTCAGGCTTCATTAGGGAGTTTTGTTAATCTCTCTAGTTTAGACCACCTCTCCAGACTATGAGGAGGCATGTTCAGGGAGATTACCCAATAACACATAAGACGGGGTCAAATGATATTCTCTAGGTTATAAATAAATGTATACTTATTTGTATATAGGAGTGATACTACTCATTTCACTATCAGGAAGACATGTTTGTTATCCTTCTAGTAGGGGTGATATACTGCATTGAATCATTCCTCCAGATGAGGAAGTTTGCTGGTTAGAGTAAGGCAAACAGTCTGTATTTGCAGAATTTTTTTCCCCTGTGTAAACCTATGAGACCCAGAGAGACTGAGGCAAGATCACACATATAGTATCTGACAGAGCTAGGAATTTGAATACCAGTCCTCTTATTCCAAATCTAATGACCTTTTCATAGTATAATAATTCTGTCTCCATTAGCATACATACATACACATATATGTATAAACACACATACAAATACATATGAATAGAACTACATATGTAATATATAAATATGTCAGTAGATATAATTTATAAACAAATAAACAAAGTAATTTTGGTGGGAAGTAATTAATAACCCAAATGGGTGGTACTTGAACTAAGTTTGGAAGGGAGCTAAGGATTCTAAGGGGTGGGAAGCTAGAAAAAAAGAACATTTTATGCATAGGGTACAGCCTGGGCAAAAGGCATGGACATGGGCACTGGATTTCACATGCAGGTAGCAGTAAATTCTGATCTACAATGATTTCTCTTTTGCCTCAATTCACTTATAATCTGTACCGTGCCAATTAATACTTGGTTATAAGCAGTTTTGAATTATTCTCTAATTATTTCTCATATATATTTCTTATTTTTCAAATTTGACATTAAGCTTCTTAGGAAGAGAGACCATATCTATGACTTCTGCATTCCCTTCAGTGACTTGCACATTTATAGGATCATAGTTTGAGAACTGGAAGAGACCTTAGCCAATTAGTCCAACTCACTCATTTTACAGAATAGATGCTAAAATACTTATTGATTGATTACTAATTCTTCTTTGTGAATTAATGAGTACTTTCCTATTTTTGACCCTTAATGACTTGAACTGTGAAATGGGAATGAAATGGTTGAGTCAAGACACTTCAAAGTAATAATTTGATTTCAAACAGGGCCATGTACAATGAACGTAGTGCACATTTAAACTATGAATCTTAGAACTGGTCTTGTAAGAGGAAAAACACATGATGTGTGTGTGTGTGTGTATTTAAACTTGGAAGGTCTATGTTTTCTGTATGTAAGAAACTAAGCCTTGACTTTGACCCTCTTGTGTCCAAGGCCTCAAAAATAGTTTCTCACATTCATAAGAAGGAATGATAATGACATGAAAAAACAGACAAAGTGATTTGCTCTAGAACTTAGCTTTGATGGATCATATTTCAGCAGCTCCAGAAGCTTTTACTTTATTATGAGTCAAATGTAACTCCTCTTCTTGGTCAGAAGCATCAAGCAGAACCATTGATTATAGCATTTAAGGAGTAGATTTCCAGTGAAGTGAGCAATAACACATGTAGGCACCTGAAGAGCCTTTCCCCTTATATATTTGTGCTGTCCACAGCTATTTGGAAGTCTAATAATCTGAACTTTATTAGGCTATAAACTACTGTTGTTCTATTCCTTCCACTGCTACCATTTTATAATTCCCCCTTCTTTCAAATTTATCTACTGCAGAATTTATAAGGTTGGGTGTTAGATTGACTGCTTATTGGTCAACCAATCAGATGTATCAGTCAGTGTCTGCCAAATATTAATTCAGCAGCAAACCCACATTATTCCCCCTGCAGCTGGAATCCTCTCCCACTAACAGACAATAATTCTCTAAACTGTCTTGAAAGAAATGGGATTTGATTACCCCCATTGTCTCAGGAGAGGAATTAGTTGGGACTGCCATAGAAACATTTACTTAACTCCTACTTCATGTTCTGATAGGTTCTACCAAGCTGGAAAGAAAGGCTTTGGATATAGGTTCAATGATGAGTTTTGTATCTGGCCTTAGAGGACCAGCTTAATTAAGTTAGAAGAGGATTGTCAGCAGAAGACCAACTATTAATGATAATTTTTTAAAAAGCCACAACTCATTAAAGTAATTTATTACAAAGCACGGTCTGTTCTCTCTCTCTCTCTTTCTCTCTCTCTGTCTTTCTTTTCTTCTTTCTTTTTCTCCCTTCCTCCCTCCCTCCCTCCCTCCCTCCCTTCCTTCCTTCCTTCCTTCCTTCCTTCCTTCCTTCCTTCCTTCCTTCCTTCCTTCCTTCCTTCCTTCCTTCCTTCTTTTTTCCCCTGAGGTAACTAGGGGCCACAGTGAATAGAACATGAGCTTAGGAATCAGTAAGACCTGAGTTTAAATTTGACCTCAGACCCTTACTAATACTAACTGTGTGACCCTAGGAAATGTTACTTAACCTCTCTCTGCCTCAGTCTCCTCAATAGTGAAACAGGGATGATACTAATAGCATGACAGGGTTGTTGTGAGGATAAAATGGGGGTAATATTTGTAAAGCACTTAGCACAGTGCCTGGAACATAGCTAGGTGCTTAAAAATGTTTAGTCCCTTCCCTTGTTGTCCTCCCTCCCTTCTTTTTGTTCTATGAATCCCTTTGACAGTCTAAACTGTATGACATAAGCATGGTGGTGCTGTAAAAAGTGGAAGTATATGGACTCCTTTTCAGGATAATGTTTTTAAATCCATAAAATAACATATATAGGATTATAAAGGAAACTGATCATATTAAAATACATTTATCAAAATATTTTTTAAAAGATTCATGAGACCTCTGAAATTTATCCATAGATCTCTTAGGAGTCCATGCACCTCATGTTAAGAAACCCTTGTGGAGTGGGTTCATTAACTATGTTGGTAGAAGGAGTACCCAGAATGATGATCTCATATTTCTCTGAAGCATTAAAGTACCTTATTACTAAAGGTAATGGTAATGAAGGGTCAGCTGTCACTGCTGCCTGAGCTAGTGTATATCCATTCCCTTCCATTAAGGATATGAAATCAGATGAGCCTTGAAGGATCTTCTTGCCCAGATATGATCTAATCATGCTAAATCTAATAACTTATCCCCCTGAGTCAGGGTGAATTCTATTCCTATCCCTCCCTAAGCTCCTCCAAGGATTCTTGTTATGCTTTTTAATAAGCCCGTGAAATTGCATGTGGAAGTTGGTCATTATCATCTTGGTCCTGCCTTCATCAGCCACGTGGCATCAGTGGAAGGCTCAGAAGTCTCTGGGATCCCATGTTTTGAATAGCCTTTATAAGAACTTCTTTCCTGCTGCTCTCCTGGGACTTCCTCATTTTCTGTGTGCTGTGTGCTTCCCCTCCATTATGAAGAATTCCCAAGAGTTGAGGGCTTATTAAATGTCAACTAAATGAAAAAAAGCCAAACATGGGAAACCCCCCAGGACACAGACAAATTACTCTACAAGTTGCTCAGACACCAAGCATTTGTCTTCCAAGTTCCCAGCAGTAACCTGTAAGAACTGGAGGTTGTTTTAGTTCTCACCATAGTCAGTATTTTCAGGTTCCCAGCAGTTGGAGGGCCAGAAGTATGGAGCCTGCAAAATAACAGAGGGTCAGGAAACAGGAGACCCCTGGTATAATTCCAATTTGCCCCAGGGCCTTGAACTATATTCTATCTTCCCCTTTCCAAACTTGTTCCATTCTGATCAGATGGGGGGGGGGGAAAGTGATTAAAAAAAAGGTGCTTGGGGCAAAAGAAGAGAGGTGACTCACCTGGAATCGATAAAAGGTGCCATCATCCTTCAGAGTAAGGACATGGTCTGATATGGGAAAGATGTAACCCTGGGCAGCTACAAGGCTTCCCAAATGTATTGCTTCACCTGTAGATCAGGGGCAAGAGAGAAATAATTAGAAAGCTATTAGATTCAGCACCTGCCACTCAAATCTAAATTGTGTAAGGTAAGCGTGTGTGTGTGTGTGTGTGTGTGTGTGTGTGCTGTAATAACTTGATACCTATGTTTATAACTTCAGAAGGGATGGAGGTTACATGGAGAGGGAAAGTATTAGGGAGAGAGATCTTGATGGCAAAGAATAGCTTCAAGTTTACTGTTGCCTCTCTGGTTTTGGTTTTCCAGGATTGTAGATCTGCTGTTCCCTTCATACCCTCATCACCCTCTTGTCTCCCAATTAGTATCTCCAAATTCCTTTCCAAACTCCCCTTTTTAGTATTCCAAACTTCTCTTATAGTTATTGTGAAGCTAGGAATCAACATTTGCACAATAAGGTCTTAGATGATCATCAAGAAGAAGTCACAAAAGCTTTTGGCTGGCTCCCATCAAGAATGGTAAAGGCACTATCTTTAACAGTGATACCAGAGTTCCTTTGTGTCTTATGCTGCACACTCCTCCTATAGCTCCCCCCAAATAGCAGTAAAAATGAAATTGAAATCACCTCTACCCTATGGATGTAATTCCTACCTCATAGTCTGAATGAAGGAAAGTATAGAGAGCCAATTGTGATAGTTCAACTGTATAACTAAGGAGATACTTTCAGACATTCAGCTTTGCTACTTTAAAGTAGAAAGTATCCAGTTGAAAGACTTCTGAATTGTGCACCAGAAGATCTGGGTATCAGTACCTGCTGAAGGGCTTCCTTAGGTCAATCACTGAATTGACCTGTGGGGACCATCTCAGAATATGTGCACCCAGAGCTCCCTTGGAACTTCCAGGGACTCCAGAAGCATGATGTGATCAGTCATTATAATTTTTATATTGTTTGATATTATAGTTAGCCTAAGTGACTCGATAATGGAATTCTATAATCATAAGCGCACCTAATGTTCATAAAGCATATGAACAAAGACAAAATTGTACTTTTCCACTGTTCTGACCTATGTTAATCCTGTGACAATCACTTAATACTCACAACTTCTGACTGGCTATTCCTGGACTGTGAACTATTCCTCTTCTACTGCCTTAGATAGCCAACTCAAAACTTCTCCCATTTTCTGGTTAAAGAAACTCCCCTTATCCAAGCCTCACCCAAGCTTGGTATAATAAGTGGTCCTGAATATTTCTCTACCACATTTGTGTCCAATTAGAAATATCCCCTATGGGTATAGATATGAGTATCTAGCACCAATTTCTTATTCTCCACCAAACCCATTTTGGGGGCATAAAGCTTTCCCACCTCAACCCCAACTTTATGCATGTATACTTTCCCATATATGACTTCCTCCCCCTCCAATTTTCTTACATCCATGGTAACAAATCTCTCTCTGACTATATTGCCACATAATGTGTATGTCTTTTTACCTGCTTGCTGTACCATATAATTATAAAGCTCTTGTTGGTACCAGCTTCCCAAGTCTCAGTTTCTTAACCCCAAACCCATCTTTGCTTTAACCTGAGACCTGAAGCCAAATAAAGTGCATGGTAAATCAGTATTAGGGCATGTCAAAGATGGTGGATTCCCTGGCTACTACCAGTCATGTGGTGACTCAGCACTGAACAAGGGTGCTCTGAAATAACGAAGCAATACCCTCATTATCTACTGGACAAGAGGAGCTGATGACTCAATGGAACTTTTAAAAGGAGAGACAGTTTCTCCTTCAGTTGCTTTGCTCTGAATTTCCTGTGTAGCATGTACTTCTCTCTGTCTCCAAACTCCGTTAGAAGACTGTGGGTTTGGGCTACACTCTTTTCCCTTATACCACTGGCACTCCTGAAGTGAAAACAAAGACTTAACACACCTAGGCCCCAGATGCCTTTCCTGCTTTTTGTTTCCTTTCCTGAACAGGTGATGGAACATTATTCTTGAGGTGGACATGTCCAGGTTTGGAGATAACCTTGTGAGTTTGGGAGGTACGGAGATCCTGGGTCCCACGGGGTCAACCAATGGAAAGAAGAAGAATCTCCAACAATCACTCTACTACTCTTGGAGATCACCCACAAGAGTATTGGCCCAAGCCTGATTTATTTTATCAAAAGATGTGAGCTGGCCTAATCAGCAGTCTTGCAAACTGCTCTATAACCCTATGACATTTAAGTATCAGCCACCAAAAGTGTATAATAGTAATTTTAAATTGTCTCTGAATCCTGTTCTAAGTTGTTCCATCAACGTGTATTGTGAGTCTTTTGTGTGTAAGAAATAAATACCTGTCCCATACTTGATCAAGCACTTTTTTTTTTAAACTCCCCTGTTTTGAGGAGACACTAGATATGAGCTAAAACCTAGTCTTTGAATAATTTGTCTCTAAGGTAACAGGATGCAGGCTTAATGAGTCATAAGAAACAAGAGCCCTTTCATTAGACCAGATTACCTAGGATTGAACCTAGCCTTAGCCATATGCTTGAGTTCAGAGTAGATAGGCCTCTGATTGGAAAGGGAATGAATACAGGCTTCCGGGTCTGCCATTGATCCCTCAAAATTTGACTTAACTTCATTCAGTTTCAGTTTCCTTGTGTGCAAAGGGGAGATAATAATTACCCTACTCCCAAAGCTGTCATGCCAATCTGGAGGGACAATTTTTAAGCATTTTAAAGCAATTTTTATTATATATAAAGTCAGATATGAATGGGTATTGAAAGGTAAAATGAAGAAAACTAATGAAAAATTAATTCCCAGTAAGTCTATATTACATATTAATGTAGCATAACAATCTCTTAACATTCAAAAATTAAATTCTAAACCTAGAAATGAAAAACATGTTCAAAGAATCCTTAATTTCTTGACTTGCCAGTTTGAAAAAGCTACTTGTTTCAATTTAGGATGACAGAATCATAGTCCAGTGATTAAAGGATGAGTTAGAAGGGACTGTAGAGATCAAGAAATTCCCTAACCCAGTACCTTGATTTTACAGGTGAGGAAACAGAAGAAGTGAAGGGACTGTTAAATTTACATAGTGAGTGAAGTTTTCTCCCCTATATAATAAGGCATTTAAACATATGTGTGTATATGTGTGTATACACACACACACACACATACATTTATACAATCCACATATACATATATACAAATATTTGCTATATATACAACTATATAGCAAATGCTATATATAAATATATATAGAAAATGTTTGTATATATGTATATGTGTGTTGTATAAATGTATAGGTATTTATTTTTAGTTATATAGAATATATTTACCTATACAAATTTCTATTATATCATATTTATAGCATTTATGGATTTATCATTAATATTTATATTCTATTATATATTTATGCATCTAATTTTATTTATGTACATTTATTTGTGTGTATACAATAAGATACATAAATATGAATGAGTATATGTATAAACACACACATATATTACATATATATGCATAATCACACTTTTTCTTCATTAAGAACCATGTATTAAGTATGTGAATTTGACCACAATTTCTGAGCTCTGCTCAACCTTCCTAACACTGTGACCTTATTATACTCGTATGTGGGCGGACCCGCCTGGAGAAGGATAGAGGAGCAGTGTCTTGGTTTCTAAGACTTTTGGAAATATTTGTTTTCTGATGGTCTTAGGCAACCCCTGTGAAAGGGTCATTTGACCCCTCCAACGGGGTCGGGACCCACAGGTTGAGAACCGCTGGTGTAGATGAAGTTTTTCTGAACTCTCTTTGCTACTTACTATTGACTTATTTGTCTTTTTAAAAATTCAGCTATCCAAGTCACTGGTTTAATCTCTTTAGAAAAAAATGGTTACCAAATATTAAAGACAAAATGGTTTTTTATCACCTACTGTCTCCTTAATTTCCCTCATAATGAGGAAGAGCCTTCATTTGTTCCCAAAACTATAAAGGAGTGGTTACTTATCAGGCTATGGATTAAGAATTTCAAATTGTCCTTTGAATGGATTTTTTTTAAAAAGCTCATAAAACTAAAGTTTTGATTTTTTTAAGTGGTCAACTCTAAGACAGGACCTATATATGATCCAATTATGTGTTCTCTTAGGATGTGATATGGTTCTTAGCTTAGAACACTGTCTTGCTACGTAGAAGGAATTCCTGTGCTCAGAATACTGGCAGGTTAGAGAGAACCAGGAGAGGCAATGTGGAATAGGAGGTTGAGGTCTGGTCTTAGACTCATCAGATTTAGGTTCAAGAGCTGCCACAGACAGTACTAACTTTGGGATCATAGGTAAATCACTTAACTTCCCTGCCTCAAGTCTCTGGGGCAGTTAGGTGGCTCAGTGGTTAAAGCACAGGGCCTGAAGACAGGAAGTCTCATCTTCTTGAGTTCAAATCCAGTCCCAGACACTTTCTAGCTGTGTGACCCTTAGGCAAGTCACTTTGCCTCAGCTCCTTCCTGGAGAAGGAAATGGCAAACTGCTTCAGTATCTATCTTTGTCCAGAAGACCTCAAATGGGGTCACAAGAGTCAGACATAAGTGAAATGACTGAACAAGAATTCATGTCTCTTTCTACTCCAAATCTATCCTCCAGTAGACTGACAAAGTGATTTTCCTAAAGTATAGGTTGGATCACTTTATGACCCCTACGATAAATTCTAGTGGCTTCCTCTTATCTCCAGGATCTAGTATAAATCCTCTACTTGATTTTTAAAACTCTTCATAACCTGGCCCCTTCCTACCATACTGTTCTACTTTCTAGTCCTCCTGGACTCATGGTGTGTTAGAACCAGCTCCAAATAGTTCTCTAGAGATGATTGTTAAATTTTAATTGTGAGCATTTACACTTTGGAAATTGACGAATGCTACAAATCAGGACCTCATTGATCATTCTATTGATTGTCTAGAGTTAAGAAAGTGATAAAAATGTTTATATTATGTATACATATATACGCACATATACATACACACATATTTAACTTTAAGTCAGAAATATTTTTCGAGACTTGGCTGTTAAAGATTTATCACCAGATCCCTGTCCACATTCCATCTCCCAGCTCCTTGTCACTGCCATCTCCCATCCTTGGAACACTCTCGCTCTGTGTTTCTGCCTTTAGTTTCCCTGATCTCCTTCAAGACATCTACAGAAAGTCTTTACTGAGAAGGAAGCTACTAGTGGCTTCCTTTTCAGATGACCTCCCTGCTATTCTGAATAAGTCTTGCATCTATGTAGTCACATCACGTTTCTTCTAAAACTATGAGTTTTTTGAGGGCAGAGTCTGTTTTTGCTTTTCTTTGTATCCCCACTTCTCATATCCCCATTGTTGTGGTTGGTGTTGTATTTGTCCTTCCTTCTTGAAGAGGACCATGACATCAGGGAGATGGTCTTGCAATTGACTTTGATTTGAGGGAGGGCTGTGCAGGGTTACCAGCCTCACTTTCTCCTCCGTAGCCATCTGGGTCCAGTGGCCTGATATTCATCAGGATGACTGGGGATGGCCCAAAATGCATTTGGGGGACCCTAGCCATTTTAGACCACTAGCCAGTGGTCTTTCCAGGTTCTCACTTTGAGGGAGGCAATGGCTATTCAGTGAATAGGCCTTTTAAAGATGTTAATCAGGGATGGCCCTGATTTGATTAAAGAATCAAAAAGAAAAAAAAGATCAAACTGGGAGGGGAAGACCCCCAGGGTTCCTGTCCAAAAGAGAAATAGTTACTGTTTATTATTCACATTCACTCTGTGCTAGGAGGGCCGGGACCCATTGTCCCATCTCTGAGCTTCAGAGTAGTTTGGATTTAAGGCTTGGTTTTGAGAAAGAAATACAGCCAGTAAACCCAAAGTTAAAAAGGCAGCTTTCAGCCATCTAAATGTACCTTACTTTGGGAAGGTGAGGTGACATCAAGTGAGGAAAGGTAAAGGGATAGAGAGAGGGAGAAGTAGAGGGAGAGGGAAAGGAGAGGAAAGGAGAGGGGAGGGAGAGGAAAAGGGAAAGGGAGAAGAGAGGACAAGGGAGGGGAAGAGAGGAGAGGGGAAGAAGGAGAGGGGAGGGGAAGGAGAGGAGATGGAAGGGGAGGGGAGGAAAGGGAAGGGGAGGGGAAGGAAAAGAGAAGGAGAGAGAGGAGGAGAGGGAATAGGAGGGAAGGGAGAGGGGAGGGGGAGGGAGGATCCTATTCTCATTTGCACATAATAGACAATAAATGCTTATTGATGAAATGACCGAGGACATCTCAGCAATTAGGCAGCTCTCTACTCACTGGCATTCTGCTGATCTTCATCCAGTGGAGAGAAGGAAGGAAATAAGCATTTATTAAGTGCCAGATACTGTGCTAAACACTTTACAAATATTATCCCACTTAATCCCCACAGTAACTCTGGGAAGTAGGGATTATTATTATTTACCTTTTACAGTTGAAGAAGCTGAGGCAGGCAAGTGGTTAAATGACTTAGCCACAGACACACTATATATGTCAAGGCCTGATTTGAAGTCAGGTTTCCTGACCCCTGGCTCAGTAACATATCCACTGTATCACCTAACTACCACTATATAGGGAACCCTTACAGCTGTAGACTTCTTTCTCTCCTCCTACAAAGGTAAACCCTATGAGAGCTTCAGAGGCACAATCTTAGCATCCAGAGGGGCAGAAATGGGACAACTAGATGAAATTTTCTAATCTACTATAAAAGAACTATAAAGAAAACTTATTTTCCTTAAGATTACGATTCATATATTAGCCACTCTGACTTCCTGATGCTTTAACAACCTCAAATACACCTGGGAAACTCCGAAGTGAGAAAATAAACAAATACATAAGTGCACTGCTTGGGGTCAAAGAACAAACTGTTAATAATAAAGGTCAGAGAGAAAACAACAATATATACTTTACTCTTTAGTGAATGGACTTTGTAACAGGTCAGGCTCACAGTCAGAGGAGGAGAGACCTGACATATTGCACACAATTTTAAGACATGTTGTGGTCTATCTATCTGTAGTACTGAAGCATCAGGTCTTCTAGGCCATGGCTCATTGGAAGCATCAAATTAGAACAGGAGATACTTTTAGAGGCAGTCATAATGATAACTGTATGAAGGTGTACCATAAAATTGGACATCTAGGGGGAGGTGTAAAAATTTTTAAAATAAAATTTGAAGTAAAAAAAAATCAGCGGTCAGGGACCATTTAATTCAGGGGCAAACAGCTTGTCACACTCTAAGGATATTATACTATGGTACAAGTAGTGTTTGGTGTGTATCATAATAACCCTAAGGCAAAAACAAATGGCTACATCATATTTAGTACACTCTGCTTAAGAAGGCAAGGAGATATGAAATACATTTTAGAAATGCACTACTCTGATGTTCTCATAGATGTATGATTTCGTCAATGGGGCACTGTTTCCAGTGGTACAGATAAAAACCTTGCCATACTTTCTTGACCTGCAAAACTCTTCGCTATTGTCCTCCCATATATTCTATACAGGAGACATACTGAATATGATAGGAGAGTTCCTCTGGAGATCTTGACCCTGTGTAGATGCCAATGAAGTACACAGGCTTTCTGCTGGTTAAGACTTACTCTTGAAACATGACTAGCCTACCTCCTTACCCAGTCATGTATTTGTTTTAAAGTATTTTTTATACTACCTCTCTTAGGCAATTCCTCATTAATAAGATGCTATGCCCTTCTCACAACCCACTAAGTCTCCTTCCACTGCCCTTAGAGTGGTCTATGATTTTAATTCTTTGGAAATTGATATGCTTCCATGCTTTTCAGCCCTATGGCATCATCAGATTATTGGTGACAAAAAAGGGCCCTCTGTTTCAGGAATAAGCTTGAAGTCATTAAAAGCACTGCACAGTTTCCCAAATGCAATTTAGAACACTACCTTTGTTAATCAAATATGAATCTAGATCACTGTCAGTCTGTAATGTCTGCCCCAGACATGCTGAGTTCTATACATTGTCGATCCATCCAACCATATATATCATGGTCTAGACAATCAGCTTTTAAAATTCATTTGGTTTTTCTGGTGTAAATAACTATCCCAATAAGAGGCTAAACTCTTTTTAGTGTTTGTAAATCTAATTTAAAATGTTCTGCAGTATTCTAGGCCTTGAAACGACTAGTACAATTTCATTCACAAATAGGAGCATCAGGAGAACCTCCCCAATTTCAGAGAATTCTATTAGAAACCTATGCTGAACAGCTTCAATGAGAGTAGCAAACACTTATGGTAAACATTCATCTCCCTATTTTCTACCTTGACTGATAATCAGACAATAAAAGTACTTTATATCTTTTGTATTATTTTAATATCCAAGTAGTAAGATAACTGGAAGAGAGAGTTTAAGGTTGAATTTAATTGAATGCTTTTTTATAATAAACAAATGAGCACAAAAAGACATTGTTTACTCTAGAATAGTTTGCTAAATCCTGTCTATTTTCTTTGCATACTTTCTTCAAGGATACTTTCAATAATTGTGTTGACTGTAGACTACAGTCATACATGTTTTTAAGAGATGAAAAAGTCAGAGGTTATTTTTTTGATGACAGGATGTCTCAAGCTTCTTAGTGCAATTTTAAAATTTAATAGTGCTTTAAAAGCTTTAAGTTTAAAAACGACACTAAGACATTTGGGATACCTTGTCATGCTCAAGATTTTTTGTGTCTTTTATATTGTCCTCTCAGCTTGGGAAATGATCTGTCAGCATTATTTAAATTGTATACCTTTCAGCATGAATCATTTCTGCTTGATCTGTATGAACTATCTTGGTTTTATTTAGTGACATTCTATATCTTTATATAGTACATTGGGGACTGTTATGTTAGAGTCTAAAATGTGATGATTCCATGAGCTTTGATAAAGAAAAACAATCAATTGAAAAACAGCTTGTTGTAATGACCACGACAGATCTTTTCCATTTTTCTCTGTTTATTATATTCCCAGTTTTATCTTTAAATGATCTCAGGATCAACTGGCTTAAATTGGGTGCCTTGCCAAGCTTTTTGCAAGCTTGTTTTTCTACTCATTATTCTTTGCTTTTTTAAAAAATGAGATAACACTATTCATAATCTTCCAATATCGACTTCTGAGAGATTTTACAAATGAGTTTCTCATACAAATGTTGCTCTTGGCTGCTATGACTCTCTTCTTACCAATGAGATCATGTTTGCTAGCTAAAGAAATTCTCAATTACTTTTAATTTCTTCAATGTAGCAACTGACTTGTATTACTTACACTGCCTTAGGAAGTGGAGATAGCCTATGTCAATGTCTGTTCCCTTATCCGCTTCCCAATGTTTAGCCATTTAAACAGGACAGGTTGCTACTAACTCAACTCCAGTTCACATCATTTTGTTTTCATTCTTTTTCATTTGGCATTGATTTAATTCTTCGTTCTGTTGATGCTCTGATTCTACACATTCAGCTTATCCATAATGAACAATAGTCATTTCTTATCTATTAGCATAACACCAATTTCATTTTGTGTGTCATTTTTGGGGGGGTTGCCACATTTAATGACTCCCAATTGTATTCCCAAAGAAATTATTCATCATGCATATATAAGAGGCTTCTGTGTATCTGGTATACCTTCACTATTGAATTTTTCACTCCTGAATCATATTTTCCAACATTTTTCTCTGCCCTCTATTAAGTCCACTTTTATAGTGAAGTAACAAAATCTTAAAATTAAATTGAATTATTAAGTTTTCCATAAATTTTTTTTGTTGTTCTTTAGTTGTTTCAGTCATATCTGATTCTTTGTGACCCCATTTGGTATTTTCTCAGAAAAAAATACTAGAGTGATTTGCCATTTCCTTCTTCATCTAAGGAAGATGAGGGAATTGAGACAAACACGGTAAAAAGACTTCCTCAGGATCATAGGTAAGTGTCTGAGGCTGACTTTGAATTCTGGAAGATGAGTCCTCCTGACTCCAGGCCTAGCACTCTCTCTATCCACCGCACTACCTAGCTGTTTCTTCACTTCTTTGTTATCTGCCACAAATGTTTTCATATTAGGGGCTAATGGGTTTTTTTTAATTTGTTTTTTTCTTTTTTCTTTTTGGAGGGCAGTTGGGGTTAAGTGACTTGCCCAAGGTAACACGGCTAGTTTTTGTGTTAAGTGTCTGAGGTCGGATTTGAACTCAGGTCCTCCTGACTCCAGGGCTGATGCTCTATTCACTGCGCCACCTAGCTGCCCTATTTTTTTTTATAAATACTTATTGTGAGTGCTGTCATATCACATCACAGGCCTGTAGGATCATAAGTTTAGAGTGCTAAAGGACCAAAAATTTCACAAAATAATGATTACTATTGCCTTTCTTGTTGCCATAGTAATCCAACTCCTTTATCTACTTTTCCAAAGAACATGAACCATTGTTTCTTTTAACTTTAACTTCCTTTTATTTCATTTGAGTGAATATGTTAATGTTGGCATAAATCACTTTCTCCTGTCAAATACTTACATGTAGGTTGGTGGACAGGGATCTCACATTGAGAATCCCAACAGTTGAACTGTTTCTTATAGAGAATCTAAAAACAAAAGATGGGGCAAGATACAATGGAAAAAAAGGCCTTGACTCTGGAGTGAGAGGACCTGGCTTCTGAATCTTCCTCTGACACTTGTTAGTGGGGTGACCTTGGGCATAGCTTGACTCTTCCTGTTTCCTCATGATAAAATGAGGGCTTGGACAAATGGCCTCTGAAGGCTTTTCTAGTTCTAGATTTATAATTATCAGTAACCTCTATCCCATTTTTACTTCTTTGCCACTGACTCAACAGGAATGGAATGAGGTGCAAATAGAATTGAGGACCATTTTTCTCATAAATCAACTGACAAGCATTCATTAAGAGCTTATTATATGGACAAAATGCTATTTTCTTCCTAAGAAATTCCATTGCTAGGCACATACCCTAAGGAGGTTATTGAAAAAGAAGCTCCCCATATAAAAACTTACAGCAGCATTTTTATGGTAGCAATGAACAGAAAATAAAGATGTCCATCATTTGGAGAATGGCTAACCAAATTATGGTACGAAGGTGTAATGGAATTTTGTTCAGCTACAGGAAATGTATGAATGTAATGAACACAGAGAAACATGGAAAGATATAGATGAATTGATACAAAGTGAAGTAAGCAGAGTCAAAAAAAGCAGTACTGCAATATAAAGGAAAAGAACAACTCCTACAAAATTAAAAATAAATACTCCAAAATTACAAAGATGAAGAAGAGATAAGAGAGAGCCAAGAAAACAATACAGCTATGTGAATGAAAAAAATAACTGTGAAATAACTGAAAATATATATTACAAAATTACAAAGATCAAGAAGAGATATGAGAAGATGCCTCTTCCCATTTCTTTGCAGAGATGTGGGGGTGCATAGGTACATATATTGTCAGATATTTTTGATGTACTGATCAATTTTGCTGATTTTTTTTCCATCTTTCTCTTTTTCCCTTTTCTTTAAAAAAATCTTTGTCCTAATAGTATGGCTCTCTGGGAAAAGACAGGAAGGAAAGGTAGGCTGAGTAAAAGCAAAAGATATCAATAAAATTTATGTTTTTTTTTAAAAGTTTACTATATTCAAGGTACCCTACTAGGCACTTGGGATACAAAGAGAAAAAAAGAAGGAAGGAAGGAAGGAAGGAAGGAAGAAAGGAAGGAAGGAAGAAGGAAGGAAGCAAGGAAGGAAGAAAAACAATCTGTTCTCTAGGAATTTATATTTTACTTGAGAGAGACATATACCCAGATAAATAAATACAAAATAAATATATAAGTTTTCATTGGGTGGGTGGATTGTTCATAACTCAGTTAAAGTCTCTTATAGATTAGTGGGATTTAAGTTGAGCTTTGAAAGAACCTAGAACTTTCTAAAGGTAGAGTTAAAAAATGAACACCTTTCAGGTATGGAGGACAGTCCAAAGACATAAAGATGGCTTCAAGTGATGGGATGGTTTGTGGAAAAAAAACAGGTAAAAATGTAAATAAACATAAAATATATATAAAATGAATGAATGGTAATTTAGTAACAGCAACTGGGGGGATCAAAAGGGCTTCATACTGGAGGAAATGATTGAAATGAACTTTAAAGCATGTTAGGGAAAGGAGGAATTGGTAAAATGAAAATGCATACTAAGCATGAGGAATCAGCCTGTGCAAAGATTCAGAGATGGAGTTTCATGTACAGAAAAAAGCAGGTGAACAAATTTGACTGGAGCATGGAAAATGTGAAGGGAAGCCTGGAAAGACAAGTTGGAGTCAGACTGAGGAGGTGGAGTCAGATCCATCATCCCCGTAGCTGAGTCAATGATGATGAAGCTCTCTATCCCTTAGCCAGGCTGGTCTACAGAAAACAGACACTGATCACATTCAAGGTCTTCCAAACTAGGTAAACTCGGTCACAATTTGTAAAGCACTCAGCTTGAGTTATGAAGAGAGCTGCCCCCTGGTGGAAGAACTAGGTTGTTTGTCTGGGGCTCTCAGGTGGGCAGATAATTGGAGAAGGAAGAGTTTTTCCCTCCACCTCCAGAGCTCTTCAGACCAAACAGAAGAACTGGGAGGAAGGGGGTACGCCCTTCCCCTTGGGGTTACTGAGTAGGCTTTGGAAGGCCCCAGGGAGCTGTGCTCAAACTTATTTTTTTGCAGCAAAAATAACTACCCGGTAAGAATACTGTGTTTCCAAGTGCTCAGAAAGACTTACCTCTTAGAACTTTCTGAGAACTTAGAGTCAACTACACACCATAAGATGTCCGAATAGGACTTAGAGTAAGAGGCAAAAGACTAGATTAGTTTTAAAAAAGTTTTGGGGAGGCTGGATCTTTTGGGATATGGGAGCTAGGTGAGAGAGGGGAAAGGCTAATTTTTAAAAGGAGGGAGGGATAGAATTTGGAATTCAAAACCTTAAAAATGTAAAAATTGTTTAAACATGCAAGTGGGGAAATTTTTTTTAAAAGTACATTTTACAACTTAAATAAAGAAAGCACAACTGAAATCAAAGAGAAAACTTCTTCTCATTTCATTTGTTGTCTTCCTGTAGAAGCCAAAACCCCAAAACAAAACAAAGAGAAGCATCTTACCAAATAATTAAACATCTTAATTGTGGATCAGGCAATCACGTTTTAATGACTTCTTCTGGAATAATGTTCAATAGCAATGCTTATCTTTAATGACTGCCGTTATAGAGAATTCATCTTGCTTCACTAGGCTTTCTTACTCTCACTGCCCTCTCTATGGTAATCAGCATATAGGACACTCTCTCTTTTCCTCATAAGGTGATCTAACTTTCAAGACATATACTTGAGTGAGGGGGGTGGGAGTGGGGAAGAAACAGTTAATAGAATTATTTTTTGTGGTCAGAACACTTATTTATAAACCTAGCTGTGAGGAGAATGGTTTAATTCCAGTTCTACGACCTGGTTATGAGGATTCAATCTACCAATACAGGGACAATAGCCAGCTCTGCGAAGGTCGAATACCTGGATCCTCAATGGCGAGATTCTTCATAAACCACTGCACGATGTCAGTACCTGTAACAACAAAGCATTCCTCAAGACTTCAAGATATTTTAACATTTGAGAAGTTCTTAGAGTGCTTGATAGTGAAGAAATATTCTATATGATAGATTCTGATTGAGTTCCTGTGGTCAAGTGCTCTGTTGGAAAGTTAGCGATTTTCATAGCTAAGGAAATTTTTAAAAAATTATTTACTTTTAGTTTAAAACATTCAGTTCTACAAGTTTTTGAGTTCCAAATTCCCTTCCCCGTCCTCCCCCTGTCCTCCCTGCCTCCTGGCCCATGGTGGCATACAATCCAATATAGGTTTTATATATACCTTTGCATTAAGCACTAGTCAGGTTGTACAGAAGAATTATAACCAATGGAATGAACAACAAGAAAGAAGAAACAAAGCACAACAAAACTAAAAACAGAGAGAGCAAGTTGTTTGCTTCAATCTGCATTTAGACTCCATAATTCTTTCTCTGGATGTAGATAGCCTTTTCAGATACTGTCCAGTTCTGATGCCCAATGCAGTCACCATCTACCCCCTATAGCATAACCCTAGATAAAGGGTTCTTAACCTGCGGTCCTTTCACTTAAATTTTTAAATTTAAATTTAAATTTATGGAACAAAAGAAGCATTTTAAAATATATATTATATAATACATTTCAGTACATTTAGTTTCCTTTGTAATTGTATATATTTTATTTTAAGCATTTAAAAACATTATTCTAAGAAGGGATCCATTGTTTCCACTAGACTGACAAAGAAAGTTAAGAAGTTCTGTCTTAGATAAAACCTATGTGACTCCTGGGTGTACCCAAACTTGGGATGACACATATAGTGCTTTATGTGATTTACGTACATTATTTCCACTGTGCCTCAAGACAGTCTTGTAAGGTAGGTGATATCATTATTCTAATTTTTGTGGAAGGGAAAATGAGACTCAGAATATTTAAGTGGCTTCCCAAGAGTCATACAACGGATTAGGATCTAGTATGGGATTTGAACCTTGGCTTACACAAGATCCAGCATTCTATTGACTGGTTGTACTAGGCAAAGTTCCATGAGGCCAAGTCATGAGGCACATTCCAGATAATCAGCCCATAGCTGTTGTCTCTTACTGCTGGGGAAAAAAGGTATAAAATCATATCATGCCTGGGAAAATGTCTCATTTCCCCCTGGTGTTGTGGTCCCTTCTCCTTCACCTACCTGAAAAACAGTCACTGAAGACACAGGGTGGACGCTTAAAAAGATGAGTTTGGTAGACAGAGATGAAATGATTAGATGGAGTCTAATCTGCAAGAGGTAACTTTTCCAGGCAATTGACTTTTTCTTCTAGCATGAACCTGTGGGTCTGCTGTATAGTGAGAGAGTACCCAATGGGTAACAGGTATGTTTTGTGCTTTCACAGGAGGAAAGGAACAGCTGAAGCCTTGTCTCCTTTTGATCATCACTTTAGTCTCCCCTTGATCCTTAAATAAAATTCAAGAGATCCCCTCCATCCATCTAAAATCCCAAGTTAGTCCCCTGCTCAAGAAGCTTCAGAGGTTGACTCTCCATCACCTCTTCACAATCTGACTCTAATTTATCTTTCCAGGCTGCTTACATATTACTTCCCCTCAAATACTCAATATGCCAGTCAAACTGGCCTATTTGCTATTCCCTGGGGCATGATTTTCCATCTTTAATCTTTTTATACAACTGACATTCAGGTCACTCTTTCCTTACTCTTATCCCTAGGAATTTTCATGTCCTGGAACTTTAAAGGCCCAACTACTTCCTAAAAGGGGCCTTACCCAGTTCCCAAAAGAGAACAAATGCTCTCCCATTAAAAAAAATTCCATGTTTACTTCTCTATGAACTTATTTCTCCCATTAGAATATAAGTTCCCTGAGGGCAGTGTTTTTTTCCCTTTATATTTCATAGCCTTGCACTGTGCCTAGCATATAACAGACTCTTTTCCCCTCTCTAATACTGAATTGATTTTTTCACATTTATTTGATTAATTTTTAATATATGGGGAAAAACAACCATTTCCATAAAAAAGATGATTGTACACGAAACTGCAAATTTATTATGTATAATTTGCTATTCCTTTTAAATATATAGTAGACTTAATACATGCTGGTTTAATATGATGAAATCAAGCCTAGTCAAATCAATATACATTTATTTATTAAGCATCTACTCTGTGTCAGGGACTATGCTAAGCATTTTGTTATTGTTCAGTCATTTCAGTCATGTCTGACTCTTTGTGACCCTATTTGGAGATTTTCTTGGCAAAGATCCTGGAGTGGTTTACCGTTTCCTTCTCCAGCTCATTTTACAGATGAGGAAACTGAGGCAAACATGATTAAGTGACATACCCAGGGTTACACAGCTAGGAAGTGTCTGAGGCCAGATTTGAACTCAGGAAGATGAGTCTTCCTGGTTCCAGGCACGGCTCTCTACAGTGTGGCAACTGGCTGGCCCATGCTAACCATAGGGGATACTTCTTGATGCTGTAGTGGGCATTGTTTATTCTTCCTTTTAGAAAAGAACAGTGACATCATGAGGGTGATGTCTTGACTTACAAAGAATGGCAAAAAGCAATGCCTGTTCTCCAGGAGCTCACCATTTAGTGGGGGAAACAACATGTAATCACTGCCTAATTTTGAATATCCATCTTCTGAGATTCTTTCCTTAACCATGTTCCACGATAATATTTCTAAACTGAATATCTGAAGCCAAGTCTCCATATTTATTCTCCTCCATGGAGTTTCTATGCCCAGTTCCTCAAACCATACAAGCTCAACAGTTGTTCCAAGAAACAAAGGAAAAAATGCTGAAAATAAAGTGAAATTTTTCATCCTGAGACCAGAGGAGGGGAGTCTAACCTGTTTATTTCAGAAAAAAAAGAAAAATAGTTCTCCCTTCTGTGTTGCCTAGGAACTGGAAGGTTTACAACAGGGCTCCAGCTTTCCCCAGGGCAAGAGGATTATCTTTCTGCTGAGCTTGCTGAACCATTATTTATCACCTGCCAAGATTGATTACTCACCCTGGGACAATGACAGGCCTTCCTTTCCCCTGTTAATTACTGTCATCATTAATATCCATGTCACTAATTAGTATTCATTCACGTTGAAAATTCCTTCTCTTCTATCATCTCAGCTCTCCCGTAGGCCCCCTGAAACCCAACTTCAAGTTTTAATACTATCTTCTACTTTTTAATCAGCATTAGCATCTATTCTTCCTTATATACCTGTTGCCTTTCCTCCAAACTCCTCTCAAAGGTTGCCAGGGTTTCTTTATAAGCCACATAAAAAAGAACTGCTATTAGGATATTCATCCAGGAAACCTTTCCCTTCTTCCTATTCCTCCTAATATCTGCCTTCTCCTTCCTGATATTTCTGCATTCTCTATGAAAGGAAGCCATGCTCTTATCTGGAGACTCTGACTTAAGCCGGGACAGCCTTAAGGTTATCCCTTTGCTTGGACCCTGGTGAATTGAGATTAGTCACTAATTTACTTTGAGATTGTCATATCTGTACTTCAGATTTAATCAAACTAATTTAGGGGTGACCATCCAGTGACCCTAGGACATATATTGCCACATGAAGCTTTTCTGAGCACCATGCATGCCCCCTGAAACAAGCAGAAAGAAAAATTAAATGCTATAATGAATCCTAAAGAAAAGAAGAGACATACTACCGTTTACTTTTAGAGACACAAAATGATACTTTGTTTCTAAGTTTTATTACCGTCTTTTAGTAATGCTATTGATTCTTATGAATTTTGACCTCTTCCCTTGGTTGGAAGTGACTAACTTTGGACTAATACCTAATATTTAAATAGTGCTTGAAGGTTTGCAAAGAACTGTATATTCATTATGTCATTCAAACTTCCCAACAACCTTTATAAGGTAGGTACTATGAGTGTTCTTATCATCATTTTACAGATGAGGAAACTGAGGATCAGAGGTTAAATAGCTTGTCTGGGGTCATACTGTTTTTAAGATTCCAAGAAAACTAAACCAAAAAAGTGATAAGATAACCCACATTCACCCTAAAAGTTCAAGATGGCTTTTTAAAAGTTCTTTTGGGTGTTAGCCTATCAAAATATTTTCTAATAGTCCATTAAACACTGAATCATACTTGTGTAAGGGTGTCTCCCTTTCAGATTTTAGAAAGTTTGTTAGTCATAAGGGGCATGGATAGGTACAAGGTGAGGCTTTGAGTAACTAATTTGTGAAGCTAGGAAAGCAGGAAAGACAAGGGACTTGACCCCAGGACATATATTGCCTCAGTACCTTGTTTCTCAGCTGCTCATTTGGAGGAGACCAACAGGAGAATCTTAAGAGTTTAAAAAAACCCTGGAAAACACTGAACCAATTCAATTTTCAATTAAAGAAAAATCCATTAAGTGCCTACCATGTGTCAGGCACTATGCTAAGCACTGAGGATACAAAAAGAAGCAAAAGACAGTTCTTTCCATTAGGACTCTTACAATCTACTGGGGGCGGCAACATGCAAACAAATATGTACAAAGCATGCTATTTATACAGGATAAATCAGAAATAATTAACAGAGGGGAGGCACTAGAATTAAGACAAATAGAAGGTTTTATACATGAGGTGAAATTTTAGTAGGAAGCCTGGGAGGATAGTAGTTGAAGTGGAGGAGGGAGAGTATTCCAGGCAAAAAGGTACAGCCAGAGAGAATGCCTGGAGCAGAGAGATCTGAGTATCTTGTATTTGAAAGTGGACAGTGTCACTAAATAAAAGAAACTGTGTGGGGGAGTAAGGTATAAAAAGATTGGAAAATAGGAGGGGGCTAGGTTATAAAGGACTTTGAATGCTAAACAAAATGCTTTGTATTTGCACCTGGAAGCAAGAAAAAGTCACTAGAGTTTATTGAATAGGAGGGTGACTGTGGACTGCAGAACTATTTGGTAATTATTAGATAAATGGTTCTGGTCTTTAAAGATGAAAAATTAGGAAACGTAGGATTATCACCATAAGTGAACATGAAGTCTCACTGAAGAGATGCAGTCCTGAACCAAAAGGGTTATTACACAAAAGAAAAAGAGAGTCTATACTTTTCTGCTCTGCTGTTTGCTGCCTGGGTGGTAAAAAACAAATATTCATCAGAGTCTAGCCTAAGGACCTGAACTGGAATAGGCTCCTGTTAATCCTAAACTATGCATTCAAGGTTTCAACTGAGCCTAAAGCAGTAAGGGGAAGAGACTACAGATGACAATGACTTATCCAATTTAGAAATTATGTGCTATAAGGAGCTATCCAAGTTCCAGAGTGGAGCTATCCAGCTTAGCAACAGGGTCAACTATTTTGGGGTAGAATGAGAGCAGAAGGAAGGGTTAGTAGAGAAACCATTAAGGAAATGCAAAGGAGACTATCAAAAGGGTCTTTTAACTTGACTTTTTTTGAATATCAAGATTTGGCATTTCTTTTCTGGGGACCTCACCCCTAAACCCAATGGGGAAAAAAACTGATGCTGGAGTCAGAGGACATGAGTGTCAAGTGTTGTAAGAATCTGGGTGCAATTTGGGGCAGACATTGTCACTATTTATTGTAGTGTAATATTATGTATTTCTTAACCATTTAACAGGTATAAAGCTATGCTACCACTTTCCCTTAGCTTTCTATCTTTTTTTAATGTGATGTTGATGAAAATTTTAAGTTTTGTGTTCCTAACCCCACTTTCCCCATAAATCCTGTGTTTTTTATTGCACAAGACAGATTTTTTTTTTAAATTTCAGGATACTGTACATCACTCCTTAAAAACATTTATTTTAGTCCTTTAAAACATCTCAGAATAGCACCCTCTATTTTCAGGACATTATCTGCTGTTTGTGCTCCATATAGCAAAGACTATTCCAGAATTTTTATCATATACAGGAAAAATGTGGAATACTAGGATTATTCCAAGGAGTAGTCTGGTGTGTCCAAGGGTTTCTTTAAAGCATTTAGGAAATTTAACCCTCCAGAAACTTTGCCCAAATGTTACTTATTTCTATATGTAATTTTTTAGGGCAAGGAGAGCATGCCAAAGCAAAATGGGAGAATAAAATTCTTCCTGGTGAATTCTGGATGGCAAAAATTGGACCCAGAAGATATGTCACATCGAATAATGTGGTATTAATTAGCTGCCTGCTAATTAATGTCCATTATGTCCATTAATATTACATACCTGTTTTCAGGGTCAATGGCTATGGTTTTGTTGCAGCTGTTCAGTTTTATCCTACTCTTTATGACCCCATTAGGGATTTTCTTGGAAAAGATACTAGAGTGATTTGTCATTACCTTCTCTAGCTCATTTTGCTGATGAGGAAACTGAGGCAAACAAAATTATTTGACTAGTACAGGGTCACACAACTAGGAATTATGTAGGCCAGATTTGAACTCAAGTCTTTCTCACTCTGTGCCAGGCACTCTGTCCACTAAATCATCTAGCTGCCCCTTGATGCCTGTGGACTGGTAGCCTTTCCAGGTATATTGTTGGAAAAGGAGTATGGGGACGTGGACATAGGGGATATAGTTCTTTGGATGTTCAAATGCATTTCTTTCACTTATCTCAAAGATAGGATGGAATCTACAGAACCAAATTACACAGGTCCTTTTCTGCTGATCAGGAACCTGAGCCTTTTAAGATATTGTTGTCATCAATTCTTTCCACTTGGAAGTTAATTGAGATTTTTAAAAAGGAAAACTTTAGATGGAAATAGTGAGGATTTGTAAAGATTTGTGTCCTTGCTTGCTTTTAAAAGTGCTCATTATATGTGGAAAGAAAGGAGTATTTTTTAAAATTAGGTACCAATTTAATGCTCTCTTTTTTTCTCATCCCCAAGAATGACAAAGGACAAAAGGAAAAGTTACTCTAGCTTGAAGTCCCTTGGGAAGATTTGCAAACTACCTCCCCTCAGAGCTTGGTCCTGAGTCTAATTTTCCTGCTCTCTAATTCAATTGCCAGATTGTAGCACTGAAATGCTATTTACCTTAGCTCGATCCATGTGGGGCTTCTTCCTTTCTAAACAGAAGACCCACTAAATAACAAGGTTTTGAACTGGTCAGAAGGATCAAAGCCAGAAACACCTAACATCATTTTGCTCTCCCATGCAGAGACGAAAAACGTTACTGCAAATGTACCCAAAGCGGAGTGGGCTGGCAAAGTCTCTCAAGGGAGCCATTTGTGGGCCAAGTTAATCACCTTGAGCTTTTCCATCAGCATGTGCCAACTGCGCCACTCAGTGCTATTCAGGTTACACAACAGGAAGACAATCAGCTTCTGAAAATGACACAGGGCTTCCCCCCCCATCCAGTTTCAACCATACACCCTCCCTCCCACTTCTCTGTAATTTAAAGCTTCCCGGTGCATTACAAAAAATAATAGGGGGCAGGAGACCAGGCGAGGTTATTACTAACTCATAAATCAAGTGGGAGGCTTTTAGGAGTGGTGGCAAGTATTTGAGATGGGTTCTCTTGGTTTGTTATCTCACCAAAGCCCCCACAATTGATTCATAACCTCATAATCCTTCTGTGCCTGCATCCTAAGTCTTCTATCTAATTGTCAGTAGCTGAGTACATGATTTGCAGGAGGGACACTAGATGGCAACAGACAAGGGGGTGGAGGAGAGAGTTTTGTCAATCAAAATGTCCAGGAGGAGACCTAAGGCACGTGGGATTTAATTAAACAATCAGCTTACTAAAGGAAAGAGGAAGTATTGTTTCATTGATTAAGCTTCAATACTGGAAAAAAAAAGAGGATCCCAAACTGAGTCTATTATAACCAAAGTGCTATAGGAGAAGGTATGGTATCATTTATTACCATCTAAAGCTTAAAACAACAACAACAAATATATGTACACTCAAGCTTTGGGGAAAGGAAAAAATTCAGTGCCATGCATTCAATATAAATGGAAGATGAAGGATTATGAACATTTAGTGATTTTTAAGAGTTCAGTAAAAGAAAAAAGGAAAAGAAGTAGGGGAAAGGAGGAGTGCGGGCTGAAGAGAATAGAGAAAGGACCTATTTCTTTTTTTATTACCTCATGCTTGTTTCATTTGTGACAATTTGATTCTTAGATGTGGCTCAGGAGCATTTTATATTTAAATTGATTTGGAGGCAGACCCCTTTTTGAGCAAGACAGAAAAGAAGAGAAGTTCTCCATTATGATACAAAAGGGTGCCATGTATAGTCACAGACCAACAATCTGATAGTGCTAATAACATTCTTAGGGTAATAGGACAGATAACACATTCTTGACTGGGTCATAAGTTTCGATTAAAGGCTTACTAACTATTTCTGGGATAAGAAGGGCCAACTGTGACCAGAATCTGAAGCAGATTAGCAGATGGCACAGGAGAGAGTAGTGAGTACACAGTGAGGTAAATCTGAGTTTTCCATTCAAAATATCTTAGTCACACCAGACTTTCCAAAAAACTTACTAGTAAAAAGCAATGCTGAACTTCCACTAATCTGGTTATCCCCTCATGAAGGCTACCTCTGGGGCCCTTCTCTCCCAAGTGATGCCTATTCCTTGAATCTCTCCTCTATGAAATCTAGCTGTCACCTAATTGTCAGATAAATCTATAGATTTTTAGAGTTGGGACCTTAAAGATGATCTAGTTTGACCCTTTCATTTTACAAATAAAGAAACTGGGTCCAGAAAAGGGAGTGATTTGTCAAAAGTCATAGAGCTAGAAAGTAGTGGATGTGACATTTCCAAGTCCAGTGTTCCTTCCTCCAAATCCCCTTCTTTGTTCAAAACTCTTCAATTACTTCCTTCCATTGTTTACTGTCCAAAAGGCAAGCTCTTCATGATGGCATTTGAAGGCTTCCAGTTGACTTTTCTGATTTATAGCTCATATTTTTGTTGTTGCTCAATCATGACCCTGTTTGTAGTTTTTGTGGCAAAGATACTGGAAGAGTTTCTTTCTCCAACTCATTTTACGGGTAAAGATCTCAGGGTGATTTCTTTCTCCAGCTCATTTTACAGGTAAAGATGTCAGAATGTTTTTTTTTTCTCCAGCTCTTTTAACAGATGAGGAAACTGAGACATGCAGGGTTAAGTGTCTCATCCATTGACATATAGCTAGTAAGTGTCTGAGGCCAGATTTGAATTGAGAAAGATGAATCTTCCTGATTCCAAGTCCAGTGCCCTATCCACTATACCACCTTCCTGCCCATATGTCATATACACTTCACCATCTACAATAAAATAAAAATAAATGACAAAAAAATTTACCAATGTGAAGGGACAGTTAGGTAGCACAGTGGATAGAGTGCCAGACTTGGAGTTAGGAAGATGTTAGTTCAAATCTGATCTCAAATACTTACTAGCTAAAATGCTGGGCAAATTCCTTCACCCTGTTTGCCTCAGTTTTCTCATCTATAAAATGAGAGTATTAGACTAGATGATTTTTCTTCTTATTTAAAATTTTTTTCATCTCTCTTTTTTTTAACATCACATCAATTTCTGAATAAATCCTTCTCCATTTCTTACCCAATAAGCCATCCCTACTATAACAAAGATTAGAAAACAAAAAGGGGGTAAAAAACCTTTTAGAAAACTTATCAACGCATTAAACATATCTGTAAACATGTATAATGTTTCATGCCAAAAGTCCACGTCTTCTGTAATGAAGAGAAGAATGTACATTTTCTTAACTTTTCTTCAAGTCCAAGCTTAGTCCTCATAAATATGCCACAGTAAATTTCAGGTATTTTTTTCTTTCTGTTGTTATCATTCTGAACATTCCTAGTTTTCCTTACTTTGCATCAGTTAATATAGGTCTTCTGATGATTCTCTGAATTCTTCATATTTGCCATTTTTTACAATGTAGTAAAATTCTAATACATTCTTGTTTCACAGTTTGTTTATCTATTTCCCAGTCAGTGTGCAATTATTTTGTTTGCCATGCTTTGCTATCACTAACAGTGCTACTACAAATATTTTGGTAAATCTAGGACTTTCTATTGTAGCAATGGTGGAATGGAATGGTGATAAGGATAGTTCATATACTCCTATTGGCCCCATTCCTCACCCTGCCCTACTACAGATTTGTAACTTAGATGAGTTTTCTAGTATAAATACTCCTTATATCATATTGTAATATAAATATTCCCTTATATCATATTCTAGTGTAAATATTCCCTTATATCAAGGGATCTGTAATTCTTGATTTTTTTTTTAGTTTTAAGCCCCCAGTCAGAGACAGAGCTTGGTTAAAACATTTCAGTGTTAGATCTCTCTTCCTCTCTCTCTCTCTCTCTCTCTCTCTCTCTCTCTCTCTCTCTCTCTCTCTCTCTCTCCCTCCCTCTTCCTGTCCCTCTCCTTTTTCTTCTCCCTCTCCCTTCTTTCTGTCTCTGTCTCTCTCTGCCTCTCCTCCATCCTTCCCTATTCCCTTCCCTTCTCCCCTTCTCTCTTCTTCTTTCTCCTTTTCTCTTCTCTCTCTCCCCTATGCCCACCCTTGTATCTTCCCAAATGTATTTCCAGTGATTAGACCAGTACTAGTCAATTCCTATGGTTAAAATGTTTATAAAATGTTGTCTACCCTTGGTACAGCTACTTCTCTCACTCATTTCCTATTCTCACTCAATAGAGGCATGCACTCAGGATGACCTGGGTTCAAATTCAGCCATACTCACTCACTCACACTTACTTGCTGTGTGACCCTAGGCAAATTACTTAACCTCTGCTTGCCTCAGTTTCCTTAACTGCAAAATGGGGGTGGTAACAGCACTTTCTTCTTAGAGTTATTGTGAGGATCAAAATGAGGTAAAAGTGGTTAGCACAGTGCATAGTGTGTTGTAGGTACTACATAAATGCTGGTTTCTTTCCCTCTACACTCCCCCTTTCCCTTCTTAAGCCCTTGAAGTCTGGCTTCTGACATAATCATGCAACTAAAATGGCTCTCTCCAAGGTCACCAATGATCTCCTAATTGCCAATTTTAATTGCCTTTTCTCCAATCTCATCCTTCTTGACTTTTGTGAAGCATTTGACACTGTTGACCATCATGTCCTCTTCATTTTCATGACACTCCAAAGTTCTCCTCCTACCTATCTGACCATTCTTTCCCAATTTCTGTTGCTGGATCATCAATCACACCCACCTCCTAATTAGTTGGTACACCTTACTCTTCACTATGCTGCCTTCTCTTCTTTCTCTACACTTTTGGTGATCTCATCAGCTTCCATGGATTCCATTATTATATTTCTGCAGATAATTCCTGGATTCACATCTAGTCCTGGTCTTTCTGCTAAGCTCCAATCTTACATCAATACACACTTATGGATATTTCCAGATAAATGATCCATAGGCATCTATAATTCAACACATTCAAACATAACTTATCTTTCCCTTAAAACTCACTCTCCTTCCCAACTTCCCTATTTCCATCGAGAGTATCAGCAATCTGGAAGTCACCCAGTTTCACACCATTGGTGCTATTCTTGACTCCTCACTCTCCATCAGTCACTTGTCAAGTCTTATTGATTCTGTCTCCATGGAATCTCTCACATCGGTTCCTTTTTCTCCACTCACAAAGTTATCATCCTAGTTCAAGACCTCATCATCTTTCCTCTAGATTATACCAATTGCCTCCTAATTTGTCATCCTGCTTTTGGTCTCCCTCTTTTCCAAAGTGATAAGAGTTTTCCTCCCTCCATTTTATCTTACTTTTTTATTCTGAACTTAACAGACATGAAATACAATGAGGATTTCCAAATGCACTGTGGGACAGAAGGAGAGGACTGTGTCTGAAATTACAATCTCTCCCATGTAGAGCTAATTTTTATTAGGTATATAATAAATTTAGCATGTTCATATAACTTTCAAAGCTGTCTTGCTCGTCTGCATTTTTTCTGGCCTTCCTTCTGTTCTCTTCTCATTTCTGGAGAGTAAACTATATTTCCAACTCCCTTTCTTCCTAAATTCACAATTAAAAATGAAAAAAAACCTTGCATGTATAGATATTTTAAAAAAACTCCTTCACTGGCCATGTCCAGAAATGTATATTTCATTTGTTTCTTGAGAACATCACTTTTCTATCAGGGCGTGGGCATGTTTCATCATCAGTCCTCTGGAATCATGGCTGGTCATTTCATTGATGAGAGTTCTTAAATCTTTCACAGTTGTTTATCTTTGCAATATTATTGTTATTGTTATTGTATAACACATGGCACATAGAAGTGCTTAATAAGTGCTTGGTGATTGATTGTCTATAACTTATAAGTTTAAAGAGTTTCTTGAGGCACCAAGAATTAATTCCTTATGATGATAAGCCTAGTATAGGTCTCCCTCCAAAGTTGGATCTCTACCTATTGCCTTTCACTTTGTACAGAGGAAGGTACTTAATAATTATTTGTTTAATTTTTTAAAATGAGAAAACCCATCAAGAATGGTCACTATGATAGTATAGTGTGATAGGAAGTTTCTGGTTCAGGGCTACTCATTTATCATATATGAAACTGCAATGGTAAAGTAATTTGAATTTGAAGATCCCTTTGTATTGGCAAAGGTAACAGGTACTTAGCACTTAGTAAATTAATCAAGCCTCTGTTAAAGAAACACAAGGTGTGACCCCCTGTTGCTGATGTAACAGGAAGGGGATGAACAGGGAGGGGCAATACTGTATATAAGGAAAAGCCCCAGAGAAGGGGAGACAGATCTTCTTGGAGCAGGCCCCATGGAGGCAGAAGTTGCTGCCACCAGGGAGGCTGAAAAGGAGCCCAGGAGGTGAAGAGGAAAGCCCCATCCCAACCCCAGGCTGGAGAGAATGATTTTGATTTTGAAAACCTGGATGGAGTGATTGTGACTCTGGGAACCAACTGAAACTTCTGCTGAGTCTGAGGGCCAGCTGGAGCTGCTGAGGATTTCTGAGAACCAGTCAGAAATGCTGAGTCTGCTAAGGATTTCCAGGGGCCAGCTGGAGCTGCCAAAGACTGAGGAAGCATGACTGTGATGCTGGTACCTTGCATGAACCTGTTTGTGGCTTTGTTAAGCCTTGTCTTCCCAGGAACAGAAACTGTGAAGGATTTGAGATGGACTGAACACTGTGAACTTCAGTGTGGAGTAGGACCTGCATGGAGAGCTGGGCAATGAACTGGGAGCTGTCTGTCTTTGAATCCAGGTGACTGTTTGATGGATTCAGATAAAAAGACCTCTCTGTGGGTACTGAGTAGTGATGAAATTGTAATTTACTAGTGACCTAGGAGGGTCTGTGTATTTTCTGATGATTGAATAGTGAATGATGAAGGATGATTGAATCATTAAGTTGATTAAATGATTGTACTTAGTTATTGATGACTTAATAAGTAATTTATTTGTAACTTAGTGTGCCCCATGAGTGGAGAACCTTGACCTGTTATACTTTATTATTGAATGATTGAGTTACTAAATGATTGTTCTTTGTTCAAAACTTTGTGACCACTGTATTGGAAACTATGTGGCCATTTTCTGTGATAAGTTGTTGTGGAATGCTGTATTTTGATAGTCTGTGATAAGTTGTAGCATTGTGAATGCTGTACTTTCATTTACTGTGAATGTTTTGCTTCGATTTGTTATGGGACAGAGTGTTCACTATACTGTGTAATCAGAACCTTGAAAGCTGCTCACAGCAGCCATCCTCTGTTTGTGCTTGGCTTTACAGAAACCAAACCCCTAGCACATTCTGAATTTTAATTTATGCAGATGGTAGTAGGGTATATTTGGGGCAGCTAGATGTTTCAGTGAATAGAATACTGAGCTTGGAATCAGCAAGACATTTTCATGAGTTCGAATGCAGCCTCAGACACTTACTAATTGTGTTACCCTAGGAAAGTCACTTGATCTTGTTTTCCTTAGTCCCTCATCTATAAAATGAGCTGAAGAAGGAAATAGCAAACCACTCAAGTATCTCTGCCTAGAAAACTCCAAATGGGGTCATGAAGAGTCAGACACAACAGAAATGACCAAACCAAAACAAAATTGGTAGGGTACATAGGAGAGATTTAATATTAAAATATTCAAGAAATGTTTATTAAGTACCTACTACTATGTAAAGAGCATGAAGACACTGTGTTAGACTCTAGGGAAGATTAAAATGTAGATAAGTGATAGCTAAATAAGATACTAACTTATAAAGTAACCATTACACACATGGACAGCAAGAAAGCATATTTTTTTTGGTTCAGGAGGATTCACGGACCACTGCTGCCATGAATTCTGTTATACAGCTTAATTGGCCTTAATGGTGTTTGTTGCAAGACAACTTCACTTTCAGCGACTGAATATCATTAGCTGTGTCTGGCTATTGATTATTTCTTGAAAGTGGTTTTTCCTTTCAACCTGATAGAAGTATGGGAGCATACAAAAACCAGTCCCTTTTAGAAGTATTAAGAAAGCATTGGAAATTTATCTTTGCGTTAATCTGAATATGAAGCCCTTATTAGTCTTTTCATACTATCAATTCTGAAACTTTACTTTGAACTCATCAATTCTTTTACTTTGGGTTGCATAACCATATTTGTTATATCATTAAGTTTCCATTTTTATAGACAGACATGTTCAAAGGCATGGAGGAAGAAGGTTTTTGTTATATGTGGGCACTTTTCTCTTTAAGTAGAACCCTGCTTAGATTAAAATAATGAGAATTTAATACAAATTCTTTTTGGAAGACTTGTGCCTATAAATCAGAGTACTGTATTAATATTTTTTTCCTTTGACAGAAGGCAAATATTTGGGTAAGATGTATGATTCCAGAAAGAGACTTAGAATAGGAATCAAGAGACATGATTTCTAATCCTGGTTCTGCTGCTATCAACCAGCTATATCTCAGTCAAAGCAGTCATTTTCCTGGAGCCTCAGTTTCCTTCTCTGCA
Organism: Pseudocheirus occidentalis; assembly: GCA_028646575.1. Lineage (NCBI taxonomy): Eukaryota > Metazoa > Chordata > Mammalia > Diprotodontia > Pseudocheiridae > Pseudocheirus > Pseudocheirus occidentalis. The sequence goes on from CM053598.1 coordinate 192,634,731, forward strand.
AAATGAAGGAGCTGGACCATCTGATCTCTAGTGTTCCTTGCAGCTTGAACATGCTACAACTTGGGGATTCAATTCAATTCAACAGAGACCAATTACATATCTACTACACACAGGGCATTCTGATAAGTGCTGAGAATATAGTGACAAAAATAAAAAAATAAAACATTTCTTAAGAGTCAAGAAGTTTACTCTTACTATGAGGATATAATATGAACACAGGTGAATAAACCCAAAGTAAGTTGAGGAGGGTGAGAGCGCTATCAGTCTTACATTATGTATAATTATATCGTGTCTCCAGGGACAGGATTTGACTTGTGATTCAACAACAACCATTTAATAATCAGTCAATAAAGACCTGTGCCACTTTTTTTGATTCCCACTTCCCTGCCTCATGCAACAAAAAAGACAGTTACTAATATTTATAGAAACTAACTTCTCTGACAGTGGCAAGATTAAGGAGACAGTAGAGATGTCTATTTTCTCCTTTGATTTTTAATAAGTTTAAATTTGTTTTCTCGCTTTTTGATCATTAAATTACAGCTGGCTCACTGAAAGCAGCTTGTACAACTTAAGATCTTGGCCCACTGCCAGGCTTTAATGTTTAGACACTGCTGCTCAAGCTGTCACAATAATTCAGCTACCAAACAATAAGGGAAGTGACTTCAAGACCCCAGATTCCCACAGCATTAAAAGACTTTGGTGTTGAATTTCATTCATTAGGTTCCATGCATGTCTCCAGTGTCTGGCACCCATTTTGTGTGGCCTTGCTCCAAACCAAGAGCAACTAGGTTTCATTTAAAAGCACTTTCTCCACCTCACTCTACCAATATTAGGAACATTCTTTCCAGAGAAAAGACAGAGGAAAAGCAAATATTTAAATATGTTAGAAATCTAAGTGAGCAGTTACTGTATTGAAGACCTCTCAAGGAAAGGATGGTGTAATCTCGTGTTTGTAACCCCAGAGAAGTTGCAACATTCCACGGTTTCATCTTGTGTGACTTACTCATGCTTTCTATAGATGCTCCACACAAGACCCACTTAATGTACTGGAAACTTTCTCCTAGGTGTCTTTTTAATTTCAGGTGTACCCTTGGAATGCTCCAGCTGTTAACCTGGTATTCCTTACTCTTGCCACCTGACTGGTTGATCTTTTCTGTCTTCATTGGAAATGTGCTGGAGCACACCATGCACAGACGAAGCAATGAATATTGCTTTTGGGTCATCAACAAATTTAATTCTTAAAATATTATGTTGCTGAAATAGTAATAGCTATATAGCATCATTGAAAGGATACAGGGTATGCTGATATGAATTCAATGAAATAACCACCCAAATGAATATCATAATTGGGTAAACAGGAATTTTTCATCCATTCAGTTTTTCCTGTATGCATTATTAGGCAATTCTCTTTTGAGTAATGGATCTCTGGAAATCAAAAAAGATAAACTAAAGCCATCCCTATCCTGAAGGAATTTCCAACTAGTATGAAATTATATATACACACACACACAGATATATGACAGATACACTGAAAGCTAAAATGCAAATTTGTATATGATAAGTGCTTAGGAGAGGTAAGAAGTGTCAAGAATATTCAGAGGAGGGAGATATGGGTAGTTAGGGGGAGGATTAGCAAAATATTTTTGGAGGAAGTAATGTCTGATGGATGTCTTTCAAAGAAGAAAAGAATTTTAACAGGAAAAAATAAGGAAGGAACGAGGGGAGCGGAGTCAAGATGGCAGCGTAGAAGCAGCAAAAGTCTTCAGCTCTACCCATAGCCACCTCAAATACCTATAAAATATGACTCTAAACAAATTTTAAAGCTCCAGAACTCACAAAATGATAGAGTAACAAAGTTCCCGTGGAAGGCAGCTTGGTAGGCAGACAGGAAGGGGTTCATTACAGCATGCTGGGAGCCCAGACCAGCACTGCATGAACCCGTGGCTCCTGTAGGGCTGCCAGAACAAGCCTCGGCTGGAGTGTGAATCATTGGCAGCTGTAGCATTTTCCAAATTTACCAACCCATAAGAAACCAGAACTAAGAGCTTTATCAATGTATAAAACTTTAATTTTGTGAAAGTTGCTTTATGAGATATCTGTTCAACTTGCAAATTAAGGGTTGCTCTACCATAGTTAAAGATATATAGCAGAGGGGCCGCTAGGTGGCACAGTAAATAGAGTACCAGCCCTAGAGTCAGGCAGACCTGAATTCAAATTTGACTTCAGACACTTGACACACTTACTAGCTGTGTGACCTTGGGTAAGTCACTTAATGCCAACTGCTTTGCCTACCCTCTCAAAAAAAAAGGTAAAAAAGTATTCAGTTCTCAGACCCAGTAAGACTATTTTCTGAAGGCCTCTATTTGAATTATCAGTGATGAAACCAAAAAAGATAAGAGAATTCAAAACTTCATAAAAGACCTGCTTTTTAAATGCAATGGGTTCCTTTTCAGTATGATTTGTTGTTGTTTAGTCATTTCAATTGTGTCTGACTTCTTTGCGACCCTGTTTGGGGTTTTTTTTTGACAAAGATACAGAAGTGGTTTGCTATTTCCTTTTCCAACTCATTTGACAGGAAAGAAAACTGAGGCAAACAGAGTTAAACGACTTGCCCAGGGTCATATAGCTAGTAAGTGTCCGAGGAAGATGAACTTCCTGATTTTAGGGCTGGCTTTCCACCTGCCACATTACTTAGTTGCCTTTCAGTATGATTAGACAATTCAAATTCTGTGGTTTAAAAAAAATGAACTTCAACACCCCTCAAAAGAGCATTTCCACATACATAGTAGAACATAAAAGGAAGTTTGTGTATGTAACTATGAATTTCTACTTCATACCCCTTAGAGTTAAGAAATTTAAGGGATTCCAAGGAAGCAGTTTTGATGATGTTTTGATAAAAAAAAAGACTATCCCAATCAATCTTAAAAAAAAAGACTGTCCCAATCAATCTTTAAAAAAGACTATCCCAATCAATCTTAACTACTGAAAAAGGGAAGCAACAGGAAAAAAACAAAAACTCCTAGATTCAGTGTCTGGCTACCTCTATTAGAATTTGACCTCTCTTACTTTCTAAGATCTGTTACCTTGGTTTTTCTTATTTGTACAATGGGGTAATACCCCACTTCCTATTTCAAAAGTCAAATGAACTGTTCAGGATCAATCATTATGAAGCAGCCAGAGGTAAGAGGGTCAGTGACAAGCAGTCACAAGTCAGGGAATACTGAAGGTCAAACCTGGCAAACAGCTGGGAGAATAAAATGCCAGAGATAATAGGAAATTGTCAGGAAATGGAAGCAAAACCTACTACAGACAGGAATCCTCTTATATTTCTACTGCAACAGAAGGGTAGCAAAGTGGTACAGGGCATAGGATGCCAGGTCAAAAGTCAGAAAGACTCATCTTCCTGAGTTCAAATCTGACGCCTAACACTTATTAGCTAAGTAACCCTGGGTAAGTCATTTAACCCTGTTTGCCTCAGTTTCTTCATCTGTAAAATGAGATGGAGAAGGAAATAGCAAACCATTGCAGTATCTTTGCCAAGAAAACCCCAAAAGGGGTCAGGAAAAGTCAGACACAACTGAACTGAATGAACAACAACACTGCAATAGAAGCAGTTGATTTACTTTCAAGGAGGCCTTAGCCCAATGTATAAATGCTTAGTCTGTTAATGGAGTAAACTTTGCTTATACCTGAAGACCCTGGCACTAGTCTTTCTACCTTAATTATAAACTCCTTATGGGCAAAGGTTCTTTCTTATTTCCTTTTTACGTTATGTAATATAGGTTTATTTATAACCTTGGTATTTAATAAAGGTTTATTGAATTAATAAATCAGAAATCCAATAATTTCATTGCTAATATTCAGGTTTTCCCCTGGCTATTTAGGATTTTGCCACTCTAGTAACAAACACTAGGGAGTAGGAAATACTGTCAAGTCACTTAATTCCTCCAGACCAAATCAGAGGCACTTTCATAATTTATTGAATGTTATGTAGGCACACAATCTTTCGCTAATTGAAACGTAAAGAAAATTCTGGGTTTTTGTTGGTTTGTTTTCCTTTTAAGGAGTTTTCTGTTTAGAACATTAGGGCAGGGTGAGAAGAGAAAAATGTAGGAAGCCAATGCACAAAGAAAACATCTACAAATAGGGAGGAATGAACCATTGGAGAGGAAGAAGAGCAAGGGCAATTGATAAAGCAACATCCTGGAGGACAGAAGAGGGCATGGGGGATGGACAAGGGTGGAAAAGGAGGTAGGAAGATGGAAGTTTGAGGAGACTTGAAATGGTGTGGAACAGTTTCCAACAGGATAAAAAGACACCGAAAATGAATGAACACCACCAAGGAAGCTTCAAGGCCCATCAAAGGTTAAATAGGATGATTTTGTCATGGAACTAACTGGCCTGATTTAATGACTTTTTTTCATCAACTCAGCCAGATGGTGTCATGTTAATTTTAAAGGGTTGAAAGTTTGCTTTTAGGGCGTGCCTTCATATATTCCCTTTGATTTTCAAGAATTCATGATTTCATCAAATAAAGAATGAATGGTTCTTACTGAGCTTTGGATTGAGCTTTGGTTCTTACAAATTTATTAGAATGAAGGGGCTGAAATCCTTTGCTAGCTACCTGAAAAACTGTATATGGTGAAGAGTAAGTTTAAAAATGTAATTGGCTTTTGAGACAAGTAAATAAGTCAACAAGCATTTATTACCTGCTTGGTATGTGCAAGGCACTGTGTTAAGGGCTGGGGATACAAAGAAAGGCAAAAAAAGTAGTTCCTGCCCTTATGTACCTTATGTTATAATGAGGGAGACAAGATGTAAAATAACTAGGTGGATAAGAGATATACAGGGTAGATGGAAGGCACTCTGAGAAGGGAAGGGGACCATAGCTGGTGGGACCAGGAAAAGACCCCCTGATATCTAAGCTGAGTAGCGAAGGAAGTCAGGGAAACTAAAAGGCAGAGGGAAGGGGGAAAGCTCCTACAATGGCATAGAAATAGGAGCCAGTGTGTTCTATCTGAGAAAAAAGTAGTCACTGGCACACAAAATTTGTGGCAAGTAAGTGTAAAGGAACCTGGCAGGAAGAGCCCAAGTTATGATACGCTTTAAATACCAAACATTTGATCATGTAGGAACAGGAATCCACCGGAGCTCATATATCAAAGGAAGAAACACAAGCAGACCTACATTTTATTTTTTTAAGAATTTTATTATTTTAATAGACTTACACTTTAGAAAATTATCATGGCAGGTGAGAGTAGGATGGATTGGAGGAGAGGGTTGAAGCAAGGAGAATGGTCAGGTGAGAAGTAAGGAGATCCTGAACTAGGATTTTGTTTATATGAGTGGAGAGAAGGGAATGTATATGAACGATATTAAAAAGGCAGAAACGACAAGATCTGGCAAAAGATTGGGTCTGTGGAATGAGTTAGACTGAAGAGTATAAGATGACATTGAAACTGGAAGTCTTGGTGGTTTGAAAGATGGTGGTGACCTTGATAGTATGAGGCCGGCTGGGAAAAGAGAGGGTTTGTGGAGGGAAAGAGGGAAGGGAAGGTATTAAGTTTTGTTTTGGACATGTTGAGTTTGAGATGCCAGACAGACACCAGTGGGCAGGGAGAAATGTTCAGAGCCAGCCTGCTTATGGCCATATGGCAGCTCGGCACTGAAACTCAGAACTTCAAAATGATAAAGTGATGTCCCTCATTGTTTGCCAAGTTAGAGGACTGAAGCCACAGCAGGAGAGGCTGTTGACAGAGCAGCAGGAGATGGAATGCCAGTTTTGAGTAATACACTGGAGACAGAGGGGCTAAGACTTTAGGCACAATAGCTTATGGAGCCCTTATAACTGCCTCCATTTTCAGTATCCAGAATGGCAGTGGTGGTGGTTGACTTTCCATTTGGGATGAGTCTGTCAAGTATAGTTTCCTTTCCTTCCCTGTTTTTTCTACCCAAGTAGAGGAGAAGCCCATTTCAATGATAATTATATTCTGTTATCTTTCCGATACAGGCCCTTACTATCCCTTGCCAGGATCACTGAAATAACCTTTCTTGGTTGGCCTCTCTGTGAGAAATTTCATCACATTCCAGCATTTCTTGCACTTAGCTGTCAAAGTGATCTTCCTAAAGCTCAGGTCTGATCATGTCACTCCCCCTATTCAAACTACAGTGACTCCCTATTTCCTGTAGGACTGAATATAAAATCCTCTGCTTTAGCATTCAAAGCTCTTCATAACTTTCTCCCCCAACTTTTCTAGTCTTCTTATACCTTATATTCTGGGCCATCCCCACATACTCTGCAATCTAGTGAATCTGACCTCCTGGCTGTTCCATGAACAAGACACTCCATCTCTTGATTCTAGGGCATTTTCACTGGCTGTCCCCCATCCCTGGAATGTTTTTCCTTCTCATCTCTACCTTTTGACTTCTCTGGTCCCTTTAAGTCCCACTTAAAATTTCTTTTATAAGAAACCTTTCTCATTCCTGTTAATTCTAGCACATGCCCTCTCCTAATTATTTCCTATTTATGCTGAATATAGCTAAACAAGCTATCTGCAGGAAAGATAAATATGAACAAAAATAAGTACAAACATACATATCTGTATGCTTGTTGTCTCTCCCATAAGGTTATGAGCTTCTAAAGGGCAGGGACGGTCTTTAGCCTTTATCTGTATCTCCAATGCTTCACATATAATAGGCGCTTAATAAATGTTCTAAGTAATTTGAATTTCATTTACCAGATATATAAATATGATTGATCTAATTGCTATTGATCTATGTGCTGTTATATTTTTGAAAAGGGGAGTTACAGCACAGAGGAAGTGTTGGGGTCTTTGTATGTAAAGATATAGAAAGGGCTAAGGTTTGAGGACTGGCCTCAAAGTGTGAGACTTTTTTTATGACTGGGAACTGATATAAATTGATGGAGAGAACACTATCATTTTGATTTATTGGTAATTTTTTTGGATAAACTTCTCAAAATTGGATTCAGAGGTTCCTTTTCCTTTGATATAGGCAAAAATTTAGTCAGAGCATCATTTTGCTATCTTGGCCAAAGCTAGACTATCAGGATATATAATCTCACTTACCCTTTCTTCCCTGTCTCATGCACATACAGAGAAATCTTTCAAGAATGGAGTCACAGAAATGCAAGATCCTATAACAACTCCAAAAGACTCAGGATGGAAAATGCCAGCCATATCCAGAGAAAGGACCCCAGAGTTTGAATGCAGATAGAAGACTATTTGCTCTTTCTATTTTTTTTTAGTTTACTTTAGTTTAGTTTTGTTTTTTTTGCTTTTTGGAGGGCAGTTGGGGTTAAGTGACTTGCCCAAGGTCACACGGCTAGTTTTTGTGTTAAGTGTCTGAGGCCAGATTTGAACTCAGGTCCTCCTGACTCCAGGGCCAGTGCTCTATTCACTGTGCCACCTAGCCGCCCCTTAGTTTTTTCTTTCTAATGCTTCCTTCCATTCCTTCTAATATTTCTATATGTCATGACTAATGTGAAAACAGATTTAATAAGAATGTATATGCAGAGCCTATATCAGATAGGCTCTGCACTGTCTTGGGGAGGGACTGGAGAGAGGTAGAGAAAATTGGAAATTTATGGAAGTGAATGTTGAAAACTAAAACCTAAATAAATTAATTTATTTTTTAAAAAAGAATGGAATCAAAAATGGTTACTAGCAAAATGAAACTCCTGGTGGGCAGAGCTAAGATGGTGGTGTAGAAGCAGCAAGGCTTCGCCGCTCCCACACAACCACCCTAAACACCCATGAAATATGACCCTAGACAAATTCTAGGACTCTCAGACTCATCAAAATATGGACAACATATCTCTCGCTGAAGGCAGCTTGGCATCAGGGGCTCATCATGGCAGGCCGGGAGCAGAGGCTGGCACAGCCTGAAGCCAAGACTGTGGCCAGGGCCAGGGTGGTAGAGAAGAAGCTGAGCTGAGCCAAGCCGAGCCACATAGCAGCCAGTCTGCAGGAGAGAAGATCTACAGGCTCCAGCACCTCCATATCTACCAAGCCATGAAAAACAAGAATTGGAGAGGGGCAGCTTGGCAGGAGGGGCTCATCCTGCAGGCTGGGAGGCCGGGAGACCAGACCATCCCAGCCCAAAAACCACAGCCGTGGCCAGGCCAGGCCCCAGGGTGACCAGGAGGAGCCAAGCCTCCCAATCCGTAGCTTGAGTCTACTTCAGAGAAGATCTAAAGCACCTGAGGAGATCTTCAAATCCAGCAAACCAGGGTCAGAGAAGGTTAGTGAAAGTGAAACTTTGAAACTTAATTTGGGGGAGGAAAAGCAGTTCAGCCAATCTGCCCCCGGGGCAAGGAAGCAGTAGGGGAAGGGAACTGCTGGAACCAGCAGTGGCCCCCACCAGGCTGCTTCAGAGCCCCTGGCCTGTGGACTCCGCAGGGGGGCTGAATCAATTGATCAGGGCTAAGTGCTCTTGCCTTGAGCGGCCTGGATCTGGATCGTGGTCTTGGGGGGTGGTCCTGGGGTGTGCTTTTAGCAAGCCAAAGCTGGGGGGACTTGCAACCCACCCCTAATAGCTCTGGCAGCTGGGAAAACCCCAGAGATTTGGAACAGAGCTTTCCCTCCTAGAAGCAGAATTTCACAGAGCTAAAAAAACCAACCAATTAATTCACTGGCCAACATGAGGAAAAGGAAGCAAAATAAGAACAGCAATAAAACTCTAGAATCCTTTTTTGTGGAAAAAAGAATCAAAGCATGGAATGGCAGGAAGACAACACAGTCAGAACTCCCACACCAAATGCTTCCAAGCCAACTGAAGAATGCCTAGAAGCTATACATCAACTGAAAAAGGACTTTGAAAACAAAATAAAAGAAGTGGAGGAAAAATTGGGAAGAGAAATGAGAATGATGCAAGAAAATCATGAAAAGAG